>LR877163.1:0-548134 GCA_903995115.1 Angomonas deanei
CCTTAATTTAACTTTAATTTTAATTTTAATTTAATTTTAATTTAATTTTAATTTTAATTTCTAATTTAATTTAATTTTAAATTTTAATTCCTAATTTTAATCAAACTTAACTTCCTAACCCTAACCCTAACCCTAACCCTAACCCTAACCCTAACCTCCTAACCCTAACCCTAACCCTAACCCTAACCCTAACCCTAACCCTAACCCTAACCCTAACCCTAACCCCAACCCTAACCCTAACCCTAACCCTAACCCTAACCCTAACCCTAACCCTAACCCTAACCCTAACCCTAACCCTAACCCTAACCCTAACCCTAACCCTAACCCTAACCCTAACCCTAACCCTAACCCTAACCCTAACCCTAACCCTAACCCTAACCCTAACCCTAACCCTAACCCTAACCCTAACCCTAACCCTAACCCTAACCCTAACCCTAACCCTAACCCTAACCCTAACCCTAACCCTAACCCTAACCCTAACCCTAACCCTAACCCTAACCCTAACCCTAACCCTAACCCTAACCCTAACCCTAACCCTAACCCTAACCCTAACCCTAACCCTAACCCTAACCCTAACCCTAACCCTAACCCTAACCCTAACCCTAACCCTAACCCTAACCCTAACCCTAACCCTAACCCTAACCCTAACCCTAACCCTAACCCTAACCCTAACCCTAACCCTAACCCTAACCCTAACCCTAACCCTAACCCTAACCCTAACCCTAACCCTAACTCCCAAACCTTAACTCCTAACCCTAACCCTAACCCTAACCCTAACCCTAACCCTAACCCTAACCCTAACCCTAACCCTAACCCTAACCCTAACCCTAACCCTAACCTTCCAACCCTAACCCTAACCCTAACCCTAACTTAACTCCTAACCCTAACCCTAACCTTAACCCTAACCTTAACCCTTAACCTTAATCTTTAATTTTAATTTTAATTTTAACAATTTTAATTTTAATTTAATTTTAATTTAATTTTAAATTTTTAAATTTTTAAATTTTAATTTAATTTAAATTTTAATTCCAATTCTTACTTCAATTTTAAATTTTTAATTTTAATTTAATAATTTCAACTTAATTTTAATTCAATTTCAATCAATAATCTAATAATTAATAATTTAACTAATTTAATTTTAAATTTTACCTAATTTTAAATTCTTAAATTTCAAATATCACAATACCAACACTAACACCAACACTAACACCAACACCAACGGCGGCGCACCGAGATGCGGACAATCGCACCGAATACCCCCTCTTCGTCCGTTCCAAGATACCGGTGTGATCATTCACTTTTGGTTCGCTTGGCCTATAAAAAAGCCTACAAAAACAGTAGAGAGAAAAAGACGAAAAAGACACCGCAAACGATACCACACTGAAATTTACACACACCGCGAAATCAAAACGGAGTAGGTAACAACTATATAACAAACATATTACCTTTTAATTCTTACGCTAGCTAATTACGTTCCTCCCGCAGTGGGCAAGTTGAACGGAGTAATGGGTTCAGACACTTCCTTCCAGGAGTGCTTCCCTCATCCTAAAATTACTATTTGGTTTACTAAAAAGGCACTTTCACCTGTACAACACACAAAAAACTCCTAGCAACGTCATACAGGAAAAGATTGAGACAACGCTCCAACAATAGAAACGATACCGTTGTGCCAAAGAGGAAGCCCCCCTGATAGCCAAACTGTTTGGCAACATAGGTTTCCACTTTAAAGTTGTTGTTCGACTGTGTAGGAGGATGTAATCCACATGTTTGGTGTGCCTGGTGGGGCTTCCTTGCTTTTTAAATTCTTGCAGTCGTCGACACTCAAATAATACAGTTTACGACACCATGCGAGCCCTTGAATACTCTCAATTCCACTGTAAGCCGCATTCACGGCCCTCAATTTTGTTAATCCTGATAATCCGTCGAGAGACTTAAGATCTTTGCAGCTGGTTACATCCAACGATACAAGTGACTCACATTCATTTAGCCCGACAAGACTCTTAACTCCGGTACGGCTTGCCAGCATCTTTTCCAGCTTGAGTAGTTCAGGTATGTCGTCCATGGACGTTATCCCTTTACACCCACTTACATTTATTGTGTGCAGCAGTACACAGCCATGTAAAGATTGAAGACTTTTGATTGCAGTATCACTTGCATTTATAGTCCTGAGGTTTGGCAACATGGATAGGCCATCCAGACACTGGAGGCTCTTGCAACCAGATACGTTGACGGACTGTAACGCCATACACCCAGTTAATCCGACGAGACAGTTGACACCGCTGAAACTCGCGTCTACTTCTTTCAGACTTGGAAGTCCAGCCAACCCCTTTAGAGAGGTCAAGCTTTTACACCCCCTCACAATCGCCGTTTCAAGAACCACACAACCGGACAATGCTTCAATGCTCTCCACTTCACTGTCCGACGCGTTCACAGTCCTCAGATTTAACAACCCCGATAGGCCGTCCAGACACTTGAGACTTTGACATTCACTGACGTTCAGTGCCTCGATTGCCACATACCCCGTTAATCCGACGAGACTGTTGACACCGCTGGAACTCGCATCGACTGTTTTCAGTCTTGGAAGTCCAGTCAACCCCTCTAGGGAGGTCAAGCGTTTACACCCCCTCACAATCACCGTTTCTAGAACCACACAACCGGACAATGCTTCGATGTTCTCAATTCCACTGTCCGCCGCGTTCACGGTCCTCAGATTTAACAACCCCGATAGACCCTCCAGACACTTGAGATTTTGACACGCACTGACGTCCAGCGACTCCAACGTCACGCAGTTTGAGAGAGCACGGATGTCAGCTACCATAGAATAATTAGCGTCCACGTGTTTTATCCTTGAAAGTCTGGAAAGTCCGTCCAGTGAAACCAATTTCTTACAGCTGTACACCTTCACGGTCTCAAGCGCCTCGCACCATCTTAAACCCTCCAAACTGGTAATGAGTGAAAATCCAGCATCCACACTCTTTAGGGACCGTAATCCTGCTAAGCCTTCCAGGCTCGTCAGGCTGCGGCAGTAGCTTACGTCCACCTTCTCCAGCGCTGAGCAACCGGATAGAGCTCGTATGTCGGTAACCTCGGTCATGCTGGCCTTCAATGTTTGCAGTCGATCTAAACCAGAAAGTCCATCAAGTGAGGTCAGACTCCGGCATTCTGTAACGTCGAGGTGACGCAACATCTTACAGCCTTTGAGGAAAGCCACATTGGTGATTTTGCAGCCTCTGAGTACAACTTCTGAGAGCCATGGGATCCTCCCTAACGCCTCCACTTCAGTCACACCAGGACAAGACGAGATAAGCACATCCGTCAGATTCGGACAAGTGGAAAGAGGATCAAGGCTGAAAGCTCCACGACAGTTCAATATTTGAACTTTTCGCAGATTTTCAAGTCGTTTCATCGCACTTAAGGACTCCACCTGACAATGCACCAAATTAACCTCACTTGAGTACTTCAAAAGCGACGCGAGTGGGTTAATGGACTCCACATTACGAACATCCAATGTGAGGTTAAATTCAACCTTTCTTTGGGAGCATGCTTGAAAGAATTTTTCAAAGGCGGTAATGTTGTTGAGTGACTTCTCGCCGTCAAACTCCGCAATAATAGAACGAGACATGCCCAGCTGCCTTCTCAGCCACCACTCCGACGACTCGAGGTCCGACACGCCTACAGCTTTAAAGGATTTGCTCAGGAATTCTTTCCATTTTTCCCCACTACCATCTCTGACAAGTGCATTGACACCGTCAACCGCGCTGGGGGCCACTTTCCGAAGGAACAACATTAATAGACGGCGTACCAAGACTGAAACCAAAGCCCATAAACTGTCTGGTAGTAAAACAAGAAAGCAAGGAGGGGGTGAAAATCGAGAAGTGAAGAACATAACTGACGGATGAAAGAGCCGCGCGTAAACCAAATCGAAGGCGGCGCCCAAAAACAAAAGATTCAGAAGCAACGACAAAAATAATGCATTCAGTCAGAAAAAAAAATGAGAAAGTATTCGGCGCGTTCGGTTCAGGACTTAACGGAAACCGGATCACCAAACGGAAAAGTACCAGTACTTGACTTGCTGCCTTACTTCGATGCGCTAGAACAAGACCCGGCATCGGCATCCCCATACTATATGACAAGAGTGGTGCAGCCCTCCAGGCGTTCATCACGGGGGATACTAGAGCCAACAGCGCGTACAGTTTTGAGTTTCGGCAAGCCCACCAGACCGAAAAGTGAGGTGATACTCTTACAGTAGCTGACGTCCACTGATTCCAGAGCCGTACACGCGGAAAGGGAACGAACTTCAGTGATATTGGTGTGTCCGGCGAAAACCTCTTTCAAATTGCGTAGACCACACAGGCCGTCGAGAGAGCTGAGTATTTTACACTTTTCGAGGTACACTGCCTCCAGTGCCACACATCCAGACAGGGCATCCACCTCCGTGATAATAGTACAACTGGCATCTACCCACTTCAGGTTTTTCAGACCACCCAGCCCGGCAAGCGAAGAAAGTTTTTTGCAGTTTGAGAAGCGCACAGTACTCAGTGCCGCACACTCGGATAGGGAGCCGATTTCAGTAATACTGCTTCCCAAAGCATTCACGGTTTTCGGGTTCCGGAGTCCACTTAGTCCAGCGAGCGAGGTAATCTTTGTGCAGTAGTTTACGCTTACCCACTCCAGTGCCACACACCCAGACAAAGAACCAATGTCAGTGATACTAGTACCTCCAGCGTCTACAGTCCTCAGTTTCTTCAGACCAGACAAGCTGGAGAGCGAGTCGAGACTACTGCAGTAACTAACACATAAGTGCTCCAATAATGTGCAGCACCTTAAAAAATCAACATTCGTGATACCACACCCCGTCAGCTCTACCGTTTTCAGTCTTCGAAGTTTCCCCAGCGCCTCTGTTGAAGTTAAACTCGGGCAATAGGAGACGTTAACACTTGTCAGATTGGAGCAGGTCGCAAGAGGATCAAGGCTGAAGCCGCCACCGCAATAGAACAATTGTCGTTTACCGAGATCTGCCCGCAGACGTGTAGAATGTGTTTCTTTTTCTTGTTGAAAAATCACACTTTCAGGTCGGATCTGTCACGGCAAAATACCCCCAGCAGAAAAGTAGGAAAGTCGCTCGGAATCCGAAACTGCCTCCTGAAAACACCTTCAGCAACGTTCGTGTACGAAGAGTGTCAGGCCGTTCAAAGCACCAAATTGGCAGAATTCATAACGCTGCAGCACAGGACTACATCATATCCGGTAACGTCCAGTTAAGCCGGTGCTCTCGCTACGCGCACTGGAGAGATAGAATACGTGTCTGTTTTCCAGTTATAGGGAAGGCCATACAATCGGACTAGTTTAGAGAAAGGGGGGATGCCCTTCACACCCTTTGGCAAAGTAAGAGAAAAATGAAGAGAAAGTGAGTGAAAGCATACCCATTAAGAGCTCGTTAACAACCGCATAAGTGCAATAATGGGGAAAGGACCGGATGGTAAGTATATTTGAGGGATCCATACAAAAATAAAAACAGCTTTTATCCATAACAATTATCAAAGGGGAGGGGGGAGTTAATTAAAAAAAATACTTCAAAAACGATGAATGAATAGTAAATCAAAATAAAAAAATAATAAAAAAATCAAACACATGTAGGGCGCCCAGCGATAAAATATGTGTGCTTGTCAGCATTACTTAAATGGGCCCTACACCGGCAAAAAATAAAAAAAAAAATGAATGGTGAAAATACTTAGTAGAATCTTCCGGAAGAAGACCCTGATCGCCAGCTGGAGTGAGAGCTGCTGTCTGATCTGCTGCTGGACCCGCTGTAAGAGCTGGAGCGTGAGTCTGAGTAGGAATCATCAAAGTGGCGACTGGACCTCGAGGAGGACCGCGAGGAATGGGATGACTTGCTCTCACCGTAAAGATTGGTGTCGCTGCAGCAACAGCAGCAAATCGCGGAGATGATGATGGCAAGTACCACCACTGCTCCGACGATGCCGATAATGAGCCACACCCACCACGGAATGCCTTTGCCGGCGCACTTTGAGCCATCTTCGGACGGTTTGCGGCTGCCGTCGCACGACGTGCACATACCGTCATCGGTGGCAGAAACGCAACTCTCAATTTTGCTGACACACAGCGAGCTTTCAGATGTAATCATATACGCGTCTTCGCATTGGGAGCAAACATTATTGGTGCACGTCTTGCAATTCGGGGTACACGTACCGGAGGGGTAGTCGCAGGTTTTGGACGTGGAAAGTATGTACGGGTCATTACAGGCTTCACATACACCATTGTTGCATGTCTTGCAATTCGGGGTACACGTACCGGAGGGGTAGTCGCAGGTTTTGGACGTGGAAAGTATGTACGGGTCATTACAGGCTTGACATACACCATTGTTGCATGTCTTGCAATTCGGGTCACATTTGGCAGGGGGGGTCGTGGTCGATTGCACGCACGATTTGCCGTCGTCGGAAGGTACCAGTGGGTCGTTGCACTTGGCACAAACGTCGCCGTTACACACTTCACAACTTGGAATAGAGCACAGTGTCACGAGGCCGTCAGATATCCTGTACGGGCAGGCTTCAAAAAAGCGCAGACACCGATAAGTATTGTCTCCAATGCCGAAAATTTGGTTTTCATCTTGGCACACCACCCCACTGACAGAGTAGGTTTGTCTCTCGAAATCGCATTGAATAGGCAGGCAGGACCCGCCGTTCGCATCCTTGAAATTAAAGCAGCGGCTGGTCCAGTCCGTTTCGCTCGATTCACACGCCAACGTAGCTCTAAGAATCGGGCAGTAATCCATTACCGAACCAAGCGGGGTACATCTCCCGTCGCCAAAGTAGTCAAACCTGCTGTCGGGACAGTCAGTGGTCCGTGCCTCGGCGAAACCCACAGCTGAAAAATCGGCCGTACAGCCGGTGATGTTTTCCCAAACGGCGAAATAATGAGGATAATATGTTTCTCCATTTTTAACGCAATTCTGTTCTAGAAAAGGACAACCGGCATGGTAGCCGAAGGGTAAAGTCTCCGCTTGTGCGTAGTTGGGTAAGTAGTACCCTGTGTCCTCCATAGCCGCTAGCGTCATGTGAGAAATGAAATTGACGGCGGACGAAGAGGTGAACATGACATCAAAAAGAGACGTCCTCCCCTTCCAATGAATACCGTTGTTCGTTTCCAGCGCCCTAACTTCACATCCGTAGTGTGCTGTGGCGTGCTTTGTGACTGCTGGGCCGCTCAGGGCATCAACGTTCGTCATACCTCGAATAGTAGTCTTGATCCTGCCACCGTCGCCAAACCCCATTGCGTGAAGAAACTCGTGAAAGATGGTACGTACTGATTGAAAGTCTCGCTTTGCCGTACTCGGTGCGATGTTGACAACGCCCACCAAACGTCTCTTGCCGTCCATTACACAAGTCAGGGCCGACGCGGCGACACCCACGGGTACGGGGGAGGCGGAAACCAGCATGATGAAATCGTGATCCGTTTTTGCGGCAATATCCCCGGATGCAGTGAAATAGGAGCACCCACTTAGTTCTTCTGCCGTCACACCCAAATTTCCAACAGGGAGGGCATTCAACTTTGTGGCGAGAAGTGCGGTCGCCTTTGGAAATAAGTACTCTGTAATGATCTTACGCTTCTCATCGGTTAATATGTTGATTTCCGTGCAGTCGAATGGCCTCCCGGACATGTCTGTTACGGATCCAGAGGCTGAGGTACAGTACTTGGTAGGGTCGTTTAGTTGGTCAAATCCAACTTTTATTCTCACAGGTCGATAGCGAGAAGAGTCCCTCGCGCTGAGTTCCTGTGGTTGTTGCAAATTGGAAGCTCTGTTATATATACCGCCGCTCTGCATTTGCTTGAGGAGGTGCTCTTCGTGATTACATTCGTGAGACAGCGAGGACCGTGCACCAAGTAAAACAAGGGCAAATATTACCAGGGAAATTCCACCTTGCATGGCGGAAATTTCAACCAACAGTAAAAATGAACAAAAAAAAATAATAAATAAATAAAAAACAAAACTCACTGGAACAAAAAAAAAAAAAAAAAAGTTAAAAGCTCTAATGAAAAAATAAATAAAAAAAACTAAACCTAGACGTTTCAAAATAGAGAGAAACAAGGTAGGGAAAAGACAGTAAGATATGCGGGAAATATCTGTCATTCACACCAGCACCACCCCTTTGGTTGTAACCCAAAACCGGAGAGGAAACCATAATCAAACAAATAAACAAAATATCTATAGAAATGCGCTCAGCGTGCTTAGGCGCTGGGGGTGGACTTCTTGGCGCGCTTGGAGCTCTTCTTGTGCTTCTTGGCGACCGCCTTGCTCACGGTCGGCACCACGCCGCCCTTGGAGATGGTCACGTTCTGGAGGAGCTTGCTGAGGTCGTCGTCGTGGCGGACGGCGAGGGTGAGGGTGCGGGGCGTCAGGCGGCGCACCTTCTTGCCGCTCTGCGTCGCAGCCTTCACGGAAAGCTCAAGAACCTCCGCCACAACGTACTCTAGGACCGCAGCGAGGTAGGTGGCGCCAGAGGCACTCACGCGGCGGGCGTACTGTCCGCGGCGGAGGAGAGAGCACACGCGGCCGACGGGGAAGATCAGACCGGCCTTGGCGGACTTGGAGCTGCCAGACTTGCGGGAAGCCTTCTTAGCGGAGCGGGGAGTGGCCATTTGAAAGTTAGAAAAGGGTGTGCTGGAAAAGTGTAAACTAACCAAGTGAGAGAAAGAAAGAAAAGAAAAAAAAATTGAAGTGGTGCGTGCATGCCACCCCGGCATCTACAGGAGATGGCGAGGAGCCTGCCACACGCTGGCTGGGGTGAGCATGAGCGTGTGGGGAGGGCTATGGGTTTTGTGGCGTGTAGCGCGCATCACTTTCCCGGGGGCGGAACAGGTTCTCATCGTGTTGCTCGGTGGGGCAACGGCACATGGTCGGAAAGAGAATTCAAAAAATCACAACATGAAACAAGAGAAAGAAAATGAAATATCTATAAATGTTTGTGGGCGCGCGGTTTAGCGGGTGGCGGCGTTGAGTGCTTTGCTGGCCTCGGCGATGCCGTGGCGGCACAATTCGGCGGGGAGCACCACACGGATGGCGGTCTGCACGGCGCGGGCATCGAGCGTGCGCTTCTTGTTGGCGCGGACGATGGAGGCGGCCTCCGTGGCAACGCGCTCGAACACGTCGTTCACAAAGGAGTTGAGCACCTTCACGGTGCGGCCGGAGAGCGACATCTGCTTGTTGAGGGCCTTGAGAGATCGAGAAATGTAAATGTTCCAGCTGCGGTGGGGCTTGCGGTTGGAGCGCTTGCCAGCCTTCTTGCCAGCGCGGCGGGGAGCGGACTTGGGAGTGGCCATTTTTGGGGGGTGATGAAGAGTAGTGTGGCAGCGAAAGAACTAGGGTGGTGGGGAGGCGAGAGAGACAGAAGTGTGGTGGTCGTCGTGCTTGCATCAAGGTGCGCGCCGTCGTGCGTTGAGACCGGAGTGAGGCCCGGGGCGGGAAGGAAATTCACAACATAAATAAAATAATAAAACAATATATATCTATATGGGTGTGCACGCGGGCGTGCGCTTATGCATAACCGTAGAGGATCTGGCCCTTCTTGCGCAGAGCGGACACAATGTCCGATGCCTTCACGGTCTTGGCGCGGCTGTATTCCGTGTAAGAAGTGGCGGTGCGGACAACATCCTCGACGTAGCTCTTGAGAACGCGGCGGACTTCCTCATAAATCTCGCCGCTGAGCCGACGCACACCACCGCGACGCGCGAGGCGGCGGATGGAGCCGCGGGAAATGGACTTGATGTTGTCGCGCAGAAGCTTCTTCTGCTGGCGAGCGCTGCCCTTCGCTTCAGATCTCTTGCCCTTGGCCATCGAGGTAAAGTGTGTGGGTTGGGTGGTGGAAAGTGTGGTAGGTGGAAAACCTTCAGAGGGGGGTGGAGAAAGAGGAAAGAGAAGGAGAAAAGAGAGCGTGTGGGTCGAATGCGGGGTACGTGCAGATGCGTGGTACAAGTAGCAGGTGTCGTCGGCGGCAGTCTCGCCGCATCAAACTCACAGGGAGTGAAACCGAACTCATAAACAAAAATATCTATAGAAGGGATGGCACCGTTCAGTGGCGGTCACCGCGGAGACGGAGGGCGAGCTGGAGGTCGCGGGGCATCAGGGTCACGCGCTTGCTGTTGAGAGAGGCGAGGTTGGCGTCGGCGAGCAGGGAGACAACGTAGGCCTCCGTCGACTCCTGCAGGGCGAGGATCGCACTGGATTGAAATCTCAAACCTTCCTTCTGTGCAGACGCAATCTCGCGAACGAGTCTCTGGAAAGGAGCGCGCTGGATCAGCAAGTCGGTCGAACGCTGGAATTTGCGCACTTCACGGAGAGCCACCGTACCCGGGCGCCAGCGGTGGGCGCGCTTGGTGCCGGACGCAGCGCGGGGAGCCTTCTTGCTCTTCTTGGAGGTGATGCTGCGCTTAGCGCGGGAAGTTTCCTTGGTGCGGGACATGGTGATTGGTTGATGTGGGAAGCGGACTTAAAAAACTTAAACGAAACCGGCACGGAAGGGAGAGAAAGTGGCAAAAGGTGAAGTACGGGTGGGCTGTGTGTCAAAACGCTGATCGCCCCCGTCTGCATTCGAAACGCGTGTTGCACCAGTTGATAGAAGCAGGTGATCATAGAAGAGTGTACTATAGGGAAATGTGTTTCTCGCCTTTGGGGGCAACACTTGTCCCTAAAGGGGTCGGACGCAACGACTCGGCGGTGCACCAGACACTTCCTGGACACGACCGAGCACGTGAGCAAATCTGTAAGAGGGGAGTGTTATTGCTCCAGAATTAGAGGGCACGGAATAATCCACAATCGCGCAGGCGACAGCTGCGGACGGCGGCGCGGGTGCTTCCCGAGGCTACGCATCACAGGAATCCGTGGAGACTTCAACACCGGTCCAGGTGCCCGGTCTCATTCGCTCGACTACAAAGTTGTTGTCACCCAGGAAAAAACAAAAAGAGAGAGAGAGAAAGATGCATTTAAAAGAAAATTCACACAGAGAAATATGGAGAATATTATTTTACAAATACGAACTATGGAATACTTTGGACCACGTCGTAAAGCGAGAGAAAGGAAATAATGATTTTTCCTTTTTTTTTTTTGCTTTTCTTTGCTTTCTTTCTTACTTTTGAGTGTCTTTTCAAATAAAATAAAAAAACGGACCGTAATGTGTACAACGAAACAAAAAGAAAAAAGTGTATAGAAAAAAACATTACGCAGTTGTATAAATGCGAAGACCAGCAGGCTTTTTTTGCATATTTCTTTTTGCCAATAGAAGTGTATAGTAAGCAAAAAATGCTTTTTTGCTTTTAGCATTTTTGCCCTTTTTTCTTTTTACTTAAAAAAAGCCGACCGTGGTAAAGCAACGGTGGTTCGCGCGTGGTGAAGAAACTGATGTATAAGATTCTTCTTCCAGAGGTATGTTCGTGGCACAACACGCGCGAACACACACATTATCATATAATGATGGGGGTAGGGAGGAAATAATCAATAAAAACATACATAAAAAAAAGTCGTCCACAATATTCTTTGGGTGTCCAAATAGACGGTACATATATTCAATGGGGCATAGAAACAATCAGGTTCTTTTCTCAAGTGCATCGGAAAAGAGAATACTCCAACTTCAGTGTGTCGTGATTAATGCAAAATTTCAGTGTCTAAGCTATGCATGAAATCCGGGTCAATGTCTGCAACCTCAAACGTGTAGTAGCGTATGCTTCTTGCGCGTCTCGACATCCTTCGTTGAGCTTCTTCCTGTGACACATCGGCGTCCTGCGTATGTCCAGACCGACTAAGTGGATTCACTGCGCGACCATCACCTTCTTCCCCGTCCTCGTCGTTGTCGTCCTCGATCATCGTAACCTCCGTTTCCTCAGAAACATCGGTCTTTTCCTCCTTGTCTTGGGTGATGTAATCCACGTGTTCCTGTGTGCCATTGTTTTTGCGGCAACAGAAAAACAGCAGAAGAAGTATCAGCAATAGTAGCAGGAGAACAGCACCAACGACAACGCCGATGATGGCTCCAGTGGGTAGCTTACCGCTGCCTTCCTTCGTGCCACAAGCTCCATCCTTAAAGGCATGACCACCTCCGCAGGTCTCGCATTGGTCTTCGCTGTCAAATACGCACTGGTCACAGTTAACGGCGTTACACACCTTGGGAATGCACTGCAGCGTTTCACCGTCCACCTTCCAATTTGGTTCGCACAATTCGCATTGATCCTCCGTGTCGAATACACACGCCGTACAATTGGCAACGCCGCACTCCTTTGGAACGCAAGTGGTGCCGACCATCTTGTAACCCGCAATACAACCCGTGCACTGGGACGTGGACGCCTCAAACACATACGGCTCACTGCAGGTCAAGCAAACATCGTCATCTCCAGCTGAGCTTGTGCAGCCAGTGCAAGGCTCTTGGGCGCACGTCTTCTTCGTGCAAGTCGTTCCATCCAGCTTGTAGTCATCATTGCAAACGCTGCACTGGTCCTTCGTGTCGAATACACAGGTTTTGCAGTTCTCCACGAGGCATTCCTTCTCCACGCAAACAGTGCCACTCACTTCGTACCCGGGTTTGCAGGTTAAGCACACATCATCGTTTCCGGACGGTTCGACGCAGGCAGTGCAAGGATCTTGGGCGCACGTCTTCTTCGTGCAAGTCGTTCCGTCCAGCTTATAGTCACCGTTGCAAACGCTGCACTGGTCCTCCGTGTCGAATACACAGGTTTTGCAATTGTCCACGAGGCATCCTTTTGGAACGCAAGTGGTGCCGACCATCTTGTAACCCGCAATGCAACCCGTACACTGGGAGGTGGACGCCTCAAACGCGTACGGCTCACTGCAGGTCTTGCAAACATCGTCGTCTCCAGCTGAGCTTGTGCAGCCAGTGCAGGGTTCTTGGGCGCACGTCTTCAGCTCGCAGGTCGTTCCATCCAGCTTGTAGTCATCATTGCAAACGCTGCACTGGTCCTTCGTGTCGAATACACAGGTTTTGCAATTCTCCGCGAGGCATTCCTTCTCCACGCAAACAGTGCCACTCACTTCGTACCCGGGTTTGCAGGTTAAGCACACATCATCGTTTCCGGACGGTTCGACGCAGGCAGTGCAAGGATCTTGGGCGCACGTCTTCTTCGTGCAAGTCGTTCCGTCCAGCTTGTAGTCATCGTTGCAAACGCTGCACTGGTCCTTCGTGTCGAATACACAGGTTTTGCAATTCTCCGCGAGGCATTCCTTCTCCACGCAAACAGTGCCACTCACTTCGTACCCAGGTTTGCAGGTTAAGCACACATCATCGTTTCCGGACGGTTCGACGCAGGCAGTGCAAGGATCTTGGGCGCATGTCTTCAGCTCGCAGGTCGTTCCATCCAGTTTGTAATTGTCCTTGCAGACACTGCATTCCGTCTCGCTGTTCGTGACGCACGTCTCGCAGTTATCAACCTCGCACACCATGGGAATGCAGTTCGCACCAGTCGCGTCAAACTTGTAATTGTCGTTACACCGGTCGCACTGGTCCCACTGGCCCCACTTGCACTCGGCACAGGAAACAGGATCGGTTGTACAGTTTTGTTTCGTATACGTGTAGCCTGAGTTATAGAGAATCGGGTCATAGACCACAGAACAGTAGGGGGCATAATTAGTAGCGCACTCGCACACTGAACGGGTCCACGTTTCGAGTGTCACGCCATTCTTAGCAGCCTCAGCGATCGCGTCAGCAGGCGGGAGAACCTCAGTCGTCACGCCAGTGTAGCCGGTACGTACACAGTACACAGCGCAGTACCCGCCAACAGGCGTAGTGTCCGTGCCTCCATGGTCGATGAGTACCTCTCCGAAAGGGCTCACAATTTTGGAATAGCTGATCTTCAGGGTGTTGTACTGCGCCGCAGTCGTGTAGCTAACTTTATTAAGTGTGACATTACCCATGTAGATGTCGCACTTGGTTGATGTTATAAAACTGGTAAACCCTTCCGTTCCCATCGCCTTTGCGTTGATGTTCAGCAGCACGAACTGCGAGGGTGCACCGCAGACGCTCATAGCAGTAGTGGGCACACTGAAGAGATTCCCACCCGTGATGACGGTCGAAAACACAACATTGCCGTTATTATTAAAGCGTAGCGCCTTCGTCGTGGAAGACGTTTTAAAGAAAGGTGCCGTGTTTCCACTTTGCGTGCAATTCGAAAAACGGAACACGCCGTTCCTCGAATTCGCAAAGTAGGAGTCCGTCAGCTCGCTGTAAAAAAAGGCAGTCTTGCAATTGATGCACGAGGCGTAGTCGACCGCCACCAGGCCGTTGTAGATGTCAAAGCAGTAATCTGGGTGTGGGCAGGTGGCTCCCTTTAGGTACAGCACACTCATCGCATTGGTGGCATTTGTTCGGATCATGTAAAATGCACTGTAATCTTTGATCAGAGTGCGAACACCATCCACGAGGGAAAGAACAGCACCACCGGCACCGGCGGAAGGCCAGGTCGCGGTAGTATCCAATATCGTGAACACCACGTGGTCCTGGGGCACCATTTTGGTGAAGTCAAATAAGGTTGTGGTTCCTTCCATGGCGGCCTGCGTCTGGGAGATGGTGACATTCGAGTAGGGCGGGAAGAATCCGGAAATCTTAATGGTGGAGTCGGTTACAGTGGCGGAACGAATGGAGATGTTGAGTGCGTTGGGGACGGTCGTTTCGTTCACATAACTCTGGAAGATAAGTCCGGTTCCAACGATCTTTGGGCTTAAATAGGTACAGTAGGCAGGCTCGGAGGCATCGGTCATTCCTGTAACGTCGTAAATGACATTGTCAAAGGTCTCCCCGTTGGAGGTGAGACTGGCTGTGATACTCCGTGTGTCTCCGTAGCACAGAGTGGTGCAGAGTATCAGAAAAATGAATATACGCATTTTTTGGAAAAGAGGGCAAAAGGACGATCTACGGAGAAAAGGTGAGAAAGGGGAGAGTGGGGAGAGGGGGCGCACCACAGATGGGGTCCGAGCACACACAAGGGGTCGGTAAGAGAGAGTAGAAATAATAATACTAAAAAGGAAAAGAGAAAAAAGTATCTATATGGGTGTGCACGCGGGCGTGCGCTTATGCATAACCGTAGAGGATCTGGCCCTTCTTGCGCAGAGCGGACACAATGTCCGATGCCTTCACGGTCTTGGCGCGGCTGTATTCCGTATAAGAGGTGGCAGTGCGGACGACATCCTCGACGTAGCTCTTGAGAACGCGGCGGACCTCCTCATACATATATGTGATACCGTGTACTGCGGTACCTGCCTACCATGTCTAATGGTGGTTAGTACACCCTCGCTCTACCGGTGGACTGAAAAAATTTTTTTTTTGCTTTTCTAGTACATCACGTCTTGTTCGGTTTCTCCTATTCTGCAACGCTTCCTGCCACATCACGCGCACTACCCATTGCTCCCATTCAGATATATATACTTTTCTTTCCCAGTTTCCCTTTTTTTTTTTTTTTTTTACTCAATATTACGTTATAAAGGTATTTGGATCGTTAGTGTTAGTTAAGTAATTATGTATTTTTTTTTTTTTTTTTTTTTTTTTTTTTTTTTTATAATTTTTATTGATGTATATCACCCGTTTCCGCTTCTCTTCACGGAGTCGTCGTCACGTATAAGGAACACCGTCCAGACGGCGGACGAGTCTGTGGTGGCAAAAGCGTACTGCCCATAGTACGGCTAATACCGGTTTCTTCCACAGATCCACCACTGTCACCTGCCTTTCCTGACCCTCCTTCGTCGCAAGGAAGACAGGACACTCGAACATGTGTCGCACGGCTGACTGTATCCGACGGTCCGCTTTCGCCATGGATTCGCGTCCAATCGGGGCGCCACACCGGATACATGTGTCCACCACGTGGGAAAAGCCGCCAGCCAAGGGGCATGCTCCCACACGGAGGCGAAGGAGGTCCCGGTGCTCTCGGGGACGCAAACGGAGAGAGGAGATGTCTCGACTGGGGCCAGTAATGCCAACACTGCCCCTTATCGAGTCCGTCACCACATCATACTCCTCCTTCAGGCCATTCAAACAGAAACGGCCAACATCCCCCAACCACCGGGGGATGGTCGCCTGCTCAGAGCAGGCCGCGCGCGCCAGTGAGTCCACCGTGGGGTTTTGGCCCTCCCCACCCACGTGTGAAAACACAAAGACTAGGCGGATTTCAGCCGACGGTAAGGCCGCGAAGGTTGCCCAAATCTGCGCCCCTTCGGCATCCCGCTGGTGAAACGGGCCCGCTCGAAGGGCTTCCAGCACCGCAAGGGAGTCGGTGGCTATCCGCAATGGCAGCCGCTGTACTTCCTCCGGCTGAGTGGCCAGCCATTCCGCCGTCGCGGTCAGGCCACCAAAAAGAGCCGCCCGCTCTACCGAATAGCTGCATGCCGGTCCCAACGAGAGAGAGCCGTGTAAGACAGGTCCCTCCGTCGAGTGGTAGAGGAGATAGGCTCCCCCGGACTTTTCTGAGCCAATCACCGACCCATCCGTCCACAACGTAACCCCGACGTCCGGGGAAGAGCGCTGCAATTGCCGCGCATTAAAGGCGGCCAGCTGAACCGGGGTTGTCCTTGATTTGACCATGCGGCGACCATCCTCATATTGAAGGTCCATCCAGAAGCGGACTCTGGAGAGGGCCGAGATCACGCGCGAGAGCGGCGTCTCGTCAAAGAGGGCACGGGAGGTGAGGACGGCGTCCTGCTGTGCCTGGAGCCACTCGAAATGGGAGTCGCGCCAGCAGTTGGAGGCCTTCACCAATTCCTCCTGGAGAAGCACCAGGTGGTGCCCCATGTACATCGACTGGTCCTTCGGCGTGTTGGGGGGAAACAACAGAAGGTTCTTCTGCGGGACCGCACATCGGCGGCCCGTCGCCGAGGCCACCGAGAGCACAATGCTCAGCCGGAGGATCTGCGCTTTCGCATAATAATCCAATGGCCGCAAGCCCGCTTCCGCCAACATCACTTCACGGCGTGGGTTGAAGATGGTACCCGTGATGATTTTGGCCATGTGAGCCCAAGCCTGCTCCAAGAGGTGACGGACGCGTTGCCGTGCCGTGGCCCAGAAGCCGCCCAGACAGTATCGGAGGCGTGACCCAACCAAGGAGAGGATAATCATACGGGCAATGCCGGGCCCCATCGAAGGGGAGGCAGTCTCCAATTGCGCGAGGCGTTCCGAGCACAAAGCCACCACTTGTTCCGCATGGTCGGAGAAGGTGAGGCGGGAGTCTACCAGAACCCCGAGGATCGACAGAGGGTGCGTCGTCGCCCCCGTCACCGGGAGGGGGGCGATGGTGATAGAACGGCCCACGGTCAGCTGTAGGCGGACCGGGCGGGTGGGGTATTTTGCCGCGCAATGGGGCGGCGCCAGCCACATGCCCCGTGTCTTTGGGGAGACCTCAATCCCCATTTGGGCACCCCACCGGGAGATGACCGACAGTGTCTCTTGGGCGGCCGCTAGTGTACTAGCTGGCGTCACTCCGCTGACCCAAAAGGTAAGGTCGTCTGCATACGCCGCAAATCCCAGCATGGGGGCCGCATACGAATTACGCGGGATGAGTGGATCGACCAAGTGTTCCTGTTTTCCGTCCGCGAACCGCAGGGCAGCGCTGTGTTGTAGTAACCGTTCGCGGAGTAGGTTTTGCCCCTTGAAAAACGAGGAGAGGCCGGACTGGTTCCGGAGGGCCTCTAGTTGAAGGTACCCGGGAAGTTGATGTTGGTCCAACAACTTTCGGAGGGTGTCGAGTTGTGTAAGGAGTCCTTCCATGGCCAACGCCCACAGGAGAGGGCCTAGCACCGAGCCCTGAGGACAACCCACTTCGTACCCATGGCTTTTGGAGAACCGACCCGCGATAAACACCTGCATGCGGCGGCCTTTGAGGAAAGCCGCCACCCATTGAATCAGTTCCTGAGGTGCCCCTCGTTGACGAAGGACGAGCTCCACTACCTCCGGCATGACTCGGCAGAAGGCATCTGTAAAGTCCACCGCCACACACAGCGTGCAATGGCGAGCTTTATGAAAAATCCCGCTATCCAGCGGCCCTGTCGGACCAGAAAAACGTAAGCGGCCCTGCTCCACCAGGCTACTGACAATGTGTGCAATAGCGGTTTCCGCAGAAAGACCAGGGCGAAAGCCAAACTGGAGCGGGTGAAGCGGTTGCTTGGCGTGGTGAAGCGCGTGAAGGAGACGATCCCGGATGATGTGCTCCATGACGCGGCACTCCAATGCGGTGACGGCTACCGGACGGTAGGACGAAAAGTCCGTCCGGGGCTTCGGAGCACCCTTGTAGATAGGGATGACCTGGGCGTAGCGCCACTTCTGAGGGAGCTGAGACCTCTGCAGGGAGACGTCAAAGACCTGTCGGAGAAGCTCCAAACCCTCTGGGGGTAGTTCCGCCAGGAACACCGGAATGAGACCAGAGGGGTCTGGGGCCTGGGAGCGACGGAGTCGCTGGACCGCCCCGGCCACCTCTGCCGGCGTGACCGGGAGGTGCTGCATGACCGTTGGAACCGAGAGCTGGGCAATGGCTGCCAAGCATTCACATAGGTATTTTTGGGTGTCAGCGGACGTCGAACGCTGGTGCTTTTCCCGGAAGAATACCGCCAGCGCATTCGCCTGTGCCCGCAGGGAGAGCGGGACACCGGTGCGGGGGCATGCCAGTCCGGGGGGAAGGTCAGTAGGAGGACTGAAGTTCTTCCATACCTCCCGCGTCCAGTCCACGGAGCGCCTTCCGTAGACCAGATGGCAGTAGTACGCATTCCTTTCCTCTTCCAAAATTTCCTTATAGTTCTCCCGGAAGCAGCGGATGTGTGCCAGGGCCCCGGCGTCCCTTTCTTTGATGGCTGCGAGCGCGCATTGATAGGACAGCTTCAGTTCCGGGGCAGCTAGCCGGAGGGCGGGGTGGAAGGAAGACGCCCGGGGGCGCTGGGGGACCAACCGAAGGGTGCTAGCCTTCAGTCCTTCCCAGCGCCCGAACACCGCCGAGAGACTATCCCCCCTGAGTCGTACCTGAGGGTCCATCTCTGTCCATTTGGCACGCAGCGGTACCCAGTCCTCTACTTGAGTGAACAGGTAGGCCGGACAACGCTTCGGGACTGGGGTGAAGGGTCGGAGACAGGAGTCCACCGACAGGACGACCGGCCAGTGGTCCGAGAGAGCGTACAAGTCCACGATGCTCCATACAGGGTGGGAAACACCGCGACGGGTTGGACCCAAGCAGGCCTCACCATTTTCACTATTCAGCACCGCGAATTTGGTGGTGAGGTGACGAGAGCAGATCGCCACATCGGGACTAGTGCCCTGGTCCACACGATCGGCGGCCGCCACGGCCCTCGCGCCCAGTGTGATAGGGCGAGTGAAGACTCGACGGTCATTGGCGATTCTCCAGGACGAGCCGGAGATGGACGCCTCCAACCATTTGCCTCGCGGGAACGCATTGTCCCTCAAGGTCTCGTGTGCTTCCGATGATAGCTTCACCTCGCAGCTAGGGCACCACCTCCAGTGCCGCGCGTTGAGATCTCCAACCACGATATCCATTTGGTGATGCTCATAGTAAGCCATCATCTCGTGGATGGGGTCCGAGTTGTCCAAGCATTCGGGGGGCCAATAGCAGTTGGCAATCCCATAAACCGATTGCAGGCTGGCACCGTCGTCCGTGACCAGTACCATGACGTCATCGAAAGGGGGGGCCGGGTGGGGGGTGGAAGGAATGACTTCTACCGCATGCAGTCGTTCTCGGTGGATGAGGGTCACGACACCCCCGGAGAAACGACCGGTCACCGGGTCCGCGGGGTGGAAGCGAGAGGCCGCTACCGAGTACCCCACTGCATGGAAAGCCTCAGCGTAGGCTGGAGTCCACGCGTGGACTTCCTGGAGACACAGGACGTCCGGCGGGTCACGTAGAGCAGAGAGGAGACGGGTGTACATATCCATCTTCATGCCCTGCATGGCGCGCACGTTGTGGGAGAAGACGTTAAAAGGACGCACCCGGGTTCGCCGGGTGCTCACGCGTTTTTTCGGTCTTCGAGGAGGATCGGGTAGAAGACCTGCGTTCGCTCCGGTAACTCTTCTACATATTCGTCCGGCACCATGTGCCAAATTTGATCATAGACATTCTCGACGTAGGCCATGAACGCCGGTTTTAGGTACTCGCGGAAGCGCTCCGGAAGCTTCGCCAGGTGGTACATGAGTTCATTGAAGCAAACCATGCGCTCCTGATGGATCTCCTGCCAGGAAGGGTGGCCATCTGTCAGCCAGAGGGCGAACTGCTGAACCAGCTTAGCGAGGAGGAAGATGATAGATTTGATCTCCGGTGTAGCTTCCTCCGAATCAAACGCAATCTGGGCTACCGTTGCCAGAGACGGGTCATTTTTCCAGGTAAGCTGCGCCCGGGTCTCCATCTCGGTGGACTCCGCGACCAGTTGCTGCAGGGTTGCATTGTGCTGTTCCTTAAGGGCTTTTAGGGTGTAGTGTTGGCCGGAGTTTTCAATTTCCAGGCACCTGTTCCTGACCTCCAGCATGTGTACTTTAAACTGCTGCGACCACATTGTCTCATTGGTGGTGTCCAGCCGGGACCGCACCTCCTCCATGCTATGCTTTTGCGTCTCCGTGAGCTCCAACAGGGTCTGGAGTTTCGCTTGCTCCAATCGCAGTTGGCCATTGAGATCAGAGTTCAGCACCGACTGCATGTGGACGTCGCTGGTGAGGCGCTGATTGTCCATCGCCAGGTGGCGGGCCCAGGTGATCAACGGCTGGTCCCGTTTCTCGGCCGACTCCATGAGCTCGGTCACACGGTCGCGCTCCGCCTCTAAGGAATCTTGCATGTCGCCGATGCAGAGGTTCGTGATTTGGAGCTGCTGTGCCCGATCGGCCTCGTGCATCGCAATCCGATTCTGTTCCCGTTGGGCGCTCAACTCTTGTACTTGTCCGTGCACCTGTCGAAGGACCTGAAGTTGGTAGGCTCGGCCCTCCTCCGAGGTGGCGTGGATCGCCTGTCGGTGTTGTTTTTCCAGCGCTACCTCCTCCGACATGCAGAGGTACGCCTGCTGGGTAACTTCTAGGTTCCCCTGGGCGATCTCCAGTTGATGAACCGCCGCTTCCCCTGCCCGGCGAAGGGAGGCTTCTCTCCGGCCATGCTCATAGGTGGCCCGCTCCGCCGCGATCGCCGTGCGACCCAGCTCCTTCTGGGCTTGGAGCGCGCGTTCGGCATAGTGGTCCACCTCCCGCGCCAGGGATTCCCGGTCGTGGGAGGCGTTCCGCACTTGTGCGGAAAGTACAACCTCCCGCACTAGGGCTTCCTCGCGGCTGTGGGAGAGAGCCCTGTTCTGTTGGGAGAGGTCCTGAGTCTGCTGAGAGAGGGTCTGGACCGTCTCTGACAACTCCGCCACCACTGGGTGGGGACCCATGAACTCCGCCACGGAGTCGTGGGAGCGCGGCGTGGAGGGTTGGTTCTTGTACCTCGTGTGCCAGTTCGCATCGAGTTCCTCACTCCTGGCCTCACTAGTTGGCATAGCGGGCGGGGGCGTGCGGGTCGGGAGACGCATGGTACGCCGCTTGGTGGGGGGTCCTCCAAACTCCGTGGGCGGCAGGTGGTGAGGAGACGGGGAGCGAGTGGAGGACTCCTCCGATTCGTACGACTCCACGGTGTAGACCAGGGGCTCCGGCTGTGACTCCACCGTGTACTGTGGCGACCCATCCACCGAATCCGCGTGGCGTCGCCGCGGCACGTCCGCCGGGACCACCTCTTGCGGATGCTTCGCAGCCTCTTCCGCCGCTTGTGCTTCCTCCAACTTTCGACGTTTCTCGTAGTCTTCACTAAAGGTCACCGGCACCTTTTCCGTTTCGAGAAACCCGCGATTACCCGGAGGACGACAAGCTGGCTTGGGGGCAGGTTTGGGGGCATACTGTTCGATGGGTCCACCGAAGGTGGGCAATTCTTCCTTTTGCGTCTCTGCCGGGGGGGCCACTGCCGCCTTGGGGGCCTTTGGAATATCGGACAAGGTTTTCCGTAGCCACGTGATCGACAAGGGGGCTGCGGGAGCGAGGTAATCTTTTCCGCCAAGTCGGAAACCTGAAAGGTTTTTGAAAAGCTTGGCGTTCAGCGGATGGAGGAGCTTGGTCGCTTTTTCCTTGACGGCAGCGGCGTTGAGCCCACTGGCCCCCTTTTGGGGGGTGGGGCGTCGGGCGTTCTGGGGAGCAGGGCGAGCTAAAGGCTTGGACACCTGTTTTGCCTTCACCTGCTTCTGAGCAAAGGTGTGCGCGCGTTGTGGACCCTTCTGCCGTCTGGTGGAGGCTGACCGGTGTTGACCGGCTCCCTTGGACTGGGTACCTGTCCTAGCCCTGGACTTGTCTTTTCCCTCCATCGAATCGAGTCTTGTAGTAACCTGAGAGAGGGAAAGGTGGAAGTCCATCATCTGTTGCTGCAACCTCTCCAGGTGTTGCGTAACTACGAGGAGAGTGGGATCAACGGGGGAAGCCAGCTGTTGCTGGGGGGCAGAAGGCTGTTGCTGAGGGGCAGCTAGCGGTTGCTGGAGGGCAGCTGGCTGATGCCGGGGTGATTTCACCAGCCCAGCATCGGCACCTGCTGCAGGGGTTTCATTGCTCGCAGCTGCCAAGAGTCCCATGAGCTCCTGGAGAGCACTCCACGAGAGAGTAGGTCCCGGGTTTCTTTCCACATTACCCATCACCAGTTGAAGGAGGATATCCGATCGACGGCGGACGGACTTGCACAGCGGTGTTTGGGCGACACCGTGTAAAGACACGATCCTTCTTCTGACCATTCCCGGCCTTAGTGCGGTCTGCACAGCGCGGGCATCGAGCGTGCGCTTCTTGTTGGCGCGGACGATGGAGGCCGCCTCCGTGGCGACGCGCTCGAACACGTCGTTCACAAAGGAGTTGAGCACCTTCACGGTGCGGCCGGAGAGCGACATCTGCTTGTTCAGGGCCTTGAGAGACCGGGAAATGTAAATGTTCCAGCTGCGGTGGGGCTTGCGGTTGGAGCGCTTGCCAGCCTTCTTGCCAGCGCGGCGAGGAGCAGACTTGGGAGTGGCCATTTGGGGGTGTGGAAGTTTGGAAAGAAGGGCGAAGAAAACTGGACAGAGAGAGGGTGAGAGAGAGAGAGAAGGAATGAAACGAAGGCGCAGGAGAGGAGGGGAGAAGCAAAGAACGCCCTGTGCCAACAGGGGAGCGCGCGCCGGCGGCGAAAGGAGGGGGGAAAAAAAAAAAAGAAATTTTGGTTCAGCCAGAAGAAAAACCATCGCTCAAACTCCGGGAATGAAAGAAAAAAAACATCTGGTGAAGTGTTTATTTGAATTTTTCTTTGTTCGTCTATTACATTCAAAAATAAAAAGAGAAAACAGGGATGAAAAATAAAAAAAAAAACTAGTTCATTTACTTAGCCGTAAATGAGTTCATTTTTCTCTTCTTTTCCGAGTGGGTACTTAGTACTCCTCGATCTCATCCTCACCATCATCGGCGGACTCCGCACCGACCTCCTCGTAGTCCTTCTCGAGGGCGGCAAGATCCTCGCGGGCCTCGGAGAACTCGCCTTCCTCCATACCCTCACCGACGTACCAGTGCACGAAGGCGCGCTTGCTGTACATGAGGTCGAACTTGTGGTCAATGCGGGCGAACACCTCAGCGATGGCAGTGGAGTTGGCAATCATGCACACGGCACGCTGCACCTTGGCGAGGTCACCGCCAGGGACCACGGTGGGGGGCTGGTAGTTGATACCGCACTTGAAGCCGGTGGGGGCCCAGTCGACGAACTGGATGGTGCGCTTCGTCTTGATGGTGGCGATGGCGGCGTTGACGTCCTTGGGGACGACATCACCGCGGTACATGAGGCAGCAAGACATGTACTTACCGTGGCGAGGGTCGCACTTGGTGAGCATGCCAGCGGGCTCGAAGACGGAGTTGGTGATCTCGGAGACGGAGAGCTGTTCGTGGTAGGCCTTCTCGGCGGAGATGACGGGGGCGTAGGAGGTGAGCACGAAGTGGATACGGGGGTAGGGCACGAGGTTGGTCTGGAACTCGGTCAGATCAACGTTGAGGGCACCATCGAAGCGGAGAGACGCGGTGAGGGCGGACACCACCTGCGCGCAGAGACGGTTCACGTTGGTGTACGTGGGGCGCTCAATGTCGAGGCTGCGTCGAGTCAAATCGTAGATTGCCTCGTTGTCCAGCATGGTGCTCACATCGGTGTGCTCGAGCAGGGAGTGGGTGGAAAGGACGGAGTTGTAGGGCTCGACGACGGCGGTGGACACCTGGGGAGAGGGGTACACAGTGTAGCCCAGCTTGGACTTCTTGCCGTAGTCCACGGAGAGGCGCTCGAGGAGGAGGGCACCGAGACCGGAGCCAGTACCACCACCGACGGCGTGGAAGACCATGAAGCCCTGGAGACCAGTGCAGTTATCGGCGAGCTTGCGGATGCGGTCGAGGCAGAGGTCAACGATCTCCTTACCAATGGTGTAGTGACCACGGGCGTAGTTGTTGGCGGCGTCCTCCTTACCGGAGATGAGCTGCTCGGGGTGGAACAGCTGGCGGTAGGTGCCAGTGCGGATCTCGTCCACGACGGTGGGCTCGAGATCGAGGAAGACCGCGCGGGGGACGTGCTTGCCAGCACCAGTTTCGCTGAAAAAGGTGTTGAAGGCGTCATCCTCGACACCAATGGTCTTGTCGGAAGGCATCGCGCCGTCGGGTTGAATGCCGTGCTCAAGGCAAAACAGCTCCCAGCAAGCGTTACCAACCTGGCAACCGGCCTGGCCGATGTGAATGCAGATAGCCTCACGCATGGTCTTAAAGTGTGTTTGAAGAAAAAAAGCTGAAAAAACTGGCGAACATAGAGAAAAACAGGGTCAGAACGGGAGGTGTGGTAGGTCGTATGTGCACGAACAGAAGTGGTATTGCAATGGTGTCAAAAACAAGAAAATAATAGCACAAACTAAAACAGCAATAACAGCAGACACGCAGAATGGCGCGACAAAAATCCACGACACGGGAAAGCGCGATAAGGAGAACACCGGTTACGGCAGACAATAGCACAATAGACACACACCCCACACGCGGGGGGACCGTTCCCCACAGAGTAGAGGACTGTGTACTTCCACAAAATGAAAGGAGAAAAAGTAGATGTTTGCGGGAACAAAAAAAAAAAAAATAGCAGCAGCGTTGCACGTCTCATGCGTAGTGAGTCGCGCGTGTTCCGCCGCGCCCGCACCGTTTCCAACTTGCTGTGCGCCTCCACAAAAACCACCACCGTGTTCCATGCAGAAGAGCTCCCAGCAAGCGTTGCGCATGTGATGTGTCGTGTGCGGTGCATCTTCAACGGCGTCTGCACCGTCTTCGCATCACGGGGAGCCTCCACAAAAACCACCACCGTGCTCCATGCAGAAGAACTCCCAGCAAACGTGGCACGCCCAATGTCCGGTGTGCGGTGCGTGTTGGACAATACGGCTCTAGGAGCAAATGGAAAAGCTAGAATTGGAAAGAATGAAATGAGAATGGGGGAAAATGTAGATGGGGGGAGAGGTCGCCGCACGCGGGGGGCTCGAGCACGCACACACATACACACGCTGGAACAGCAGGCGGAGGAGGGGAGTCAGAGAGAAAAAAGGGAAAAAGAAAGGGAAAGAGAAAAAGGTATCTATATGAGCGTGCACACGGGCGTGCGCTTACGCATAACCGTAGAGGATCTGGCCCTTCTTGCGGAGAGCGGACACAATGTCCGACGCCTTCACGGTCTTGGCGCGGCTGTATTCCGTGTAAGAAGTGGCGGTGCGGACGACATCCTCGACGTAGCTCTTGAGAACACGACGGACCTCCTCATACACCTCCCCACTTATGCGTCTAACGCCACCGCGACGCGCGAGGCGGCGGATGGAGCCGCGGGAAATGGACTTGATGTTGTCGCGCAGAAGCTTCTTCTGCTGGCGAGCGCTGCCCTTCGCTTCAGATCTCTTGCCCTTGGCCATCGAGGTAAAGTGTGTGTGTGGGGTGGTGGAAAGTGTGGTAGGCGGAAAACCTTTAGAGAGAGCGCGAAAAGGGGGAGAGAACGTGGGTGGGGTGGAGCACGGGCGTGGGACAGGCAGGAAGTGTCATTGGGGGGAGAGAGGGACTGTCGCCACCGCACAAGACTCGAAGAGAAGAGTGGAACAAATCAAAAACAAAAACAAAAGGGATCTATAGAAGGGATGGCACCGTTTAGTGGCGGTCACCGCGCAGGCGGAGGGCGAGCTGGAGGTCGCGGGGCATCAGGGTCACGCGCTTGCTGTTGAGGGACGCGAGGTTGGCGTCAGCGAGCAGGGAGACAACGTAGGCCTCCGTGGACTCCTGCAGGGCGAGGATAGCACTGGATTGAAATCTCAAACCTTCCTTCTGTGCAGACGCAATCTCGCGAACGAGTCTCTGGAAAGGAGCGCGCTGGATCAGCAAGTCGGTGGAGCGCTGGAATTTGCGCACTTCACGGAGAGCCACCGTACCCGGGCGCCAGCGGTGGGCGCGCTTGGTGCCGGACGCGGCACGGGGAGCCTTCTTGCTCTTCTTGGAGGTGATGCTGCGCTTGGCGCGGGAAGTTTCCTTGGTGCGGGACATGATGATTGGTTGGTGTGGAAAGAGGGCTGAAAACTTAAATCTGGCCAGCGTGAGAGGGGGGGGAGAGAGAAAACGTGACAGAAGAGGGGGCGCAAGGAAGACGGGCGGGAAAATGCACTCCACACGGCGGCAAACCACGACGTCAGAAATCAGAGAGAAAACACAAATCAAATGAAGAAACAAAAATATCTATAAAAATGCGCTCACCGTGCTTAGGCGCTGGGGGTGGACTTCTTGGCGCGCTTGGAGCTCTTCTTGTGCTTCTTGGCGACGGCCTTGCTCACGGTCGGCACCACGCCGCCCTTGGAGATGGTCACGTTCTGGAGCAGCTTGCTGAGGTCGTCGTCGTGGCGGACGGCGAGGGTCAGGGTGCGGGGCGTCAGGCGGCGCACCTTCTTGCCGCTTTGCGTCGCGGCCTTCACGGAAAGCTCAAGAACCTCCGCGACGACATACTCCAATACCGCAGTAAGGTAGGTGGCGCCAGAGGCACTCACGCGGCGGGCGTACTGTCCGCGGCGGAGGAGAGAGCCCACGCGGCCGACGGGGAAGATCAGACCGGCCTTGGCGGACTTGGAGCTGCCAGACTTGCGGGAAGCCTTCTTAGCGGAGCGGGGAGTGGCCATTGGAAGAAAAGGTGGAAAGTGTGCGGAGAAAGGGTAAAACCTAAACCACGGTGGAAAAAAAAAAGGGTGTGTGGGGGGGAGAGAGAGAGAGAGAGAGAGAGAGAAGGTGAGAAAGGGGTAGCTGGTCGCTGCGCACAGAATCGGCACGTGCGGGGACACGACTGGTGCAGAAGGGACTCTCAAAAGGAAAGGGGGAAAAAGAAAAACATCTATAAAAAGGTTGTGCACGTCGCTTAGCGGGTGGCGGCGTTGAGCGCCTTGCTGGCCTCGGCAATGCCGTGGCGGCACAATTCGGCGGGGAGCACCACACGGATGGCAGTCTGCACAGCGCGGGCATCGAGCGTGCGCTTCTTGTTGGCGCGGACGATGGAGGCCGCCTCCGTGGCGACGCGCTCGAACACGTCGTTCACAAAGGAGTTGAGCACCTTCACGGTGCGGCCGGAGAGCGACATCTGCTTGTTCAGGGCCTTGAGAGACCGGGAAATGTAAATGTTCCAGCTGCGGTGGGGCTTGCGGTTGGAGCGCTTGCCAGCCTTCTTGCCAGCGCGGCGAGGAGCAGACTTGGGAGTGGCCATTTGGGGGTGTGGAAGTTTGGAAAGAAGGGCGAAGAAAACTGGACAGAGAGAGGGTGAGAGAGAGAGAGAAGGGATGAAACGAAGGCGCAGGAGATGAGGGGAGAAGCAAAGAACGCCCTGTGCCAACAGGGGAGCGCGCGCCGGCGGCGAAAGGAGGGGGAAAAAAAAAAAAAGAAATTTTGGTTCAGCCAGAAGAAAAACCATCGCTCAAACTCCGGGAATGAAAGAAAAAAAACATCTGGTGAAGTGTTTATTTGAATTTTTCTTTGTTCGTCTATTACATTCAAAAATAAAAAGAGAAAACAGGGATGAAAAATAAAAAAAAAAACTAGTTCATTTACTTAGCCGTAAATGAGTTCATTTTTCTCTTCTTTTCCGAGTGGGTACTTAGTACTCCTCGATCTCATCCTCACCATCATCGGCGGACTCCGCACCGACCTCCTCGTAGTCCTTCTCGAGGGCGGCAAGATCCTCGCGGGCCTCGGAGAACTCGCCTTCCTCCATACCCTCACCGACGTACCAGTGCACGAAGGCGCGCTTGCTGTACATGAGGTCGAACTTGTGGTCAATGCGGGCGAACACCTCAGCGATGGCAGTGGAGTTGGCAATCATGCACACGGCACGCTGCACCTTGGCGAGGTCACCGCCAGGGACCACGGTGGGGGGCTGGTAGTTGATACCGCACTTGAAGCCGGTGGGGGCCCAGTCGACGAACTGGATGGTGCGCTTCGTCTTGATGGTGGCGATGGCGGCGTTGACGTCCTTGGGGACGACATCACCGCGGTACATGAGGCAGCAAGACATGTACTTACCGTGGCGAGGGTCGCACTTGGTGAGCATGCCAGCGGGCTCGAAGACGGAGTTGGTGATCTCGGAGACGGAGAGCTGTTCGTGGTAGGCCTTCTCGGCGGAGATGACGGGGGCGTAGGAGGTGAGCACGAAGTGGATACGGGGGTAGGGCACGAGGTTGGTCTGGAACTCGGTCAGATCAACGTTGAGGGCACCATCGAAGCGGAGAGACGCGGTGAGGGCGGACACCACCTGCGCGCAGAGACGGTTCACGTTGGTGTACGTGGGGCGCTCAATGTCGAGGCTGCGTCGAGTCAAATCGTAGATTGCCTCGTTGTCCAGCATGGTGCTCACATCGGTGTGCTCGAGCAGGGAGTGGGTGGAAAGGACGGAGTTGTAGGGCTCGACGACGGCGGTGGACACCTGGGGAGAGGGGTACACAGTGTAGCCCAGCTTGGACTTCTTGCCGTAGTCCACGGAGAGGCGCTCGAGGAGGAGGGCACCGAGACCGGAGCCAGTACCACCACCGACGGCGTGGAAGACCATGAAGCCCTGGAGACCAGTGCAGTTATCGGCGAGCTTGCGGATGCGGTCGAGGCAGAGGTCAACGATCTCCTTACCAATGGTGTAGTGACCACGGGCGTAGTTGTTGGCGGCGTCCTCCTTACCGGAGATGAGCTGCTCGGGGTGGAACAGCTGGCGGTAGGTGCCAGTGCGGATCTCGTCCACGACGGTGGGCTCGAGATCGAGGAAGACCGCGCGGGGGACGTGCTTGCCAGCACCAGTTTCGCTGAAAAAGGTGTTGAAGGCGTCATCCTCGACACCAATGGTCTTGTCGGAAGGCATCGCGCCGTCGGGTTGAATGCCGTGCTCAAGGCAAAACAGCTCCCAGCAAGCGTTACCAACCTGGCAACCGGCCTGGCCGATGTGAATGCAGATAGCCTCACGCATGGTCTTAAAGTGTGTTTGAAGAAAAAAAGCTGAAAAAACTGGCGAACATAGAGAAAAACAGGGTCAGAACGGGAGGTGTGGTAGGTCGTATGTGCACGAACAGAAGTGGTATTGCAATGGTGTCAAAAACAAGAAAATAATAGCACAAACTAAAACAGCAATAACAGCAGACACGCAGAATGGCGCGACAAAAATCCACGACACGGGAAAGCGCGATAAGGAGAACACCGGTTACGGCAGACAATAGCACAATAGACACACACCCCACACGCGGGGGGACCGTTCCCCACAGAGTAGAGGACTGTGTACTTCCACAAAATGAAAGGAGAAAAAGTAGATGTTTGCGGGAACAAAAAAAAAAAAAAATAGCAGCAGCGTTGCACGTCTCATGCGTAGTGAGTCGCGCGTGTTCCGCCGCGCCCGCACCGTTTCCAACTTGCTGTGCGCCTCCACAAAAACCACCACCGTGTTCCATGCAGAAGAGCTCCCAGCAAGCGTTGCGCATGTGATGTGTCGTGTGCGGTGCATCTTCAACGGCGTCTGCACCGTCTTCGCATCACGGGGAGCCTCCACAAAAACCACCACCGTGCTCCATGCAGAAGAACTCCCAGCAAACGTGGCACGCCCAATGTCCGGTGTGCGGTGCGTGTTGGACAATACGGCTCTAGGAGCAAATGGAAAAGCTAGAATTGGAAAGAATGAAATGAGAATGGGGGAAAATGTAGATGGGGGGAGAGGTCGCCGCACGCGGGGGGCTCGAGCACGCACACACATACACACGCTGGAACAGCAGGCGGAGGAGGGGAGTCAGAGAGAAAAAAGGGAAAAAGAAAGGGAAAGAGAAAAAGGTATCTATATGAGCGTGCACACGGGCGTGCGCTTACGCATAACCGTAGAGGATCTGGCCCTTCTTGCGGAGAGCGGACACAATGTCCGACGCCTTCACGGTCTTGGCGCGGCTGTATTCCGTGTAAGAAGTGGCGGTGCGGACGACATCCTCGACGTAGCTCTTGAGAACACGACGGACCTCCTCATACACCTCCCCACTTATGCGTCTAACGCCACCGCGACGCGCGAGGCGGCGGATGGAGCCGCGGGAAATGGACTTGATGTTGTCGCGCAGAAGCTTCTTCTGCTGGCGAGCGCTGCCCTTCGCTTCAGATCTCTTGCCCTTGGCCATCGAGGTAAAGTGTGTGGGTTGGGTGGTGGAAAGTGTGGTAGGTGGAAAACCTTCAGAGGGGGGTGGAGAAAGAGGAAAGAGAAGGAGAAAAGAGAGCGTGTGGGTCGAATGCGGGGTACGTGCAGATGCGTGGTACAAGTAGCAGGTGTCGTCGGCGGCAGTCTCGCCCCGCATCAAGACTCGAACAGAGGAGTGAAACCGAACTCATAAACAAAAATATCTATAGAAGGGATGGCACCGTTCAGTGGCGGTCACCGCGGAGACGGAGGGCGAGCTGGAGGTCGCGGGGCATCAGGGTCACGCGCTTGCTGTTGAGAGAGGCGAGGTTGGCGTCGGCGAGCAGGGAGACAACGTAGGCCTCCGTCGACTCCTGCAGGGCGAGGATCGCACTGGATTGAAATCTCAAACCTTCCTTCTGTGCAGACGCAATCTCGCGAACGAGTCTCTGGAAAGGAGCGCGCTGGATCAGCAAGTCGGTCGAACGCTGGAATTTGCGCACTTCACGGAGAGCCACCGTACCCGGGCGCCAGCGGTGGGCGCGCTTGGTGCCGGACGCAGCGCGGGGAGCCTTCTTGCTCTTCTTGGAGGTGATGCTGCGCTTAGCGCGGGAAGTTTCCTTGGTGCGGGACATGGTGATTGGTTGATGTGGGAAGCGGACTTAAAAAACTTAAACGAAACCGGCACGGAAGGGAGAGAAAGTGGCAAAAGGTGAAGTACGGGTGGGCTGTGTGTCAAAACGCTGATCGCCCCCGTCTGCATTCGAAACGCGTGTTGCACCAGTTGATAGAAGCAGGTGATCATAGAAGAGTGTACTATAGGGAAATGTGTTTCTCGCCTTTGGGGGCAACACTTGTCCCTAAAGGGGTCGGACGCAACGACTCGGCGGTGCACCAGACACTTCCTGGACACGACCGAGCACGTGAGCAAATCTGTAAGAGGGGAGTGTTATTGCTCCAGAATTAGAGGGCACGGAATAATCCACAATCGCGCAGGCGACAGCTGCGGACGGCGGCGCGGGTGCTTCCCGAGGCTACGCATCACAGGAATCCGTGGAGACTTCAACACCGGTCCAGGTGCCCGGTCTCATTCGCTCGACTACAAAGTTGTTGTCACCCAGGAAAAAACAAAAAGAGAGAGAGAGAAAGATGCATTTAAAAGAAAATTCACACAGAGAAATATGGAGAATATTATTTTACAAATACGAACTATGGAATACTTTGGACCACGTCGTAAAGCGAGAGAAAGGAAATAATGATTTTTCCTTTTTTTTTTTTTGCTTTTCTTTGCTTTCTTTCTTACTTTTGAGTGTCTTTTCAAATAAAATAAAAAAACGGACCGTAATGTGTACAACGAAACAAAAAGAAAAAAGTGTATAGAAAAAAACATTACGCAGTTGTATAAATGCGAAGACCAGCAGGCTTTTTTTGCATATTTCTTTTTGCCAATAGAAGTGTATAGTAAGCAAAAAATGCTTTTTTGCTTTTAGCATTTTTGCCCTTTTTTCTTTTTTACTTAAAAAAAGCCGACCGTGGTAAAGCAACGGTGGTTCGCGCGTGGTGAAGAAACTGATGTATAAGATTCTTCTTCCAGAGGTATGTTCGTGGCACAACACGCGCGAACACACACATTATCATATAATGATGGGGGTAGGGAGGAAATAATCAATAAAAACATACATAAAAAAAAGTCGTCCACAATATTCTTTGGGTGTCCAAATAGACGGTACATATATTCAATGGGGCATAGAAACAATCAGGTTCTTTTCTCAAGTGCATCGGAAAAGAGAATACTCCAACTTCAGTGTGTCGTGATTAATGCAAAATTTCAGTGTCTAAGCTATGCATGAAATCCGGGTCAATGTCTGCAACCTCAAACGTGTAGTAGCGTATGCTTCTTGCGCGTCTCGACATCCTTCGTTGAGCTTCTTCCTGTGACACATCGGCGTCCTGCGTATGTCCAGACCGACTAAGTGGATTCACTGCGCGACCATCACCTTCTTCCCCGTCCTCGTCGTTGTCGTCCTCGATCATCGTAACCTCCGTTTCCTCAGAAACATCGGTCTTTTCCTCCTTGTCTTGGGTGATGTAATCCACGTGTTCCTGTGTGCCATTGTTTTTGCGGCAACAGAAAAACAGCAGAAGAAGTATCAGCAATAGTAGCAGGAGAACAGCACCAACGACAACGCCGATGATGGCTCCAGTGGGTAGCTTACCGCTGCCTTCCTTCGTGCCACAAGCTCCATCCTTAAAGGCATGACCACCTCCGCAGGTCTCGCATTGGTCTTCGCTGTCAAATACGCACTGGTCACAGTTAACGGCGTTACACACCTTGGGAATGCACTGCAGCGTTTCACCGTCCACCTTCCAATTTGGTTCGCACAATTCGCATTGATCCTCCGTGTCGAATACACACGCCGTACAATTGGCAACGCCGCACTCCTTTGGAACGCAAGTGGTGCCGACCATCTTGTAACCCGCAATACAACCCGTGCACTGGGACGTGGACGCCTCAAACACATACGGCTCACTGCAGGTCAAGCAAACATCGTCATCTCCAGCTGAGCTTGTGCAGCCAGTGCAAGGCTCTTGGGCGCACGTCTTCTTCGTGCAAGTCGTTCCATCCAGCTTGTAGTCATCATTGCAAACGCTGCACTGGTCCTTCGTGTCGAATACACAGGTTTTGCAGTTCTCCACGAGGCATTCCTTCTCCACGCAAACAGTGCCACTCACTTCGTACCCGGGTTTGCAGGTTAAGCACACATCATCGTTTCCGGACGGTTCGACGCAGGCAGTGCAAGGATCTTGGGCGCACGTCTTCTTCGTGCAAGTCGTTCCGTCCAGCTTATAGTCACCGTTGCAAACGCTGCACTGGTCCTCCGTGTCGAATACACAGGTTTTGCAATTGTCCACGAGGCATCCTTTTGGAACGCAAGTGGTGCCGACCATCTTGTAACCCGCAATGCAACCCGTACACTGGGAGGTGGACGCCTCAAACGCGTACGGCTCACTGCAGGTCTTGCAAACATCGTCGTCTCCAGCTGAGCTTGTGCAGCCAGTGCAGGGTTCTTGGGCGCACGTCTTCAGCTCGCAGGTCGTTCCATCCAGCTTGTAGTCATCATTGCAAACGCTGCACTGGTCCTTCGTGTCGAATACACAGGTTTTGCAATTCTCCGCGAGGCATTCCTTCTCCACGCAAACAGTGCCACTCACTTCGTACCCGGGTTTGCAGGTTAAGCACACATCATCGTTTCCGGACGGTTCGACGCAGGCAGTGCAAGGATCTTGGGCGCACGTCTTCTTCGTGCAAGTCGTTCCGTCCAGCTTGTAGTCATCGTTGCAAACGCTGCACTGGTCCTTCGTGTCGAATACACAGGTTTTGCAATTCTCCGCGAGGCATTCCTTCTCCACGCAAACAGTGCCACTCACTTCGTACCCAGGTTTGCAGGTTAAGCACACATCATCGTTTCCGGACGGTTCGACGCAGGCAGTGCAAGGATCTTGGGCGCATGTCTTCAGCTCGCAGGTCGTTCCATCCAGTTTGTAATTGTCCTTGCAGACACTGCATTCCGTCTCGCTGTTCGTGACGCACGTCTCGCAGTTATCAACCTCGCACACCATGGGAATGCAGTTCGCACCAGTCGCGTCAAACTTGTAATTGTCGTTACACCGGTCGCACTGGTCCCACTGGCCCCACTTGCACTCGGCACAGGAAACAGGATCGGTTGTACAGTTTTGTTTCGTATACGTGTAGCCTGAGTTATAGAGAATCGGGTCATAGACCACAGAACAGTAGGGGGCATAATTAGTAGCGCACTCGCACACTGAACGGGTCCACGTTTCGAGTGTCACGCCATTCTTAGCAGCCTCAGCGATCGCGTCAGCAGGCGGGAGAACCTCAGTCGTCACGCCAGTGTAGCCGGTACGTACACAGTACACAGCGCAGTACCCGCCAACAGGCGTAGTGTCCGTGCCTCCATGGTCGATGAGTACCTCTCCGAAAGGGCTCACAATTTTGGAATAGCTGATCTTCAGGGTGTTGTACTGCGCCGCAGTCGTGTAGCTAACTTTATTAAGTGTGACATTACCCATGTAGATGTCGCACTTGGTTGATGTTATAAAACTGGTAAACCCTTCCGTTCCCATCGCCTTTGCGTTGATGTTCAGCAGCACGAACTGCGAGGGTGCACCGCAGACGCTCATAGCAGTAGTGGGCACACTGAAGAGATTCCCACCCGTGATGACGGTCGAAAACACAACATTGCCGTTATTATTAAAGCGTAGCGCCTTCGTCGTGGAAGACGTTTTAAAGAAAGGTGCCGTGTTTCCACTTTGCGTGCAATTCGAAAAACGGAACACGCCGTTCCTCGAATTCGCAAAGTAGGAGTCCGTCAGCTCGCTGTAAAAAAAGGCAGTCTTGCAATTGATGCACGAGGCGTAGTCGACCGCCACCAGGCCGTTGTAGATGTCAAAGCAGTAATCTGGGTGTGGGCAGGTGGCTCCCTTTAGGTACAGCACACTCATCGCATTGGTGGCATTTGTTCGGATCATGTAAAATGCACTGTAATCTTTGATCAGAGTGCGAACACCATCCACGAGGGAAAGAACAGCACCACCGGCACCGGCGGAAGGCCAGGTCGCGGTAGTATCCAATATCGTGAACACCACGTGGTCCTGGGGCACCATTTTGGTGAAGTCAAATAAGGTTGTGGTTCCTTCCATGGCGGCCTGCGTCTGGGAGATGGTGACATTCGAGTAGGGCGGGAAGAATCCGGAAATCTTAATGGTGGAGTCGGTTACAGTGGCGGAACGAATGGAGATGTTGAGTGCGTTGGGGACGGTCGTTTCGTTCACATAACTCTGGAAGATAAGTCCGGTTCCAACGATCTTTGGGCTTAAATAGGTACAGTAGGCAGGCTCGGAGGCATCGGTCATTCCTGTAACGTCGTAAATGACATTGTCAAAGGTCTCCCCGTTGGAGGTGAGACTGGCTGTGATACTCCGTGTGTCTCCGTAGCACAGAGTGGTGCAGAGTATCAGAAAAATGAATATACGCATTTTTTGGAAAAGAGGGCAAAAGGACGATCTACGGAGAAAAGGTGAGAAAGGGGAGAGTGGGGAGAGGGGGCGCACCACAGATGGGGTCCGAGCACACACAAGGGGTCGGTAAGAGAGAGTAGAAATAATAATACTAAAAAAGGAAAAGAGAAAAAAGTATCTATATGGGTGTGCACGCGGGCGTGCGCTTATGCATAACCGTAGAGGATCTGGCCCTTCTTGCGCAGAGCGGACACAATGTCCGATGCCTTCACGGTCTTGGCGCGGCTGTATTCCGTATAAGAGGTGGCAGTGCGGACGACATCCTCGACGTAGCTCTTGAGAACGCGGCGGACTTCCTCATACACCTCCCCACTTATGCGTCTAACGCCACCGCGACGTGCGAGGCGGCGGATGGAGCCGCGGGAAATGGACTTGATGTTGTCGCGCAGAAGCTTCTTCTGCTGGCGAGCGCTGCCCTTCGCTTCGGATCTCTTGCCCTTGGCCATCGAGGTAAAGTAGGTGGGTTGGGTGGTGGAAAGTGTGGTAGGCGGAAAACCTTCAGAGGGAGTGGTGGGAAAACGAAAAGAGAGAAAGGGTTCTTGTCATTATGGTTTCAAACAAAGGGTTTGGATTGCTCTGATCATCAGCGAAAAGGTGGTTCAGAGAAAGAAAGAAAAAGAATGTATCTGCTCTATGCTGTAGAAGTACTATTATTAAGATTAGTGGTGGTGGTAGAGATGCGTTTTTAATGCAGGGTTACAAGCTGCGAAGTTGTTGTCGGAAGGAGAAGATTTCGGAAAAGAATTTACTCTGTGTGTCGCCGGCGTTTGTGAGAGCAGAGGCGGCCTCCCGCACCGCCGCCCGTTTGCGCTCGGGATAGCCAGCAATGAACTGCTCCAGGTACGCGTACCAAAAAGGTGGGTGGGTTTCAAATATTGGATACACGACAGAAACGCTTATACTCATTCCCCTGTCCTGCAAGGTGATAATGTTCATTGCCACCGACAGGAGGCGAATCCAAAGATCTCTAAAAGGCTCGAGCGTTTGCGCCAGCTGTTCCCGTGCCTGACGTAAACTGCGGGGGGTGCGGTCCACGTGCGATGGGGTGGCGTCCTGGCCGGGGGTGTTCGACAGTCTGCCATCGGGTGAGGCGTAGTAGGCTGGAATAATGAGCGGGGTCGCGGGAGGGGTGCAGCTCCGTGCGTGAGACAGCGATGGCGAGAGCGACACCTGCTTCACCTCTTTGATTAGACCAGCAATCAGTGACAAGAACGTCATGCCCGCCATTAACGACGTCACATCGGTGTCAACATCCTCACACACAAAGAGTACAAATGAAATGATCGAGTCCAACTCCCCTGCGGACAGTTTTGCGAGCGGGTGGTACGTTTGCTCGTCCGTAATGACGCGCAGCAGTTCGAGAATGGACTGCGTCACCCTGCTGTAATCCTTGAATAGTCGTTGAGGAAACACATTGACCATCCTCAGCAAACCCAACAGCGTGTTGTCGTACGTTTCGTCCTGGTAGACCCACATCGCCCCGAAAGGCACAAAGCCTCCCTGTACGCAGTATTGCAGGCAAGTGATGCAGAGTGAGAGGGGCTTCAGCATGGTGTCGAACGCCTTGTCGGATATATTGTTCCCCGAGGTGACTTGCTGGATATGCTCCTCGGTGACGGTCGCCTCCACAATGGTCTGGATCTGGGAGCAGACGCACTTGAACACCAAAATGCCCAACGCGCTTTGATTGTTAATTTGACTCAGCGGATACCGCGACTGGCTTCCATCCACCAGAGCGAGCAAGAATCGCAGAAAGGAGGTGAGAACCATTGGCGACTGGTAGTTCGTATTCTGAAGCAGGGAGGAGAAACTCCCGGACTGATTGCAGTACCACTCTGCAAAGTCACAGAATGGCGCCATGTCGTTGCGGAGAGCGAGGGAAACGCCACGCAAGTCTCGCAGCCAGCCAGCCACGTAGAGGTGATTCGTTATGGAGCCATTCAGCGTGTTTTCCATATACCGCTCAATCGGCTGCAGAAACTCCAGCAAGGTGTTCATGTGATAAGGGGTGTGAGGGTGCAGTAACCACAGCATTCTATACAAGTTGGAGCGCAGTTTGTAGGTCGCCAAAGACTGAGAGAGTGGCAACTCGACGACGGGGGGTAGGTTCAGATGAAGCTCGGCCAGAACCTGCGGTGTCATATCTCGACAGGCATCAAATATTAAGTCAATCGATTGGGACATCACCTGGGCCGTTTCTTCGTCTCTGTCGCCCAAGACGGCACGGGTAACGTTGTGGCCCGTGTTGCTCAAGACAAACTGGAACAGGTTACTTTTGGTCTGGAAAACGTTCGTTATGATCTCCGTCAGCGCATCGTGCGTCCGGCTGCCAATGAGAATGCGCTGGACCGCCTGCATAAAGTGCAGAAGGGACTGCTCTACAAATAAACCAAACAGCGACGGGTGCATCCCGCCATCCCCGGACATGCGACGATGATTGGCGCAGTCGACACAGTAGGTAAAGAACTGACTGCACGGTCGCACATCCTCCTTGTCCACTGCCACGAGCACGTGTGACACCGCTGCGCCGGCCATGAAAAACAACCACGCTGTACTCCCCGGGGAGCTGAGCACAGAAGGGCCAACGTTCTGGTTCACGTAGTCCGCAAACAGGCCGAATGTTTGTTGTACATCCATCTGGGTCATGGACGCTACGGAGGAGCTCTGGTTAGTGATGGTGGACACTAAATTCTCGTAGTCCTCGTCGCCTTGGATGAGGCTGTCAAACTTGGCCGAGTTGTTCACGTTTACGCGGGATTGGAAAAAGCAACTGCACAGCTCTGGCATCACCAACTCTAGGTCCTTGGTGGAACTCTCCTCGTGTGTGCCGTACATTTTACGCGAATGGCACAGTCGCTCCCAAAACGTTACGAGCGAGGTCGTCGTGGTCAAACTACCCTCCTGGCCAAAAGGAATGGAAAAGTACCGAAGACTCAGCTGACGGAGGAGGGAAATAAACTTTTCAAAGGTCTTGCACACATGCAAGTCCCTGTACCCAAAAGGCGCGACGAACCGGGTGGCGGCGTCTGCGCAAAGCATCACATAGTGTGGTATCCCAGCTCGATCGGCGTCCCCGCCCACGTTCACGCTGTCGCAGAACAAATAGAGGGTTCTGTCGAGGTACTGTAGCCGTGCCTCCACGTCCTCGAAAAAGGTGCGTCGGATGCCGCACAAGCCGGCGAGACCCTCCATCAGCGTCGCACAATGGGGGTACGGCAGCGCCTTGTGTTGGCCCCACAGCACCTCCAGCGTGTAGTCGCTGAGTAGTGTTTCCTTCCAGGTGGAGGGGAACTGGGAAGTGCTTTGCTCGTCCGTTTCGTTCGCAATCACGGCCATAAAGTCGTACGTCAGCACGGAGCGAACCAGTCCCACAATTTCCTCCGTATACGGCGCATTGCCGCTATTGTTGTTATTGTTATTGTAACTGCTTGGAATGCCCGCCAGCGCGGTAACCGATGAGCGGAAAATGTCTAGCAGGCACTCGTCCCTAAAGTTATTGCTGCAGCGGCGGTGTGTGGCAAAGTTCATAAAAGTATAATTCTTCGAGCTATCAAACTTGCTGTGTTCGGTGACGAGCGCCGTCAGCAACTCGCTACCTAAAAAGCGCAGCCTATCGTCACCGCCAGAGTTGGTAAACATGTTCAACGCAAAATATACACTACTGTCTATGAAAGGTTCCTTGGCAAAGGTAAGCTTGGTGAGTCGTGCATAGCCAAAAATCATCGTCGCCAGGACGGACTTTGGGGCATTATTGAAGAGCAGCCGCTTCAAACACAGCTCCCCGTACGACTCCCCAATGAGACTCTCCAAAGCCGACTTGGAGAGGAGCTTCTCGTTGGCCTTGTAAAAAGTGATCAACGCTTGACTTATAAAAAACATGGTGTAGTGATTGTCACTCTGTCTAAGGATGGAGTGCACGAGATTGTACTGCGCACTCTGCTGGATGGGGACGTTCTCAATGTCCACCACTATCTCCACCGCATCTGGGTTGGCACTACCGGTGTTCACCACGTTAGGGTCTACCACTTGACGAGTCGGGATGGGAATATCGTTGATCTCCTTGGAGACGTACTCCAACGCCGTCACCGCCTCCTGCCGCTTCACCGGATCAGAGTGGGTGTAAAGCTGCTCGGAGAGGCAATCCACATCGCGCACCGAAAGCATATTCCTCGTATATGGATCCAAAAAAAGATGGGAAAAAAATAAAAACTGAGAGGGAAGAGGTATAATAGGAAGACTGGTAATGCGGGTGTGCATTCGTGTGTAAAGTGCTTCACAGACACGGCGAGGTCGATACAGTTCCAGCGAATGACGCGAAGTGAAACAAGCAAAAAAAAAAAAAAAATGATTGTTTCCATGTATATCCGAAAATAAGGGAAAATTTGACATTCAGTGGGAAAAATACAAACGGAAGAACTAGAAAATAAAAAAAAAACGAAAATACTGTACATAAAAAGTCAAGCGCAAAAGAAAAAAAGAAAAAAATCTTTTGGAATATACAGTAGGAATATACATGGTACCTAATCGTCGTCGTCATCATCACTTTCCTCTATGGTGGAGAACATCTTTTCCAGCTGTTTGGACACCTTCACCGTTTTATACTTTTTAAACTCCTTCTTTATCAGCTTGCCGTAGTCCACCTTCTTCTTGGATCGCTTTTCTCTCTCGGCGGTGGAGTCACCGTCGTCGCAGAGTCCGTAGAAATCCGGTTGAGGAGACAGAATATGTTCATATACATAACGTCCGCCGTGTGGGTCGGCAGGGGGAAGGCGGGTCCGCTTCTCGCGCGATCACCACGGGACTGGAACTACTCGAGGCCCCGGTGCTCTCCGTGGGTGGTGGTGGGCTTGACGCCTCGTTCCCACTGTATAGAATATCCAGAAAGTCGGCGGGTATGGAAACAATAGACGACGCCGCACTCCCGGCCTCCGAGTCACTGGAAACAAACTCGTCGTAGATGGCGTCAAAGATATCCATCTGGTCCACCTGCCGCTTCGGGGCGCCTTTCGAGGGGGAGACGCCACCTTTTTTTCCTCCAGTGGAGGCGTAACGTTTCACCCCAGCTGTCTTCTTCTTGGCAGGGACACTTTTTTTCTCGACGGCGGCACGTGGGGCAGCCTTCGGTTTCACCTGCGGGGGCGCCGGCGGGATTGGTTTCTTCTTGGGCGACGGTTCGCTAACGGAGCGCTTCTCCTCCACCTTCTTTTTGGGGGCCTCGCTGACCACAAAACTGTTACTATTCGTGGAGGCCTTTCGCGACAGGTCCTTGTCCTTGCTGAATGAGCTAGCGGACAAGATCGACTTGACCGACGGGAAGTTGCCTGGCTTGTAGTCGCCACCGGGGTCGGGGCGGTCGGGCAGGACGTTCTCGGGGTCGTCTTCGGGATGGATGCCGATCGCCTCGTACAAGAAGCGGTTCTGAAAGCTGGTGCTGTCGATCGGTTTGACGCCCACCCGATTCTCCCCGGTGAACGTAATGCTAGTGCGCGTCAGTGGATTGAGATCCATTCCCTTCAGATCGGTCAGGCCGTTCAGGCTCCAGTCGTCCTGTATCTCCTGCTCCTCCTCCACTTTTGTGGTGTTTTCCTCCGGCTTGGGTTTGGGTTTCACATTCGCCATGTTAAAGTAGATTCCCTCTTTGGATTTGGACAGTCGTTTCTGCGAACTGGTCTCTAAGGAAGTGCTTTCGTTGCTCTCTGTCCCACGCGACGCCGGCGACAATGTTCTTTCCGGTGTTCTGGCGCTCTCGATCGCCTTTACTTCCTTCAACCCCGCTTTATTCGCCTTGGGACTAGTTGGCCTTGAGCCGCTGGCTTTTGGACTACGTGATTTTCGCTCGGTCGTTTTGGGAGCCGAGCTAGAGCTTTTTCCCTCCGACAGCTGTCGTTGCCGCTGTGAGGAGTTGGGTCGTGGAGCGCTCTTCGACTTGGGGGCACTCGTCTCCCTCTTTTTATTGGTCACCTTTTTTGGACTTTTCTCGCTCACCTCAGGGGTGGAACCCCTTTTTAGGGCGGCTAATTTTTCAATCATATATTGAAGCTAACTACTACTTTAAAAAAAAAAGGGGGGACAAGAAAAGGACGAGATTTAGGAAGCACACACCCAAAGGGGGGAATCCACTACATTCTGAATAGGGGACGTTTTAGCTCGTTTGCAAGGCAAAAATGTACGCTCTGTAAGTAAAAGTTTTCGTTTTGATAAGAAGATGCTAAAAGTATAGCTTAATGGTAGGTTAGATAGCACTATTTTTGTGAAGATAGGGAGCAATTTTCGCGGCCAGCTCGTGTGTCTCATTGACTAGTTCTTTTCTTTTGGCTTTTAGTTCCTCCTGGCCCTGCACGGGCACACCATCCAGTTTGCAAATGTACTGGGTCAAGAGCTCATCGGCGGTTACCGCCAGGGGTTTCACCTTGGACCAGTACGCCTCGTCGTCGGTGGCGCCCTCTTCCTGCGCTACTTTTTCTAATTCTGCGATTTTCTGTTTCAGGTGTGTACCAACATTCTTCTCTAACTTATTCATGTAGACTAGGAAGTTGGTCTCCTTTGGGTCCGCAAACACAAAATCGTCGCTGTCGTCATTCTTGTGGTGGCGTCTGACGAGGGCAGAAAAGAACGCGAGACAGGCGACAGCGGCGGCGGCTGTCCCTATGAGTACAGGCTTGTTGACGGGCATGTCGGCTTATGGTAAAGAAGAGAGATGTCGGGAAAAAAGAAAAGCGTACAGTTTCCATATAAAACAAAAATCGTCGAGTTTAGCATACTAAAAACAGAGGAAAATACTATCATCGAAATCTTTAAAAATAAACGCAATAAAAATGAAAAGAGAAACAAAAAAAAAAAAAACTCCTTCATCTGAAAAAGATAAATTCGTTGAAAAGAGGGAAAAGGAAAAAAAAAAAAACATCATCACCATTCTTTTACGACTATATTCGTCACCATCTGCTTCTTTGTCCAATGATCGTTCCCAGCAATGAAATCATTTCGCACAATCTTGGCACGGTCCAGCGTCACATCCCCTTCGCAGATTCGTAGGTAGACGCCCTCCACTTTGCCGTCGTAGTAGTCGGAGACTGTGTTGACCAACGCCGCCAGCTGTGCCTTATCCTCGAAGGTGCGGTGGGCGATCAGTCGTATGACAGGGATCGTGGTGCACTCCTGCAGGCGTTGCTCCAACACCGGTCGAGAAGCAAACGTGTTGGTAAACTTGTCGAAAAGGTCAAAGGCGATGAAGTAGTCGGGTAGCTTGGTATAGTGTATGCTGTGCTGCGCGACGAGCCACTCCCCGTAGAGCACTTCCCTGCCCGGTACGAGCAGCTGGTAGAGCTCCGCGGAGTGCTCCGCCAGCCACGGCGTCAGCTTGCCGAACTGCGGGTGGTACCCGCTGGAGACCACGTGACTCCGATTTTGACACACAATCTGATACGTGGTGGGATCGATGCTGATGCCAAAGTTAGCACCATCAATCTTCTCCTCCACGTAAATGGGGGTTCGCAAAAAATGATCCAAGTCGTGCCGGTCAAGCACCAAGTCGTCGCGGGTGGCGGCACCGAGATTAATCAAGTGCCGAGTGCGAGGGAACTTGACGATGGTGGGGGTGTCCAGCGCGGGTGCCTCCAGTGGGGGCATTCCCCACACCGTCGTCACCGCGTGCTGCACCGCCTCCTCACTGGAGAGGGTCAGCACCTGGCAGAAACCCTCCTTCTCCGCGTCTGGTGGGATGAGTTTCGCCTGCAGCTCCTTGATCACCCGTTCCGCGGCGGTGGCACGCAGCGTCTCGTGGTCTTTTCGGTTTTTCACGCGGAAGATCGCCGCCTCGGGTGGGGTGTTCAAAAAGATGCACAGCACCCGCTGCGCCCGGGCCGGCCGCCACTCGGCTCGATCCTCCGGCGTTAAGCTGCAACGATCAATCAAGGCAATTTTCCCTCCGCCAACGGCCGACAGCCGCTTCTCCGCCTCCTTCCTCCCCAACTCATCTTGTGAAATGCGGACCACACGCGAGCAGTGCTGTGCAATGTGTTTGGCCAAGGTGCTCTTGCCAGAGCCCGGTAAGCCGCACATGACGATCGCGTCACAGCGCAATTTAGAGGAGTAATCCACCGCCGTGCCAGCATCCTCCGGCGGCGCGACCCCTTCTTCCTCTTCTGCGGTGTTCTCCGGTACCGGCACGTCGTGGGACTGCTCCCACGCGCGCAGTGCCTCCTTTTGTTTTTCCGTCAGTATGGTGCACCGTCCCGTGGAGTCCAGCACGCCATACCCCTCACTGAGGGAGGTGCGACCATACTTCATCAAGCACAAGAGCAGCACGACGGCGGTGCGACCCTTTCCGCCCAAGCAGTGCACCACAACGTTACCCGTCGGGTTCGCATCCGGAGAGAGCAGCTCCAGTATTTTGCCCATCTGCTCCTCGGACGGGGGGTTTTGGTCGTCGACTGGGATGTGGTGATAGCAAAGCTCGGTGGACTGGGAGAGCGAGGAGCCGCTCTGCTCCATCAGGTTCACCACCGTCGTGATACCCAACTGTTGCAGTAGGGGTAAGTGCTTCTTCTGGACAATACCGGAGCCGTACAACTTGCGCTCCCCCCACTGGATGGGTATTTCGCAGAAATTAGACGGCGCCCGGATAAGTTCCACTTTTGCCGAGTCCGCGGAATCGGCGAGCACCATCGCATAAGATTTGCTTTCGTCCACATGCCGGTGCGTGTTGTAAAAGTCGCAAATCGCCTCTGCTTGTTTTTGGTTGCAGCCGACGATCAGCCGACGACCGGGGTACTGCTCATTGCTCTGGCCTGCCGCCTCCTCCATGAGGGCGAACAACGCCGCGGGATCCTCCTGCAGTCGGAGGAGGGCGAGCAGGCCCACACCGCAGTGGCCCGCGTGCACCATGGCATAGAGCAGCCGGCGCCGCTCCTCCCTGTCCTTACAGAAGAGGGCGAGGTAGAGACGAAAGAGATCCTCCATGTCGGTGATCTGCAAAACGTCGTAAAGGTAGGCAATAAACGACTTGGATACATCGTCAATCTCCTCAAACGGGGTGTCGCCTCCGTCGAGTTTGCTGTTCTGACGCTCCAGCACCTTCAGGCAATCCTTCAAGAAACGCCGCACTTCCGTTTCACAGAGATGCTTGCGGTTTCCCTTCAAGGACCGGAAGGACTTGTCCATGTCGTGCACATCGTGGCTGCGGAAGCCTAGCGTGATGTGCAGGCCGGGTCGCTCACACAATCCACACTGAAGGCGCACGGTCTGCCCTAAGGGAAAGAGGACCGGCACGAAGCACACCTCCTCCGTCTTGACGAGACCGATGCAGTAGTAAGGCATGTCCTCCCGGCCGGTAGGTGCCGGGAGCTGCTCCGCCTCCGCCAGGAGTGTCGCCGCCATGACGCCGTCCTCCTCGACTGGGGTAACCACTGTGATGTGGTAGGAAGGGCCGTCCCTGGCCTCCCGCGGTGCACGCCACGCCGGCGGGACGCCCGACTGCAGTTCGGGTGGTACCGTCGCCGGACTCCAAAACAAACACCCCTGAGAAATGTGGAATGATGACATTAGAAGGGGAAAATGAGAGAGAAACAAAGAATGAAAAGATTGAAAACTTTTTTAGGGAAAGAAAAGAAAAAAATAACTCTTCCTACTTTTGACAGAAAAGCAGACGGGGGAAAGAAAAAAGTGTTCGGTTTGTTTGGGGGAAGACAAAAAGATGGTGTGTCACAGTCAATATCTTTTCATTTTTTTTTTTCAAAAGTATTTGTCTATTCTCTCCATTATCTTTGGATATCATTGTTTTTTGACGCGAAGTATACAAGGCTTGAAAAGATAAACTTTTTTTTCCATTATTATTTGGTTTTTTTTTGTTTTTTTTTTTTTTTTAGGTTTTGGCAACACTCGGGGTTTACTTTTGATGATGAAGAAGAAACAGAAGTTAACTCTTCAAAGATTTATTATGGCATTCATTCATTTTCTGTTCAGAGAATAAAAGACGTGCACGCATATATTTATTTATTCGTTTCTCACTTGTTGTCAAGCAGTTGGAAAGAAAACGGTGGACAAATACAAAAAAATCCACTTCACAACGCGAGCCATGTCCTTTCTCCGATTACTTTCCCAGCATATTCTGATCATTCGCTCGTGGGATCTCCCCGGTGAGGCCGGTCACCACCGTCTCCAGGTGCCGCCAGAAGTTGATGGCATCGAGGAAGGGGTTCAGCCAGCCGGTCGTGATGCAGTAGCTGCAGTCAAAAGGGTCCTTGTGGTGCTTGCGGTGGGCAATGGGGGACAGCACCACGCCGCTATCCATCATTTGCTTCACCAAGGGGGCTGGCTTGAACTGGTGGGACCACTTGTGGATCTCATTGGTTAGGGCGACAAAGAGGAAAAACGTGTTGCAGAAGACGTGGACACCAATGTTGCCTTGGTGAAGGTTCACCGCGTAGTTGTTGCCGGAGTTGTTCGTCCTGTACTGGATCAGCGCATACTGAAGAAGGAGGACGGGGAGGAGGGGCAGCGTGGTATCGGCGTTCGTCTCGATGAAATCGTGCTTGCACATGGCCGTCTGGTCCACGTGATGCTCACGGAAACTTCGGATGAAGTTGCCAAAGATGGGAGTGTCGGGCGTACCCCAGGTATCCAGACCCCAGTGGGCAAGGCCGGACACCAAGTCGGCGAGGGCCATCGCGCAGAGAATGTAGATGGGCATAAAAACAAGCACCGAGATCTTCGCGTCGCTACCGAACACAAAGTAGCGCCCAGTCGCGACACAGTTCTGGAACCACAGGTATGTCGAAAGGGAAAGATAGCAGCACTCGAGGAAACGCTTTTGTTTGGTGTAGCCTGCCTTTAACTTTTGCGCATTCGCCTTTCGCACATTCTCATCGCCGACGATGGGACCGTCCATTGGCGGTTGAACTGGCTCCTTAACGGACATGGATAAAAGCTGTTATGGTATTGATTATGATATATAGAAAAGAAGAAAAGAAAACACTTTTAATTGGGGAGCAGAAAAAGGCGGGGGGAAAGAAGTAAAGGAGTGTACTTGATAGAGGAGAAAAAACGAAGATGGGTCGTGTGTTTTGGGGTCCATTCGCATAACACTATTTAATAAAATTATTAAAAAAAATATTATGATATAAAAAAAAGAAAGGTTAACTTAAAGGTTAAAAACAACAGAAAGTTTGTTGTTCTCTATTTAGGGGGTGAAAGAAACAACCTTAATCTCCTTGCCACCCATCTTGAAGGTGCCCACACGGAGAATGGTGGTGGTGCTCGACACGGACGGCAGTTCGACCACGGCGTGCTGGCTGTTCTTACCGAACCAGTAGGCGTCGACCGGCTCCGCGCCAGCGCGGGTGACCTCGGTCTTGATGTCGGAGAGCTTGATCTCCTCTGGCACCTCGCACAGGCGAACAAAGGTGGTCATCTGCTTAGGACCGCGAGGGGCGGGGGTCTCTCTCTTCTTCTCCGCGGGGCTGGCGCTGGGTTTCTCGGACTTCTTCTCGTCCTTGTTGTACTTGGGCTTCTCGGTGCGGGGGCGGCGCTCCTCCTTTTCTGGGCGCTCGGCTCTGGCGGGGCGAGGGGGGCGCTCACGCTGCTGGGTGGCGGCGGGGGCTGCGACGGGGTCCTTGTGCTGGGGAGCAGCGCGCTGCTGCTGCTGCTGCTGTTGCTGCTGAGCACGGCGCTGGGCCCGCTCCATCTCCGCCAGCTTCTCCAGCTCCTGACGGCGGAGCTCCTCCTCGATGCACCTGGCCATATCCTCCTTGGAGACCACCTTGGCACCCTCTGGGATCACCTCGTGCTCCACGTTGACGAAGCGGAGGTAGTCGGCGGCAATGTAGTAGGTGTTCTCCCGGAAGGGGGCGGGGGCAAGGGTGAAGATGTGAAGGAATATGCGGTGGCTTCCAGGGACGTAGAGGACACCTTGGCAGACAATTTGCACATTTTTGTTGGGGGCGGGGAGGGCGTCGGCGGTCATGACATGCATCTTGCGGATGTTCATAATATTACCCAAGTTGCTGTAGTGGTTCAAAATCTGCAGTTTACCGCAGAGGGTGACAGGTTGGGTATCGTCCACATCGGCGAGGGTGACGTAGGAGTTGTCACTGTAGAGGTCTTGGAGGTTGCTTCCCAAATCGCCGGGTTGGACAAATTTATTGTAGAACTGGGTGAGAAAGGCACTGGCGACGTTGTGGGCTTCCGCCAACGAAGGAGAGGTCATCGGAGAGGCTGGGGGAAAAAATAAAGGTCGAGTAAATAAATGCTAACTTGAATACGTCGAGAAAAAAAAAAAAAGAGAAAAGTGGGATAGGAAGAAGGATAGTCCTCCGGTGGACAGAGATTTAAAAAAAAAAACGATGCGTTAGACTACACCACTACAATGAATTCGAACTATTACAAAAAGTAGTTTTGATAAGTGAGAAAAGCAAATCGATTGGGGAAACAAAATGAGAATGCTTTGGAATATCGTTTTCTTTTTTGTGGATATATATGTGTGTGTATTTTACTTTGCCCATACTATTACAACTGTGAGGGTGAGAGACGACCGGTGGGGTGTCGCTCTGCTAGGGTGTGAGGTACCTCTCTTGCTAGTTCCTTCGCCAGCGGTGCCAGATCGGTGTCGTCGTCGAGGAGCTCCTTCAGGTACAGCATTGCCTCCGGTCTGCTCGGGGTAATACCACGGACACGGTCGTGCACCTTCTTGCCCACCTCCCCGCCGAGGGCAATGTCCAGCATGTCACGGACGTTATCCACCTTCTCCAATCGCTTCCCTAAGTCGACCCCACGCTCCTTTTCGGTGTGGAAGATACGGTTCAACCCACTGACGGACACCGGCTCCAGCTTCTTCGCCACAAAGTAGTCCACGAGGCCATACTTGCCAAACATGGTTGGGCCCTCCTTTCCCTCTTCCGCCGCCTCTGACGGTATCACGTGCTGCTCCAAATCCTCCACGATGGACTGTACCGTCTCCTGTGCATCGACGACGGAGTGCAGGATGACTCCCTTCGCCCCATTCTTCACCCAACCAGAGCAGTAGAGGCGTGGGCAGCCCTCCACGCGGCCCTTCTCGTTCGGTATAATGCCTCGCTGCTCGTCAAAGGGGACGCCCTTCACCAGGTCGCTACGGTAGCCTACCGATTTGAGCACGACATCGCACGGCTCCACCACGTAGCGTTCGCTCTCGGGTGCATCGGGGCTGACATCAGTGCGTTCGTATAGTACGCCACCAACGTAGTTTTTGCGGTGCGGGTTCGGAATGAACTTGATGGGTTTTAGGTGGTAGCGGAACCGCACCGAGCATGGTGGTCGCACTTGTGAAGTAGACGCCGGAGAAAGGCCCGTGGCGGTCGATGCAGCTGTCTGCAAGGGCTCTCCGGCAGCGGTGGACGCGTACTGCCGCAGCTCCTCCTGCATCTGCTCGGGTGATATCGCAAACTGGTGTACCAGCTCCATGAGGCGTGTCTGTGCCCTACTGTTCCGTCCCGCCCCAAGGACCGCCGTACACTTGGCGAGGTCGAAAGGGTCCACCCCGACCGTCACCGTCTCCGGTTGGTACTTTGTTATTTCCCGAAACTCCGCGATGGCAAAGGCGGAGTGCTCCGGGCCCCTGCGGCCCACCACGTTCACCTCCGTGATGCGATTCTTCATGAACTCCTTTACCGCAGCGGCGTTCATGTCCGTCGGGCAAAAGTACTTGTAATCCGCCGCCAGCACACGCGCCACGTCCATCGCCACATTCCCGTTCCCAATAATCGTCGCCTTCTTCACTTTGCTAATGTCGAATGGGCAAAATCGGGGGGAGCCGTAGGGGAAGGGAAACGTATTGTAGTAGTTGACAAAGTCCCTGGCACTCAGCACGTTTCCTAAGTCTTCGCCCTCAATGTTCAAATTCTTGCTGCCCTCCGCGCCGGTGGAGAGGACCACCGCGCCGTAGTGGTTCAACAGCTCGTTGACCGGGATCTCCTTACCGACCGTGATATTGCCGATCCATGTCACCCTGCCACTCTGAAACATTTCCATAAACTGATTTTCCACATTCTTCACGTCCGGGTGGTCGGGGGCTACCCCGTAGCGGCACAGCCCGAACGGTACCGGGAGCCGCTCGTAAATGTCCACGTGCACGTTGGGATTCTTTTTGGTGAGATAGTTGGCGATGAAACAGCCGCTGGGACCGCTTCCCACCACGGCGATCTGCATCTTGCGTGGCGCCGTGGGCTCTCCTGCCGTAGAAGAATTCAGCCGCACCGCACACAAAAATGGTGCCTGAAACAAGGTGGCTTGCCCGCGTACAAAGCGTAGCATTTTTTTTATTATTATTTTACTGTTTGTGGTTGCTCCTCGCTACGAAAACCAGAAAGAAAGAAGAGTGTATGGACCGTGCGGATCAAGGACACGCAAAGTGAATCGACCTGATGAAGCCAATCATATAAAACAGTATGGCAATATAAAAAAAAACGAGCAAAAAAACAGAAAGTGACAAAGACTATCTGGGAATACATCCAAAAAGTATCTTCTTTCATTAGAGAAACTTCCTAGATGCATCAAGTGACAGGGTAAAACAAAAAAATGTATAAATAACAGTAATGGAAAAAAAAAAAAAGCCGTGGTGGTGAGCTAGTCAGATCGAAGAAAAGAAGGAAATGGGAACGCTCTCTTCACAAAAACCAGAGTCTCTCCTTTAGAGGCGACGGTATCATTTCGCATTTGAGCTGTGGCACCGCATCCAGCAGTCGTTCCGCTATATCGGCAAGGCGGTGGGCACAACGGGTCGACATGGGCAGCTTGGTCGCCTGGGGCGAGAGGATGCTGCACATGGCATTCACTAGTAACTGTATATCCCCAATTTCCAACGTAGGGCTGACGTGGTGAACGGTGTAGAGCACCGTCCGGGAGGTGGACATGTTGGACTCATGGGTCTGCAAGTAGAAGGACGGGGCCACTACCTCATAATCTAACCCGACCGGGGTGGCGGCAGGGATGACGATCCCCTTCACCACATTATTGTACATTTTCAAGTCCTTGTTGTGCATGGTGCTCTTCGTGTTGTCGTGGACAAAGCGAATGTTTGTTCGCTTGTGTAGACACATGAAGGTCAACCCACACCGCGGCAGGCTGGCGGCTATTCGCTCCTTAATCGCGTTTAACTCGCTGAAGACATCTCCGTCCTGTAGGATCACAATCTCGTCTAGTCCGCCGTACAGCGCCATCGCCTGTATCATTAAATTGCCAAAGTGCTCTGCCATGTTGCTCGTCTCCCTCCCTCGCGCGTCGTGCCGCCAAAAGTAGGGCAAGATGTGATTACGCTCAGGGGCGATGAGGATTCCTACAATGGCGCCGGTAGAGATGACATTCGTGTGACAGCTGTCCACGCCAATCACCAAGACACGCTTACCCTTCAGCACGGGAACCTCTTTCACAATGTCCACCCCTCGTAGCGGGTTCACCTCAAACTTGGTACTCAGCTGGCGTTTGATATTACCACACAGTAACGCGGCCCGTTTGGGAGATGACACGGGCTTCAACACCGTCGGTAGTATACCTCTGCTGAGTGCCTCCGCCACCACCCACCGGGTAGCGCGCAGATCCTTGTCCATGGTGATGATGAGCACCGCACTGTTGGGGTCGCGTAGCTTGGGTGCGTTCCCAGGGGTAAGAAGCTGCTCCGCCATCGCCCGGACCGCCTCCCCCTCCTCGGCGACCGTGACCACCATGTTGGTGCGGAAGTGCTGTCCCATCTGCTGCACCGTCAAGGCCACCTTATTCTTTTCCTCGTCCGACAGTCGGTCCTTGGCGATCCCGACGATAAGGAGGGAGGTGGGGTGCAGGTTGGGGAGAGGGTGGCGCAGCTGTACATTGCGGTTTAGTCCTGCTGCCAGAGACTTGGCAGGGGCCGGCAGGAGGGAGAGCGAGCGTGTCTTGAGGGGCTCCGTGGAGAGCGACAGGCCCCACTGATGAAGGCCCTTCTGTAGCTCCCCGGCAAACTGTGCTAAAAGGCGCATTCGCTTCTCTGGCATGAGGGACAGGACGGAGATGGCGGTGTCTTGCCACGCCCTCATGCGAGGGTCAAAACAGCAGTGTAGCACTTGCATGGGCTGCGTGGTGTAGTCTGGGAAGACCGCAAACGGCTGCCCCGGGTCTAGATGAGGGAGGAGGGCCCGTATGCGGGTGTCCGCCAGCCGTGGGGACGTCACGCCGTACTTTTGCTCCGTCTCCCGGTCGGTCTGCGGCACCTGGGGTGTGCCCGTGTGGACGAGGTCGCCCTCTCCGTTGGGGAAGGTCACCAGGCGAATCACATTCTGCTCCATCGTGTGGGACACAACGACTGGCGTTCCCTGGATCGACCTGGCGATGCGCCGCTGGGTGTCTTCGTCGTACGGGCCGGACCCGTAGTGCTGCTTGATTTCCTCCCATACGGACGACTCCGATGCGATGGTGCCCTTGGTGTCAATCTTCAAGCAGAGAATGCCCGGCAGCAAGTTCTCGCCCTCCTCGGGGAAGGACTCCTTCTCGCTGGTGGGGTTCTTCTTCTGCGCGACGGGCGTCTCGCTGCTCTTTTCTGGTGTGCCCACGCTAAACGGTTTCAGCTCCCCGTTCGTGAACTCAAACAGACGGAGATTGTTCTTCTCTGGAAAGTCCCGTATTTTCACGAGGGTCGCGGCGTAGGAGGCACCAATCTTGAATACGTTGGGGGTGGCTGGCTCCCACACGGACGCGAGATAGACACCCGATGCGTCGCTAATCTTGTAGCTCTCCACCTTCTTCTCCTTGTAGGTGAAGGCCCGTATAAAAGAGTCCACCGTGAAGTGTATAGGGGGGCCCTGGGGTGGGGTAACACCGGGAGGGGTATCGCGCAGCTCGGTGGACGTGAGGGAGTCTTTGGGGGCGGCCTTGGGTTGGCTGGCGCGCGGGGTGAAGTTCTTGCTGTCAATGTTCTCCACTTCGCTACTGTCTACAAAAATGGCATTGACGCTCGTTCCCTTGTACACCCGCAGACCACCAGAGCTGATACCGGTCGAGAGTGACACGATTTTGCCCACCTTCTCCCGGACGAGGCAATAGTTGTCCACGTCCTTGGTGTGCTGCGTTCCTTGGATACACCAAAATACAATTTTGTTCAGCAGTTGTTGTATCTCCGAGGGGTCGAGCTCCGCGAAGGTGGTCTGTTCCACCAGCCGCACCTCGCAGCTCCGCCAGCCGAGGTCGAGGTACTCCTTGGGGACCTGGAGGGCCTCCGCTGGGAGGGGCGAACTGGTGTAAATAAAGTGATTCAGCTGCACGAGTGGGGGCAGTTTTGCAAACCGCTTCGTGAGGGATCGACGGATCGCCTTCCACGATCGCAGCGGACTCACTCGTTTGATCGCCTCTCCGTCCGCCGGGGGAGTCCCCTTCGCCTTGCTGTTCTTCTTTCCGCCAGCACTATTCTCCCGTGTGACGTACATTTCATACTTGTAGAGCGGACACTTCTCCAAGCCTTCCTTGCCGGTGGGGAGGTGAATAGGGAACAAGTTGCTGAAGACACCATCGTGCCGTATTCGGTTACGGACGTGAAATCGACTTTTTCTGTCCGCCGCACGCTCAAAGGCATAACTCTTCTTAAGGTCCATCGGTGCCGCCCCCTTCACTGGTGCGAGCCAGAAGGTTCGCGACGCGTCGTCCCTCCCTTGTTTGTTTGCCTCATTCCTAAAAATGTAGCTCGACGGTTCAGGGGTGACGGTGGAAAGTGCGGAGGCGTGTCGGTGACTGCCTGGCGGGGCGAAAAGGGCGCTAACGCCAGCTCGAGAAATGCGTCTGATCATTGTATTTGGGTGAAAAAATGCAGGGAGAGCTAACACTTGTCTGGAGAAAAGAGGGGAGGGAATGAAGAATGAAAAAAGAATTCGATATGAAGCAGTAAGGACGGAAGGGTCTCATTCGTTTCAGTACGTGTGTGGGTTATTTTTGTCGTTGGTGTTGTTCTCTTCACATTAACTCGGAAAAGAAAATGGAAAACAAAAATACAAATCAGCAAAAGTGGTTAGTCGTCATTGAAGAGCAATAGTGCAAGTTATATAGTAAACTCCTCATTCTGTACAGTGTACTCTTTTTTGAAAAAAAAAAAAAAAAAGAAATAATGATAAATATTTATTCATCTTATTTTATTTTGTATTCTTTTCCTCCCTTTATTTTCCTTCTTATGCAACCCGCTCGTACAGTAGAATGTAAGCGGTGCTGGTGACGAGTCCTGGAACTTGGATCGGCACCCCAAAGTGCTGCTGCACCTCCCTCTCTGTCATTTCCGTCACGTTCTCGTCATCCAGCCGGCGCCACTTCTGTGGGCCGCACCGGACGCAGGTGAAGTAGTGCCCCGAGTTGGGACCCTCCCCCAAGTGCGCCACGAACCCCGCCAGCTCAAACCGTGCCTTGTGCTTTGCCAGGCCATGCAACTTCCGCTTCACCTTGTCGGAGGCTTTCCTAAAACTGTCATTGGGGACGCTGTTCTCTTGGTTCCTCCTCGCCTGCTCGCGGATGTCTGCGTCCTCCTCGTCGTCCTCCTCGTTCACCGGCTCGTACTCCTCCACATCCATCTCGATCGGTAGCGCCACATGATGGGACTGTTTGGAAAAGGTGTTTTTGCTAGGATCGTAACGGAATCGCTTGAGGTGCACCAGTAGCGCGTACTGGGGTAGACGCTCCACGTGAATAGTCTTTGCCGCCCTAAACTGCTTCATGCCACATCCATCACACTTGAGGAGTTTGTTATCGCCGAAAAAGTACTCGGGGTCCCCCATGTGCTGAATGCAGTTGGTGAGGGAACTGCCAGGCTTCGTGCCAACCGAGACATCCATGAAGACCTCATCCCTTGTGGTCATGTGGTTGCACTCCAGACAGACCGTGACGGAGGCATAGGTGCCCTGTATGATGGCCTGCAGTGGTGAGAGAAGAGGACCGTTGGGGTTCCCTATCAGGCTAGCCCCCAAATCCGTACTGCTCCCGTCGAATCCTTTCTTCCCCGTTTTTTTGTGGGACTTGGCTGTACCAGAAGAGGCACTATTGCTGCCTTTCCAAAAGGTGGAAAAGGAACTCTTTTTCTTTCGGTAATTTGCGGCGTCAGAGAACAATTCCCTATTGTGCGGATCGGTCATCATCTTCTGCTCCAATTCTATAATGTCGTTCAGGAGGTACAGCACAAACTCGTGTGCGTCCTGCTGCATGGAATTGTTAAAGATGGCATTGTTCATCTTGACACACTTTAAAAACTCGGACGGCGTTATTTTTGGTTTCTTGCCGGGAGTACTAGAAGAGTTGGTGTCCGTCATGGATGGAAATAGGCCGGAGCTGTTGCTCTGCTTTTTGTTGGCGTTCATCGCCCCCGCGTTGTTCTGTTTGTGCATTGTCGTGAACAGCTGGCACAGTTGGAACAGCACCGTGTTTTCCTCAAACCCCACCCCACCACGCTTGCTCGCGTACACTTCCTGTAGTTCTAAGAGGCGCAGGCGGATGGGGGCGCAGTGGTAGAGCAGCTGAATGACCGAGTTCAGGTAACAGGTGTTGCCGTAGTTCTCCAGACCTAGCGGGACCCCCGCAATCTCCAGAAAACGCGCGTGCAATGGCTCTCCTGCCGCACCGACCGGTGGGCCGCCACGGAGACTACTTCCCAGCATCGCGGAGGCATCTAGACTCATTCCTGTCGTCAGTGCATCCCCCTGGGGAGGGCACCGCACAGCAGGGGATTTGACCATCGACTCCGGGCGGGAGAAGCTGTGCTCCCTATACGACCGCAGCACCGGCGACGAGACGGACACCACATCATCGGCACCGTTCCCACCCATATTGTACATGGGTGCCGGGATGGGGGCCGTCGTCGAGAACACGCGACGGGCGGAGCTGGCGAGGGGAGAGTTGGGCGTCCCCACAATGAACGGGTCTGCGGTATTGGACACCCCAGCAAAGTTGCCAAACGTCGTGTAACTGTCGTCTTCGTTCCCTCCCCCGTCCGCGTCGTTATTTTGGGTGTAAATAAAACTCTTGGCGTCCAGTACCTGCGGGACCGTCACACGGCGAGGAGCGGAGCAGGGCCCTGCTCGGTTGGGCGACACTGCCTGTGCAGAGGGGTTCGACCCGATCGGCTGGGCGGGACTACTCCCCACCGCACTCCGCGGCGCACTGGAGGGACCACTCGCGTTATTGCTGTTGTTATTGTTGCTATTGCTGCGGACTCCACCGTCCGCAAAGGTATTACTATTTGAAAAGTTCCCGGTGCGGCTGTAGGCGTTAGGGACGCTAGTCCCTGGTCTACCTGGGGGACCGCGCCCTTTCGAATGCTCATTCCCCATCTACAGAACAGATGAATATAGAATATTACTCGGAGAGAAAAGAAAATCGGTAAATATAATAGAATTTTCCCTCTTTTTTGCTAATTTGCTTAAAAACAGGGTGAGAAACCCCCTTTTGAATTCATTAAAAAGAGAATGGAGAAAGGAATGTAAATGTAACAGAGATTCGTCCATTCCATATGGCAATAGAAAAAGAAAACAGGAATCAATTAGCATGCTCCTTCAAAATCTATGGCGTGAATAAAACAACAAAGAGGGAGGGGAACGTGAACCTCAGACGCCCTTCATCACATCCTGCAGCAAGGTCAAAAAGTCCATCTCCCTGCGGTCCGTCGGTAGGATCGTGCTCTCCGAAACATCCTTATACTCCGTCACCACCTGTCCCTGCTCGTCCTTCGACAATTGCACAATGCCGTACTCCAACATGTGTGAGATGTTTTCTGTTTTATGGTAGAGACTCACTTGAAGCGGCTCCCCCTTTGCCTTCTTCTTTTCTTTCGCCTTCTCCACCGCCGTTTTAATTGCGGCGTCGAAGAAACCTTTTTCAAAGTACTTTTCTCGCTTGAGGATCTCCCCATAAATGAATATCTGCATAGCATAGCGGTAGTACTTGCTGTTGGGCAAGTGGTTCAGACAGCCCATGCAAGGGGTCTCGAAACTTCCGAAGCGAAAGTTGCTGACGACACTCCCGCTCGTCTTCCAGTCGCCGATTAATATGTTGTGATTCTTCTTGTTCAGTCCCATGAAGTCAATCGTCCCCGCAATCCCCCACTCCGGGGCCGCCACCACCTGTTCCACACCGAGCACATAGTAATGCTCCAGCACCCGCTGCACCGCCTTCTCCGCCTCCACAATGTACTCTGGCTCCTCCCCGTGGAGTACCTCTAGCTCCATCTTTTCCATCTTGGCAATCCGCTCGTCCTCCTCCTTGGTGCGCTTCGCCGTCTTCCCCTCCTCCAGCCGCTTGGCCCTATTCTGCAGGAGCAGCATGAAGGTGGGGGGCGGCTGGTCGAGCAGGCGGGACTCGATATAGCTATGCACATTCTTACCCAACAGGGCCTGACGGTTCCACTTGGCTTTAATGGCCTCTGGGGTCTCCCCCGTCTTCTTGGAGACCTTTTTCAGTATTTCCTCCTCCTCGAACGGGAAATAGCGGTCGAGTACTTTACTGACCGACTTCAGCGCCGTACCGCCAATCTTGTACTGATGCCACCTGGGGTCGAATATGATTTGAGACCCCGATGGGTGTTTGATGCGCTTCATGACTGGAGTGAAATTTTCTATATTATTATTATTATTATTATTATTTTGTGTGTATGAATATATTCTGTACTTACGATTATTTTTCTTTTTAGCGGAGAGAAAGAGGAAAGGAAGGTGAAGATTGTTTTTAAGCATATAATACACAGTGAGGAAAGAAATGGAAGAGTGGATGCACTGTGCGTGAGACGGCTTTTTTTATTTTTCTAAAAACAACAGCGCATTGCTCTGCAAGAATATACTTTTATTGCTTAATTATTCTTCTTTATCGTATTCTTCGACAAAAACTAGGAAAAGAACGACGAAAACACAGAAACGTAAAACACTCGCTTCACAATACACCCTTGTTCATACATATACATCTCTCTCATACACTTACATCTACTTTTTTTTTTTCATTTTTAAATACTTTTTCTTCAGTTGAATTTTCTTTTTTTTTTTTTTTTCATTGTTTTGTACAGTTTGTTACCGCTGCGGTAAGACCTTCTATCCTTCCCGTCTCCACTTCACGATAAAAAAGACGGAGAGAGATGCGTAAAAACAGAAAAAAACAGAAAATCTCAAACGCCTTACTCATCTCCGTACTCCTGCTGGTCCCCTTGCTGCATCTGCTGCTGTTGTTGTTGTTGCTGGGAGACGGGAAGGAACAGCTTAAATTCCGGAGGGAGCTCCTCCTCCGCGTAGAGACGGTCACTAAAGTACAAACGGCGAATACGGCAGTTCGCGTGTACCTGAACGCGCAGCGTCTCCAGATAGTTGGTACCGTAGGCACGGCGGGTGAAGTCACTCAAGTTGAACTGGATCTGATTCCAGCCCTCATCGAGACGCATCGGCATGGTGCAGATGAACGGCTTCACCTTGGTAGTGCTCTGATAGTTACTGGCACGGAAACGGCGGCGGATGTTCTTATCATCGAGAATGGTCACCTCAAAGGAGAAATACTTTTTCACGTTCTTAATAATCATCACCAAAAATGGCAGCTTAATGCCCAGCGTCTGCTTAGGGTTCGCAGGGCATGTGATGAAGCACGTACTCACGTTACTACCCATAATCTCAATCACACTGCTCTGAATGTCTTCATCGGTAATGCGCTTCACATGACCGTTACGGACTTGGGTATCCCAAATCTGAAGCGGCTTCGAGCCGATACTGTATAAGATGGACAGAAACCCGGACTGGTAGCTGTTGTGGAACATAATAACTTTCTTTTCAAAAAAAAAAAAAAATCTACTGCTTTTGCACGGTGTGAAAAGTAAAGGAGGGGCGGAGATACATTAGCCACGCATGCAGTGTGGCAACCAAGCAAAACATACAAAAAGAAATGGAAACGCACAGCACACTGATTTTTCTGACACACAATGGCACGTTCCTAAAGAAACGTAAACTTTTGATGTTAAAAAAAAAAATGAAAACAATCTATACTTCTATGAAAGCGCGTGCGCAAGTCCACGTATAAAAGGATCTCACCACCGCAGAAAAAACAAAAAACAAACAATTGAAGGAGTTGGGGAAGTTAAAGAAAAAAATCCAAAAAAAAGACGCTCCACAAAACAGTGTTGCGTCACAAAATAAAAAAGAAAAGCATCTTTCCACTATGTTTAGAAATCTTCATTGAGGGAAAACTTCTTGGTGGTGCCCTCGTTGCTCATCACACCAGCCTTCTGGTACTCGCCAACCTTCTTTTCGAAAAAGTTGGTCTTACCGGTCAAGGAAATCATCTCCATGAAGTCAAAAGGGTTCGTCGCACCGTAGTGCTTCTCCTCACCGAGGGAAACAAGCAGGCGGTCCGCAACAAACTCAATGTACTGGCTCATCAGATCCGCGTTCATGCCAATCAGGCGCACGGGCAGCGACTCGCAGATGAACTCCTTCTCGATCGCAACAGCGTCCGTGATGATGTTCAGCACGCGTTCGCGGGGCAGCTTGTGCTTGATGTGGCTGTTGTACAGGAGGCAGGCAAAGTCCGTGTGCAGACCCTCATCGCGGGAAATGAGCTCGTTACTGAACGTCAGGCCGGGCATCACACCGCGCTTCTTCAGCCAGAAGATGGCGCAGAAGGAGCCGGAGAAGAAGATACCCTCCACGGCAGCAAAACCAATCAGGCGCTCCTGGAAGCTCGCCTCGCTGCCGATCCAACGCACGGCCCACTCCGCCTTGTTCTGGATCGACGGGATCGTCTGGATCGCATGCAGCAGCTTCACCTTCTCGTCATTGTCGGAGATGTAGGTATCCAGCAGCACCGAGTAGGTCTCGGAGTGGATGTTCTCCATCATCAGCTGGAACCCGTAGAACGCGCGCGCCTCGGGAATCTTCACGTCCGTCATGAAGCGCTGAGCGAGGTTCTCAATCACGATGCCGTCGCTGCCAGCAAAGAAGGCCAACACGTACTTGATGAAGTGCTGCTCACCCTCCGTCAGCTTCACCCAGTCAACCAGGTCGTTCCCCAGGTCAATCTCTTCCAACGTCCAGATGCAGCTCTCCTGCTCCTTGTACTTGCGCCAGATGTCGTGGTACTGGATCGGGAACAGCACGAAGCGGTAGGGGTTCTCCTGGCGGAGCGGCTCGTCGTCGGCGTTGTCTACCACCGTCACGACATCCTGGGGGTTCGAGCTCTTCACGTTTGTCGTGTGGAGGGACTTGACGTTCTCGTTCTTCTCCGCCTTAGACGCAGCATCGGCCTTCTCAGGAGAGATAGCGGAATCCGCCTGGGGAATGTCTTCTTCACGAGGACGCTTTTCTGCGGTCTTTTGAGACATGTGTGTTGAGTTGCGGAAAGATGATGAAGTGGATTGAACTACCGTTTGAAGGGAGGGTGAGGAGAAGAAGTAATAAAGTAAACGACTGTAGTGTGGAGGCAGGGAATCCAAAAGGGCACTGCACCAGTCGAAATAAATATTTAAAGGAAAAAAAAAACAACTTCCGGTATAAAAATGGAAATTTAAAAAATCATTCTCCGTTCTTATGAAAACAGAAAACAAAAACTAGTTATCTGATGCTTAAAATATCTATGTTGGTTACAATGTGTATTGCTCAGGCGCTCTAATGAGCAAACACCGAATGACGCAAAAACGTCGTCCTTTCCTCTATGTTTAGAAATCCTCATTGAGGGAAAACTTCTTGGTGGTGCCCTCGTTACTCATCACACCAGCCTTCTGGTACTCACCAACCTTCTTTTCGAAAAAGTTGGTCTTACCGGTCAAGGAAATCATCTCCATGAAGTCAAAAGGGTTCGTCGCACCGTAGTGCTTCTCCTCACCGAGGGAAACAAGCAGGCGGTCCGCAACAAACTCAATGTACTGGCTCATCAGATCCGCGTTCATGCCAATCAGGCGCACGGGCAGCGACTCGCAGATGAACTCCTTCTCGATCGCAACAGCGTCCGTGATGATGTTCAGCACGCGTTCGCGGGGCAGCTTGTGCTTGATGTGGCTGTTGTACAGGAGGCAGGCAAAGTCCGTGTGCAGACCCTCATCGCGGGAAATGAGCTCGTTACTGAACGTCAGGCCGGGCATCACACCGCGCTTCTTCAGCCAGAAGATGGCGCAGAAGGAGCCGGAGAAGAAGATACCCTCCACGGCAGCAAAACCAATCAGGCGCTCCTGGAAGCTCGCCTCGCTGCCGATCCAACGCACGGCCCACTCCGCCTTGTTCTGGATCGACGGGATCGTCTGGATCGCATGCAGCAGCTTCACCTTCTCGTCATTGTCGGAGATGTAGGTATCCAGCAGCACCGAGTAGGTCTCGGAGTGGATGTTCTCCATCATCAGCTGGAACCCGTAGAACGCGCGCGCCTCGGGAATCTTCACGTCCGTCATGAAGCGCTGAGCGAGGTTCTCAATCACGATGCCGTCGCTGCCAGCAAAGAAGGCCAACACGTACTTGATGAAGTGCTGCTCACCCTCCGTCAGCTTCACCCAGTCAACCAGGTCGTTCCCCAGGTCAATCTCTTCCAACGTCCAGATGCAGCTCTCCTGCTCCTTGTACTTGCGCCAGATGTCGTGGTACTGGATCGGGAACAGCACGAAGCGGTAGGGGTTCTCCTGGCGGAGCGGCTCGTCGTCGGCGTTGTCTACCACCGTCACGACATCCTGGGGGTTCGAGCTCTTCACGTTTGTCGTGTGGAGGGACTTGACGTTCTCGTTCTTCTCCGCCTTAGACGCAGCATCGGCCTTCTCAGGAGAGATAGCGGAATCCGCCTCGGGAGTGTCTTCTTCACGGGGACGCTTCTCTGCGGTCTTTTGAGACATGTGTGTTGAGTTGCGGAAAGATGATGAAGTGGGTTGATCTACCATTTGAAGGGAGGGAGGAAAATAGTATGGGAGTGAAGCGCAATCATCAATACAATCGCTGAAGAGAGCAGTTAGGAGACAAGGATGGAAGCCAAACAGAAACCGTCAGAAAAAAGAAATGGAGTGTATGAAAGGTACGGCGAGAAAAAGACGACGGCACTGCTTTCGCAAAACAGCAATCCACTCTTCCTTTTGTCCAGCCTAAAATGTCTATGATATGTGTCACACAAAAGAGGTTGACTCTCTCTCTATCGGTACGAAATTTCTTTTCTGTTATCCACATTTTACTTAGAAATCCTCATTGAGGGAAAACTTCTTGGTGGTGCCCTCGTTGCTCATCACACCAGCCTTCTGATACTCACCAACCTTCTTATCGAAAAAGTTGGTCTTACCGGTCAAGGAAATCATCTCCATGAAGTCAAAAGGGTTCGTCGCACCGTAGTGCTTCTCCTCACCGAGGGAAACAAGCAGACGGTCCGCAACAAACTCAATGTACTGGCTCATCAGGTCCGCGTTCATGCCAATCAGGCGCACGGGCAGCGACTCGCAGATGAACTCCTTCTCGATCGCAACAGCGTCCGTGATGATGTTCAGCACGCGTTCGCGGGGCAGCTTGTGCTTGATGTGGCTGTTGTACAGGAGGCAGGCAAAGTCCGTGTGCAGACCCTCGTCGCGGGAAATGAGCTCGTTACTGAACGTCAGGCCGGGCATCACACCGCGCTTCTTCAGCCAGAAGATGGCGCAGAAGGAGCCGGAGAAGAAGATACCCTCCACGGCAGCAAAACCAATCAGGCGCTCCTGGAAGCTCGCCTCGCTGCCGATCCAACGCACGGCCCACTCCGCCTTGTTCTGGATCGACGGGATCGTCTGGATCGCATGCAGCAGCTTCACCTTCTCGTCATTGTCGGAGATGTAGGTATCCAGCAGCACCGAGTAGGTCTCGGAGTGGATGTTCTCCATCATCAGCTGGAACCCGTAGAACGCGCGCGCCTCGGGAATCTTCACGTCCGTCATGAAGCGCTGAGCGAGGTTCTCAATCACGATGCCGTCGCTGCCAGCAAAGAAGGCCAACACGTACTTGATGAAGTGCTGCTCACCCTCCGTCAGCTTCACCCAGTCAACCAGGTCGTTCCCCAGGTCAATCTCTTCCAACGTCCAGATGCAGCTCTCCTGCTCCTTGTACTTGCGCCAGATGTCGTGGTACTGGATCGGGAACAGCACGAAGCGGTAGGGGTTCTCCTGGCGGAGCGGCTCGTCGTCGGCGTTGTCTACCACCGTCACGACATCCTGGGGGTTCGAGCTCTTCACGTTTGTCGTGTGGAGGGACTTGACGTTCTCGTTGTTCGTCTCGCGGATTGCCGCCTCCGCCTTGTCGGGAGAACGAATGGAATCCGCCTGGGGAATGTCTTCCTCGCGAGGACGCTTCTCAGCGATCTTTTGAGGCATGTGTGTTGACTGGTGTAGCTTCTATTAAAGTAGGAAAGATACTATATTGAGAGAGAAAGAAAAATACGGTGATGAAAATACATTCGTAGTGGCATTGCTCGTGATCACTAAAGAATCCTAAAAAAAAAAAAAAAAAAACTTTTTGAAAATATGTGTGAGAGGGGATAGCGGTGGACAACGGTGTTACGGGTCCTCCTCGTCTAATAGTATGGTCCGCACCCCCGCCGAGAGTTCGTCAGCAGACAGAGACAGCGTGTCGAGCAGCTCTGGGAGGGCCACGGACAGCAAAGGTGCCCACAGTTGCCGTGAGCCGTTCACCGTGGCAGAGGCCAGGAGAAGCAGCAGAGAGACCAGTAGGGACTCCCTTCGAGGTAGAGGCGGGCTGGAGGGCACTGCTGGTGACGGTGAAGTTGAACAGTAGCGCACTGAGTGGTACCTCCGCCCCCCACGCACGGCGCACCTCCGGGGCCGCCAAGCGCAGAACAGCTGGCAGCTCGAGCCACACCTCGCCCCAACCGAGGGTACTCAAGGACTGGGGGTTCGCCATCAGCAGCATACTCAAATAGTCTGTGCTCTGCGGTCCGATTACGGTGGACATAAATAGTTGTAGCCGCTGCTCACGTTGGGCGGTGCGGAGCGGGCGTCCACCTGTCGCGCCAACCGACGAAAGGGTAGTCTGCCCAGGAAGCGCTCGGTGTCACGGGAGTCCCCCCTCGCGCAAACTGAAGTCGCTCGCACTTCTTTTCCAATGACGCAATAGCCGGGTTAATGATATTTTTAAAGTCCAATGGTGATGCGGCGGGAGCGGAGGCTAGCCCCTGTCTGATACGTTCTCGGTTGGAGATATAATGCAGCAGCAGCATGTTGCGGGAACGGGTGCTCATCACACGCTGCAGAAAGTCAATGGCAAAGTAAATGCCTTTTAACGACGGCCGTGTCGCTATGCATAGTGGAGAAGTGCCCTCCTGGTCCTCGGATGGCTCTGTGATCGGAGCAGTCTGTGGGGCAGGTGACGGTTTTTCCACACACGTCTCTCCCTCCGATGGTGCCACCGCTGGCAGCCACCGTGTCGTCTCCGAGGACCACACCTTCTTCAAAGCCTCCATTGAGGTGAGTACCGAGCGAAGCGAGACAGCGTCCTTATCGACGTCATCTGACTTTGCCGAACTTTTAGGCTTGAAGTCCACATCCTCGCCAACTTCATCTGGCTTCACTTCATGGTTTACGCCCGTGCGTACAGGTGCCACCGCGGCCTCGGAAGTGGGGCGCTCCAACACTTCTGTTTTCACCATCGCGGTGGTACTAGACGTCTCCGCCTCCGCAAACTTGGCGAGCACGGCGGTGTTCAAGTTGGGAAAGAGATGCGTGACGGAGGAGAGTAGTTTTGGGTGGTTGACCTCCAAATACTGTTGGACAGCCGATTGGATATCCTCCTCAAAGAGGTTGAGGCACTCCACCCCGCAGAACCGCTGCTCCTTGGGGATGCCAGGCGGCACGTACTTGGTCGCCCGGGGGTTGTCCTTCTCCTTCTCGTAAATGTGTTCATTCCGTTTGGTCATTTGTGCGAGACGTTTCACTTGTCTCTCCGCAATGCGAAAAGACTGCTCCGTGTAAATGTCATCCTCGTAGACCATCTCGTCCTTATCCTTCGTCGCCTCCGCCACCTCACCGTCATCGCTGTCACCCTTCTCCTCCTCCTCCCCGTCGCTCCAGTTGTGAATGTCCGCCTCTCCTTCGTCCAGGATACACTTTATACCCAACGGCTCCCTCGTGCACCCGAAATAACCGCACATTTTGTTGAAATTACGCTCCACGATGATTTCCTTCAGGCAGGTGTGATCCAGTAGGGTGAACATGCTCCTCGCGATGGGGGTGTTCGGGTCAAAGGGGGAGGTACTGGCCGCCAAGTATTGACTAATTTCTAACTGCGCTCGGTCAATCACGTAACCCCACGCGGAGGCGGACCGAGTGGTAGTCTGGCCGCTCTTCTCAGTCTTCTCTTTTTCCATGACGGAAAAAGATAGATTTTCTAAAATAAATACGGTGTGCTGTAATAATAGTAAAATAGAAAAGAAAGAGAGAGAAGAACGTTAATATTGACCAGTTGATGTACTTCAAACGTTTTAGGCACCATCAAGAAAAAAAAAAATGGAAAACGCAAAGATTATTCTGGCGAATGTTTTTCCTCTATATGTTAGTTTCGTTGTATATAAAAGGAAAAAAAAGGAGTACAGGAATCTGGAAAAAAAAAAGGAAAACAGGTAGAAAAATAAAAAAAACAAAGCATATTAATTTTATTTGAGCAGTTGGAAGAAATGACTTAAAATACGAGTGCAATTCTTCTCGTATTGACTGATTTTCCGTCTATTTGGATTTTTTTAACAATAACAAAAAGTTTACGAAACTGTCTTAATCATTTCTTTCGCATCCGCATTTTCGTTTTTACCATCTTTCACAGCATTATTACTATTCATACTAGTATTGTTTTTCGCATTATTGGTTTCCATGGTGTGGAGACCAACCATTTTCTCTCCCTCGTCCTCCGCGGAGCTGGAGTCGTCCTCGGAGAGAAGTTCCGCCTCTCCAGCAAAGTAGCGCAGACACTCATCGTCGCCGTCTGTCCGCTCCCTACCTCGCTTCGTCCCACGAATTTCCTCGTCGTAGTCCTCTCGCTGGTCGGCCCCTCGGCGCTCTCGTAAGTGCCTCGACACGAGGCGTTGGTAAATCCGCTGTTGAACCGTGTTCTGTGAAAGGTTGGTCTCACGGTTCCGCTTGCGCTCCTCGGCAGGAAGGCTGGCTGGGACGAGGCCGTTGCTGTACTGGCTCAAGTGCTGCAGAAGGACGGAGTAAGGAATAGCCTCGGTGCGGGGTCGGGGACCTTTTCCGCCGGTGTTGTCCTTCCTACCAGCGAGCTTGGCGTTCATCTCCTTCTGGTACTGCAACACGTAGTTGCGAACATCCATCGCACAGGCGGCCTTCGCCATCCCTTGCTCGTACAGCAGGTCACTGCATCGTTTCTGAAGTTTCTCAATCTCGCTGCGCTGCATGTCTACAATGGTGTCGTACTCCTTGGAAACCTCCTGGCTCCGACGTCTCCAGTAATCGTCTTCGGTATGGGTCATTGGTGACTTTTATCTCTGAAATTTAACAGAAAAAAAAAAAAATCGTATAAAAGTAAATAAAACAAAAAAAAGCAACTAAAAAGGGAAATAAACTAGAGAGGTAAGCTAAACTTGTTTTTTAAGTTTTACTCGCTAAAGTTTTTTTTCCTTTGTAGTGTGAGGTAAGGGAGAGAGGGAGGGTATGGTGAAGGAAAGACAGAAAAAGAAACACAACTATTATTACACTTGATCATTCTTTTCGAAATACATCCTTTTTAAAACAGATACACATATATTTACATTTTCACTGCTCAATGTTTTTCAAACTGCGAAGTTGAATCTCTAACGCCGCCAACTCCTCCTTGAGTTGCTCGTACTGATCTTCATCGACGGAGCACTCCGCGTAAAGTTGTTTCCGTCGCTTCGCCTCTAACAGGTCGCGATAACTACCGTAGCCGAACTCTCGCTGCAGATTGCCGTACCACAGCACCGCAAACCACGTCGCACTGTACCCCAGCACATACGTAATCGGCTCTGTGAGACTCCAATCAAAGTGAATGTAGGTCCAATCAAACAAAATCACCAGCTGAAATAATAAGAACCCCAGTTGGGCTAAGGAGTGTCGACGGGGGTAGGCTGTCGCTATCTTGTCACAGTGTTGCTTCACCTTTTCCAACTCCTGCAGTTGTTGTTTTTTCTCCTCCACCCGAGGGAGTAGGACATTATCGCGGTAATGTACCATTTTCTGTACATCCCCGCCGTTAGAGGTGGCGACGCACCGCTTGACGTGCGCAAGAGCATAAAGCGACAGGGGTGCAGTTCTCGCGAATCGGCGCACAGCGGACTGCATTTCAACTCTACTATATGTTGCTTTGTGATAGAAAAAGAAAGGAAAGAAAGAAAAAGAGTGAATACATGTGCACACCATAAAAGACACAGTTTTGAACGTATCACGAATACAAGAGATGAAGAAGTTATAAAATTGTGCTTGTTTAATGAATTTAAGTTTGCTAAGAGCATTTAGAAAAGAAATGAAAATATACTAAAAGAAAAATGCCCAGATACTATGCTACTTTTTTTTTTTGCCGGTTACATTATATATACTCTTTTTTTTTTTCCACATTCTCCAAAAAAAAGTTTGGAAAAGCTTCTACCCTTTTTTAGGGCTTGTTGAGGGCAGCTACTACGGGGAAGGTGTGGCTATCACCGGTGGCAAAGATGGCAGGCTTCTGGCCCACCACCGCCTTGAGCACACCGTCGATATCCGCCTTGGAGACGCCGTTGATAGCGCCCATCAGCTCCTCGGCCGAGTGACTAGAGGTGCTGATAAAGTCGAGGTAGTCGCGGGCCTGCTCCAGCTGCTCGGAGGCCACACGGAGGGCGGCACGAGACTTTCCGCGGGCGACAGCGGCGTCGTCAACGGTGGCGGGGAAGGCGGCGGCGGCCTTGCTGATCTCCGACTCTATCTTGCTGGGGGCGCAGCGGATGGTGTAGCCTATCAGACCAGCGGTGCCATAGGGGCGGTAGAAGGACTGCGCACCCCAGTAGTTGGGGACCGTGGCGGGGTGAAGGGCGGAGGACACCACCTCACGCGCCACAAGCGACGCCGCGTACTTCTTCACATCCTCGCGACCGTTGGTGACGACACCAATGGCGGCGATCACCTCGGGGTCCATGTCCGGCTTGGTGCCCATCACCCCAGCGCGCGACTCGTGCTCCACGGCGTGACGGCCGGGGTAGAACTGGGCCGCCTCGTTAGCGCTACTGACGGTGGAAGGGGTACTGCGGGCGTGGTGGGGGGCCTCCGCCGAGTGCTTGTACGGGAGGCGCTCGTAGGCCGCCACCAGGGCATCGTGGGGGACGTTGACCGCGGCGATGGTGATGTTCTTGGGGTGGAAGAGGGACGCCCACTGGTCGAGGAGCGCCTTCTGGTTGCAGCGGTCGTTCACCTTCGGGGGGACCATGCGAGGAGAGCCCAGGGGCTCCTTGTAGAAGGCGATCGTCTCGAGCTGATCCACCACATACTCGCGGGGCTGCTGCCAGCGGAGCTCCTCCAGCTGGTTGTCCATCGTGTCACGGAAGCGCTCCACGTCGGTTTCGTGGAAGCGGGGAATCACCACACTGGTCGCTAGCATATCGAACGGCTTCTCCCACATGTCGCGGCGGCACTCTGCCTTCCACACAAGGAACTCCTTGGCGACCTCACCGTGGCCGTAGGCGGAACCGGTGGAGCGCATCGTACGGTCCAGCTGGAAGAGCGAGTTCTCCATGTTGGAGGTCTGGATGGCGAAGCGGAGGACGTAGCTGAGGCCGGGGGCAGACAGAGGGTCGTACTTGGGGCCAGCCCTGGCGTACACGGCCACGGCGGAGTGGGGACCATCGAGATCGTGGGAGACCACACGGACGCCGTTGGCCAGCTTCGTCTCGGACAGCTTTCCGGGCTGGGCCACGGCGCCACCGGGGACGACACGCCCGAAGGACTTGGTCAGGGAGGGCTGACCGAACTTGTATTCGTAAATAGCTCTGCGGGAAGTGTTGCGGAACATGACACTAACGTTTGACTAAATAGTACTACAATAGAATATACTAAAACTATACACTAAGTGGGAAAGAGAATGAACAGTAAGTTTTGTGCATTGGGCCGAGAGGCTCCTCCCATTTGTTTTGTGGTGAAATGCACACAAGCGCATCCATCAAAAACTTACGATAAAACACGATAGGTAGTGAATGATAATGATGATATAAAAAAGAGTCCTACAGATAAATATATATTAGCAAAATGATATTATTGGAGCAATAGGCTCGCAGGAAATCATACAGGCAACGTAGAAGGCTCTTTTCTTTTTGGTAGTGGTGGTCACCCACTCTTACATTGGCAGTTCATCCTCGTCGTCGTGACGGGCGATAGATTCATTGGTCACGGCTGATGTTGCCTGTGTGGTGTCCCTCGTCGTAAAGGCGGAGGCACCGGCGGTGGCCAGTCCCGGCGTCGTCGGGGCACTGACATTGACTAACTGCACTAACGCCTCACTGTGGTCCTCTCTGCCCAGTGGGTCTGTCCCCTCATTGGGCTCCTCCGCACTATTCTTGGGCCGGGAGGGCCGCAGTGCCTCCTCCACGACGGCGTCCAACGTTTGGTTGGGGAGCGGCACCTTGGCCTCGTACCGCTCGTAAGCACTCACACAGATCTCATCGATCTGCGACTGAATCGTCTGAAGCGTGCTCTCCTCCCAAATCTTTGCCCACTGTCGGATGGGAGAGGACTTGTGGGGGGTCAGTAAGGCCCGGAGGAGATAGGTGCAGTGGATCTGAACCGTGTGGAAGGCTCCCTCGGATAGTTTATTCAACTCGCGCACACTCTCCACGAGGTACTTGAGGAGGTACAGGACGATACAACCGACGGTGGTGGTGACACGGCCATCAGGGGGCGTGGTGCGGTACGTCTGAGACTTGTTCGAGAAGATGGACGCCACGTTCGACTGCAGTGAGGTCAGCTCGTTACGGGTGTACTTTACCTGCAGTTTGCCGCCGCGTGTGTTGGTGTGATCACTACTGCGACCGGCACTACCAATACTGAACGGCTTGCTCTGGTAGGAAGGAGCGGAAGACAGACCCTTCTCTGTTCCCTTCAGGCGGGCAGTGGCCGTGGCGGTGGTGGGCTGGGGTGGTGCCAGGCCGCTGATCCACTCGCTGATCGACGCCCACTCCACCACTAATCCTTGCACCGTCTCCGACACACTCTGGGGGCTCTCGGACTTGCCGAAATCGGCAGCTGTCATTTCACCCTCAATAATGCCAATCAAGACGATGGTGCGGTGATGCAGACCTTGGCCACATTCTCCAGCTGGGCACTGATTTCGGTGGTGCTATCCTTGGACATGACCTCCCCTGACACCAGCTGAGTGCGTATGTTCTCCTCTAGCAAAGCGGCCAGACTGGCGTAAGCATAACGAGATAGACTAAATGCGATTTGCTCTCGTCTCGCCTTCTTTCCTTCTGGCATCACGACGAAGAGATCGTCCTTGCGCAGAGGGCCCACGGCGCGGCCGACCGCCTCAGCGGTGGGGGCTTCGTACAACTTTTGGTGGAGTAGGTCCGCTACACCACTCAGCACTTGCACCACGCACTTGTCTACCATCTCCCCGTAGGCGGTACTCTGATGACTGTGTGCCGTGTCCAAGTAGTTAGCGCCCAGCTGTTTCAACGTGATGGACAGCTGCTTGAGTTGCTTGAGCAGGGCGCTCACAACGGCGGACAGCATGTGCGGTACGGTGTCGTGCTTTTCCTTGGACAGGAGAATCGCGCCCGCCTCGTCAGCCACGGCGGTAATGCTGGCGTTGACAAAAGGAACGAGCAGCTGGGCGAGGACGGGAAGAAGGTCAATGAGGACCGGCTGCACCTCCTGCGCTACCCGCATGGCGACGGCCTGATTCTCCTCCTCATACAGCAGGGCATACACTCTCTCCGAGTTGATGGAGAGTAGCGCACACACACTCTTCAGCTGAGCAAGTGCCTCCCGCACATTCACCTCGGCGAGAGGTTGGTCACGCTTGGCATATTCCATGCCGCTAAAGTCGGGGACCGCCAGCGCGGCCTTCACGTCTCGCTGTACGGCCGCAGTACCGCTCGCAAAGTTGGCTGCCACACTCCGCATGAGTGCCTTTTGCACCGTTCCCTCAAAGGAATCATCGTCTGCGCTAATACTCACCGACGTGGAACGGAGGAGGCGTAAGTCCTCCACGAACTTGCGAATCGTGTCCATGGCCTCGGGGTCGTCGAGCGGGTAGGAGCACATGTTGTCCTCAATCTTCGTATACAGATTCTTCGCCAGTCCGAGACACTCATCTCGTACTCGCACAATGCTGGGGATGGTGTCGTGCTTCTTCAGGAAGCTGTCCCCCGCTACCCAGTACTTGACACAAGTGTTGTACTCCTTCTTGTCGATGAGCTTCTTCATGGTCTCCGGTAGCCCCATCAAGAACTGTGCCTTCTTCATCATGCGGTTCACCGTCACCGTCTCCTCAATCTTGCCTCGGTGCACGTGAAGGGTGTTCGTCAGCTGTTGCGAGAGACTGTCGATATTCGATACATTGCTCGTCAAGTTTTGCAGTTTGGAGTCCATCTCTGAAATATTGTCGTGCATCTCGCGAATGGTATCCGTGGCGGATATAAATTTAGCATAATTGCGATATACGAGTTCCTGCAGCTCATTGTCCAGTCGCCGCACCCGGCGCAACAACTCCGTATCAGTTTCGACCAAACCTTTTAGACTCTCCCGTCGGAGCAGTTCCGTTGTGTATTTGCTGACGTCAAAGTACTCCGAGTCCATATCCACGTTGGGCGCCACGCCAGACTTTTTCGTTTCCGTCTTTCGTGGGGAGGCCGAGGGATCGCCGTAGAACTCCTTCATTTGGTCTCTTAGTCTCTGACGACGGTCCGAGGGGTTCGCCGACATCTCACGATAAAACAATTCTTAAATAAAAAAAAAAAGGAAAAGTTTCCTTTAGACAGAGAGAGAGAAATATAGCTTTAAAGCAGAACACACTTTTCTTTTTAGGGGAAAAACAAAAGCTATTCAGAGGAATCTTATACACGCATAAACTCTCTGTGCGAGTTGATGAAAGCTGATTTTTTCCTTTTCACTTCTGTGCATCGCCGGATGGGTTGTACACCACATTATTGCCCACCTTCACGGTCACCTCCTTGTGGCCTACGGTTATCCCTTGACCAATGTTCACCGCCACCTGACTCCTATTTCGTGCTCGTTGCACTTTTTCGTTGATCTCCCGCAGCAGAAGTGGCTCCACACCGGCCACCATTGCATAATACGCCTCAAAGTTATCCATGTGACGCCTACTAGAGCGGTGTGCATTCCAGACCCGTGGTTTGCTGCTAATAAACACATCACAGTAGTCGCAGTAAATGAGATTGCCATCTTTCTCATTGTGCCGTCGCTCGTATTGAATGAATTTGCGTCTTTTTTCGGGGGACATTTTCGCCATTCGTTTTCTCTTTTTTTGGCGGATAAGATCTTCGCTGGTGAGGTGGACCTCATCCAACTTACTATGGTGGGACATGTTCTAAAAAAGCTTGTGGAGAGAGTGGGAAAAGAAATCTGGAGTGTACAGCGAGCCCCACATACAAAAGATTGTTCCCTGCATTCCAACAAACAAAAACGCTACTAGAATAGACTGAGCATATGATGCAACCTTACTCCTTCGGAACACGCAGCGTGACCTGTCGTCGCTGAAACCTCTTCGTTATTTTTCCCCGTCCGCTCCATATATTACCAGACACCAGCATCGCCCACACCAACACCAACAGGGTGCAGACGGAGAGCGCCCGGTGCGGGTTGTAGGGACGATGTTCGTTCCAATCGTACACAATCTTGACGGTATTGACGTTGTTGCTTTGCCCTACCGGAATGTATTCATACGACACGGTACAGTCCGTCACGGCATAATACTCTCCCTCATTTTGAAACCCAAATGAGAATTTGATCTGTGCTAGCTGATGCAAACTGGCCTCCACGGCACTATTCTGTTCGGCCCTTTTCCTGGATAGCAACACTCCTAATCGACTGTACGGTTTCCGCATCACCAACAGCGGCAGCCACGTGGTCTCACGGTTGATGCCTTTTCCGACGCCCATCCGTATCGCCACCTCACTCTGGTAGGACTGTTTCTGCAAGTCGGTAGCGGTCGTGAGATTCTTCGCCTTCAGCATCGTCGCCTCCAAGTCGTAGACAACACTCCGTGACACCCCAAAGACGGCGCTCACCACCGACGGCAGCGATTCTTTCGTCTGGTGCACGTGCTTGGAGAAGACTACGGGTTTCTCGGTGTTTTCGGTATTCGCGTTGTAATGTGCCTTACCGCCGGAAAGGTCCTTCAGGCTGGTCGTCATCTTGCCGTGGCGGGTGTAGAGCATGATGGGGATGCGCTCCCCGTACGTGTACGCGCTGGCAGGAGCGAGGAGGCACAACAGGGCGCACACCAACAGGATGATGCTACACCTCATGTCTGTGTTGATCTAAACTATTGGTTTGTTGTTCTGATTTGACGAAGAGGAAGAAGAATAGTATGTGTGTCATAATCACCTATTATGTGTGGCGATCAACAACTCCCGCCAAATCATACACCGCGTTACATTTAAGCTTTATCAGATGGTAATGTGATTAAAGGATACTCGATTTCTTTCCTTTCGACGGGGTGGCAGAGTGTAGGTACGAAGGCTTTCGTTGATGTGTTTTTGTTGGTGACGCTTTCGGTGCTGTCGCCGCTTGTGGTGTCGCGGCCTCTTTCGCCTTATGCAAGGCGGAAGGCGCTGGAGTGGGGACCTTTATTGGTCGTCCTGACATCTTGAGGGCAATATTGTATCCTTTCAGCACCGCGGGAAGGTCAGAATGAGGAAGAGCACCTGTGCTGGTAGCAGACCAGACGCAATGTTGTGCCCAGTGTACGCCGCGGTTAGTTTCCCGGAGTTGAGCTGCAGTGGGCCAACCATCACAGGGTCGGCGAACTCGGTGTTTTCCAGCTCTACCCAATCGTAAAAGGGGTAGTGGTGCGCCTGAAGCCAGTTTTTCACATCCTCGCCGGTGCACACCTTGTTCCACAGTAGCAGTCCAAATACCACCGTCAGACCAAACTCAAGGACGAGCTGATAGGTGGCAATGATAAACACATTATCGTACACGTAGCGCACCAGTCGGTACTCCATGTACTTGTCCGGGGGCCGCCAGAGGTGATACCCACTCTTTAACTGAAACGATTCATTCTGCACATAACCGGATTTGAAGCTATTCGCAGACTGGAAACGCCGTCTGAACTGTGTTGGGACTAACTGGCTAGAAATAAGATGACGTTGAGCCGCCAAACGAATCATCGTGTTTATTTTGTTTGAAAAACACTACTTTTGGAAATGAGGTCAGCAAGAAGAAAATAATAAAAGGGGAACACACACAAAAAAAAAAAAAAAAGTGATGTTTCAATCCAGTTCACACTCATCCGGATAAGAACGGGGACAATCATTATAATAGTTAAACGGATATTCATGATTCGTAGGATTATTGGAAGTTTAGCGTGTAGTTGGTATTCATGATCCCCACCACGCTCGCCAGGAGTTCCGCCGACACGGTGTGCAGCTCTGCTCCCCACCCGCTGATGTGCTGTGCCTCCTCCGCCGAAGATCGACCCTCCAGTGCCGAGAAGATGTGAAAGTTCACGCTGGAAGAGTCCGCGCCTTCTGTGCTGTTGGTCTTGAGTAGTTTCCTCACTTCCTTGTTTGCTTGTTGCACGTGCGGTGGTACCTCTTCCTCATCCCCTGCCTCCTCCACGCGCTTCGGGGCGTCCAGTGGTGGACCAAACACAAGCACATCCAGCGCTGCTTCCTCTGCCGCCTCGCTGGTGCATCGCTCTATCACCGCTTGCACGAGCAGAGGGCCGTCCACGCACACCTCCAGGCCGAACTGCACCACCAGCCGTGTGGCGCGGGTCGTGGGAGCGACAAGGGGTAGCGCCGCCGTCGGGCGCACCAGCACCACGTCGCTCACAATCACAAGGGGCGGGCTGTGCAGCTTCTCCCACTCTGCGTTCTGCAGTGGGATTTGCTTCTTGACAAACGTGATAGTGCGCTCGTAGTTGCCCGACAGACACTCCGACTGTCGCATGCTGGGCACCCGCCACGTCATCACCCCGTGGATGGTCACCACGTACTGAGTGGAGTCTAGCCTAGTGGTCGTAAAGAGCGAGGACGACTTTCCGGTCTTACCTTTAGTTTTCTTTGAATTTCCTGGAATCTTCAACAGCGACACCACGGCGCCCTCCAAGTGATGCTGCACTTCCATCCGCTCCGGGTAAAGAGAGCAGCGGTAGGCGAGGTAGCAGTCCTGGGGGCCACGTGTCATGCGTCGCATCGTGGTACGACCCAGCACCAAGTTACGGGAACTATTCTTCATGGAGACATCGAACACCTTCACCTCGCGGAGGTCCTCCATGGACAGTCGCATGCCCATGTAGGTCTCCTCCAGCTCCACCTCCCGGTCGAGACGCATCGTCGTCGGATTAAAGAAGGAAACGCCTGGAGTCAAGGAAACGGAAAAGGTGCACAGCGGGTCGTAATAGCGGTGGGGGAAGTTGTCCTCGTCTGCCAGCTCCTCCTCTTGAGGGAGGTTCGGATCCTCGGTCAGTCGCGCCTTCTGCAGCGCGGTGTGCGGCAGATAGCCGGTCTCAAAGATATAAAATACACGCGCGAGGGTGTCCATGACATTGCGGTACTCCTTCTCCGTCAGTTGGTTCGGTGCGCACGTCTTTTCATCTCCACCGCCATAGACAGCGTAGTGCGAGGACGACACCGCGAGGGGCTTCGGGAAGCGCAGCGGAGGTCGACGAATACTCTCTCCATCAAGTGACGTCAGCTTTGGAAGGGAGAGTCGCACCTGTTCCTGGTACTCTGGCTTTCGTGTAATAATGTTATTCTTGAGGGACAGGCGTAGGAGACGTTCCGAGAAGTGAGCGCGCAACAAGAAAATAAACCGCATGGAAGAGAGGTTATTGTGACTAAGATCTAACGCCAGCAAGTGCTCGTGCATCTGGTGCTTGTACAGGGACGTCACCAATGGCTCCGCTTGGGTAATCTTTGCGTTTTGCATCACAAAGGAGCGCAGGATGGAAAAGGAAGACGTAAACCTCGCATTGTAGTGTTTCTTCTTCTCCCCATTGATTTCGCTGTAGATGGGATCATCGTAGGACGGGTTGAACTTTCGCTCCTTGGCGAGGGCGTAGAAGTACCACTCCACCGCCGTCACCAGCTCCTCCGCCCGCTGCGTTTGACTCACATCCATCTCCTTCTCCGTGAGGTGGCAGCCCAGGACGGGTGTCTTCCCATCGGCAGAGGGTTCCATAAAGTACAGAAGCGTCTCGTCGCGCAGGAGTTGCCTTTTTCTGTTTTGGTTGATGTAGAGAATGATCTGAGGCAGTGCTGATAGATTCACCACGCCCAAGTGTGGTTTGCTCAGCACCACCGGCACTATTCGTTCCTCCTCCTCGTGAATCGTGTTCTCGTAGGCCTCACTACTTAGATACGTCTCCAAGTCATCCTCGGTCGCAAAAAGAGGAAACTGCAGTGTGAGGTCCTTGTAGGTGACGGTTCTACGGGAGGTGAGGAAGGCCTGCTCCGCAATGTCGGTGACTAACTTGCGAACGTCCTGTACCACTTTCCGCGGGAGGTGGCACTCTTTTTGCCACAATAAGCACAAGATCACTTTTTGCCAAACGGTAAAGTTGGCGAACACTTTTCTACGTTCCGCAGTCCATAACGCAATTAAATTCTCAATGGGGTATTTCCGCTGAGGCTGTGTCACCACCGTCCCATCCTCTAACTTCACTATCCGCTTTTGTTCCGCCTCCTTCTCCATTCGTCCTCTCTTGATGGATGCCTGCACCTGCGCGGTGTGAGAGTACGGACAGTGCCGCAGTCCCAGGCGCACCAGCTCCGCCGCCACCTCCGCCTCTAGGTTCCACTGCTGGTAGGCCGGCTCCTTCTTGATCTCGTCCATGAAGTGACTAATGAGGCGTTGTTGGTCGGTGACGTGGGCGATGGAGCCCAAGGACTCCTTGACCAGATCCTGCTCCTCCCCCTCCTCGGCGTCCGCGAGTAACTCCTTGTGTACCTTCACCATCTCCTCCGCCTTCTTCCGTACTTCCTTTTCTTTCTCTACGGCAAACCGCCGTCTAATCGCCTCTTCCTTGTTAAACGAGGGGCATTTGTTTGTTTTTCGTAGCATAGGGCATATCGTGGAGAGCTTGGACACTTGCTCCCGTCTGTCTCGCAACTGCTTCCTGCCATAACCACGTGAATTAGACAACATGATGGCTAGAAAAGGAGAAGAGTAGAGATGATGTCGGTAAAACAAAAATCTACAAATCAGAAAACGGGATCCCAAGACGAGAATGAATAAAACGAATGATGAATGATACGATGTATAATACAACCATTAAGGACACACAGCTACATTCACTCCTCTCGTCGTTTTAACGATCAAGGGTTACCATCAGCGAGAGGGCGCTCCCCTGCGGACAGTCCACAGACGGCAACACCTCATCAATGACGTAGCCCCATCGTCCAATCTGCGCAATCGCGCGGGTGACGCATGTCTTGGCCTCGTTCACGGTGGTGTACTCCATAATGACCTCCGCCCGTCGTTCATTCATGGCCTCCCGATAGACCGCCGCGATGGAGGCGGGAGTAGGAACAAACGTCACCAGCATGCATGCCCCCCGCCGTAGGGAGGCCAGCGCCCTCGCCAGCTTCTCCGCACACTCCGCGTGTCGGTCGTAGTTGTGGCGGTGGGCGGGGTCTAGCGAGTTCGGCCCACGTCGCTTCGTGGAGACAAACTTGCCAGACGGCGATGGCAAATCAATGAACACGGTAAAGGAGCCTAGGTCAAAGTAGTTGAGGGGCAGACCCGCCAGTGGGCTCTGCAGTGCCTTCCCTGGCTGTTCCACAATCATGCGGGCGAAGGAAGCCACCCGATCGTCTGCCGTGCGTGCCGCCTCGTCGGTGAGAGGGACGTAACTAATATGGCACTGGGACTCCCCACGCAGGCCCAAGTCCACAGTGGACTGCAGGGTGGCCTGACAGAAGGAAAAGTCCAGCTCGCTGACGTCGAGCACCATAAACGGCCGCGCCGGTTCATCGGAGGTGCGACGGCGCTGTTGAAAGTGCAGATAGTTCACCGTCCGCACCACAAAGGCAATGAACGTCAGTCGGGCGCACCGTAGTTCACGGATCCCACAGCACTCGGGGGAGCCGAAACAGATTCCGTTTTCCACAATCAGCGTAGAATCTTCTTCCTCCTCGTCATCGTCGTCCTCCCTTGCCGCCTCTTTCCGTATGGTCTGGAGGGCGGTGTTCGGCTTTACCAAACTCCACTCCGCGACCACAACGTTGTCATTGCAGGTGTACACTTTTTTCAGAATTTGGTTTAGCTCGCTATCACTCAGTGGTTCCTCCTCCTCCTGCCGGGACGGTTTACGGTAGGACACCAACTGCCACGCCGCCTGCTTCCCCTCGTCGTCGTGCCCCAGCACCTTCTCCTCCTCTAACACCATTTGATTCGTTAGTTTAATGCGATTTATCTCCCGTGTAATCTCATCTAAATCCTTTTTTTCCATACAACCCTCCAGCAAGTGGCTCCGTGTGGGGGCACCACGGTAGTACCCAAAGGCTAAGGTCTTGACCAGTCGCATGCGGTCCCCGTAAATCTCTAACCGTTCCCCCGGACCTAATCCCTCCTTCTCGCCGTACGCTAGCACAAAGGTGTTGGTGGTCTCCGCCGCCGACATGAGCGAGGCGCTCGTGGGCGTGGAGTAGCCGGGGTAGTAGCTGTTGATGCCAGTCCGTCGATGCACCCCAAACCGAATGAGGGCCGCACGCTCCAGCAGCGTGGGATTGATTTTGATAGTGTGTTTCATCATTCGTTGCTGTTCTTATTTTGGATGATTCTGTTACTATGTAGGTTCAATGAAACAATAGGATAGGAAATGTGAACTGTACAGTGTATGCTTTGGGGAGAAAAAAAAAACTTGGTAAAAAACTTTCCACCTTTCCGAATGAAAATGATATATAATACAAGCGAAAGCATCATACTTTCGCCAAAAGTTCCGGTGGTATCTGCTCCGTCGGCTGCAACGCGGAGGGGTCTAGCGGGAAAAACTCCGCCGTGGTGGGCGCCGTGTGTCCATACAGCAATTCGCACAATCGTCGGGTAAGGCTAAAGAGGGTCGTATTTCGCCAATTATTCACCAAACATCGCACGACGGCCCGACAGAAGATGGCACTCTGTGCGGCATTGGTCGCCATCTTTTCCTCCTCGCAGAGGGTGCAAATATTCTTCAGAATTTCCTCCCCTAGAATGGTGTGGGATCCATCTCGCTTTAGCACGCGCGCCAACAGCGGCAGACTATCTTTTGGGCTGCGCATGAACTGAGCCGCCCTCGGTGACATGCGCTGCAGGAGTGGCAGGGTGCGCACCACCTCAATACGAATCGCGGCGAGGAGACTGCTAGAGGCGAGAAGCAGCAACGTGCCCGCCAGACTGACGCCAGCCTTGTTCACCATGTTGGTGTGAGCCTCGGAGTTGCTGGAGTTCACAAAACGCACCAACAGTTTTGCCGCGTGAGGGCAGGAGTGACGACCGCCCTCGATCATGGCGAGGAACCACAGACCTTTGGTGGGGGAGTCCTCCGCCCCTCCCTCGGCCTCACTCCCAGAGACACTGCTCGCCTCACTGGCGCTGTCACCACCGGCGGCGGAGGGAGGGAGGCACGCGTGCTTCCATAGCAGGCGGTTCATATTACCAGTCTCATCGACTTCACAGATGATGTGGAATAGTTTGTCAAAAGTTGGCCAACCCACCGCCGGGGCGACCCCGTCGCGCAGACTGCTGTAGCATTTAGTCTCCATGAAAACACGAATGGCCGCCCAACCACCGCCCGCCGTCAGTTGGTGCAGCGCCGACTGTTTCCGTTCCTCCAAGAAGGACCGCATCGATCCCTCTCGCGTCACATTGTCCCTCGGCGTGGGGGCGCTGTCCGGCGCCGGTGGCGGAGACCAACAGACGGTGAAGGGCGTCAATGCAGTTGGTGACGGCGGTGGCGTCCGACAGGTGGAGCACCGTTTGGAGGGCCTTTGGGTGGGTTGGGGTGTACGCCGGCACATCGGCCTCCTGCTTCTCGGTCAGGCCGCAGAAGAGATTCCCCAGCTGTTCCGCCCGGCACAGCTCCGAGAGGTTCTTGATCTCCCAGAGATCCGTCTCCCCCAACTCGCGGAAGAGGCAGCTGTCCTCTGGGCGGAAGGACTGGGCGGCGTAGGCGAGAGACCGGATCGTACTAAACGACTCGTCGGGGGTCACCTCTGGTAGGATCGTGACCACCGAGGCGAGATGGGTGCGGATCCACTTTTCACGACTGGCGACGTCAGGGGAGAACAGACAGCTCTCCACCCACTGTGCCACATTGTGAAGCGAAACGTCCGTCGCGGTCATCTCCCTCTCCGGGCCCATCACCCCAGCGACCCGCTTCTGGTGTTTCTCCTTGAGGTCTGCTACCCGCTGTATCACCCGCAGGTTAAAGAACCAGGGGTGCTTCGTCAGCTCCGCGGCGGAGGGTCGCTGGGCTGGATCCTTCGCAAGACAGCTCGTCAGGAACGCCCGGCACTCGGAGGAGACGGCGAGCCCCTCGGGAATGGGGGATGCCTTTCCCTTCCGCTAGCTGATAGAGTGCATTGACAGGGGTCCGGTCAAACAAGGGCGGGTTGCCGGTGAGCAGCTCCACGCACAGGCACCCCAGCGCCCAGATATCGCTGCTGAAGGAGTGTTTCTCCCCTTTGGCCACTTCTGGGGCCATCCAGTAGACCGAGCCCAGCAAGGCATTCTCGGTATCCTCGGAGGGATCCTCGCCCTCGACGCTGGTGACAGGGGACGGTGTCGCCAGACCGAAATCGGCCAACTTGACAACGTTGTTATCAAACAGCAGCACATTCGCCCCTTTTAAATCGCGGTGGACAATGTTTTTAGAATGAATGTACTCCAACCCACGCGTGACGCGATACAGACAAGTGACCACCTGCGGCTCCTTTACCCCGTTTGTCCCCCGCACTAACTGCTGCAGTGTGCCCCCAGGGGCATACTCCTCTACCAACAGCAAATTCTTACCAGAGTTCATGTGATCCAAATACTGTACGACGAGATCATTCTTGTCGGCCCGTAGTGCGATCAGGGCATCCACCTCCGTCCGCCACTGCTTGATGATGACCTCATCGTTGGCCACCATCTTTTTGATGGCGACAGGGGTGTTTGTATTCATGGAGACCCCACGGTACACGACGGCATTGCCGCCTTTTCCTAATAGCTCCTGCAGTTGATAGGTGGAGTTCTTCCCTCTCACAATGTCGGTGACTTTCATTCCTACAACCCAATAAGATAGGGTATACTATTCTATGTTTGTTCAATAGAGAAAAGCAATGGAAAGTATTGTCTGCTTCATTCCTTTTGTGTGGAGGAGGCGTTTTAACGCGTCAAAAAAAAAAAAAAAAAATACTGAATTAAAAACAAATTACGTGATGTGAACAACAAAAGTTTGAAATTATCCTCTTTCTCTTTCTGTTAGAGGGCAATCTGATTTCGTGCCCTCTGGCGGCCGACGGGAGAGCGGGAGCGGAGTGCGTCGTGCAGTGGTTGGTGACCCTTCAGCACCTCCACACTCTGACCCGCCTCGGTCAGTAACCCCATCAGTGTGGTCATGACATTGCTGTCGATGCCAATATCGCAGTCGAGTGAAAACTGACTCATGCGGTTCACCGTCTCGGCGTCCCCGGCGCGGGCGGCACGTTCTAATATAGGCAGTATCATCTCCACCTCCACCCGCAGCCCGGGGTGGGTGGTGACCTGCTCGAGGTAGTACACCGCCTCGTCAATGTTGTCGAGCAGCACCGCCTGTCGGATGAGGGTGCGGAAGGTAATGTTATTGGGGCTCACCCCGCTCTGCTTCATTGCCTCGTAAATACTGCGCAGCAACACCGTCCCTCGCCCGCTGGCGTTTCCGGACAGCAGTGAATTGTACGTGTTCGCGCGCGGTGGCACACCCCACTCGGTCATATAATTAGAGACCAAGTGGAGGGCGCGGCGGTCCTCCCCCGTCTTGCAGCACGCCAGCACCAAGAGGTCCAAGGTGTGGACGGTGACGGGGTCGCCCCGGCTGCGGCGGTCTAGCAGGTGACGGTGCGCTCTGTCCAGCAAGGCGGTGCTGGTGATGACATCCACAAATGTCTGCAGAGGATGGCGCTCCAATGGTAGTTTCAGACTCTCAATAATGTAGCGTCTGCTCACGTCAATGTTGTCCAAGTAGCCTTTCCGCCCCATCAGCTCAATCATGTCAAGTGCCTTCTCCACGTGTAGGCCAGCCGACCAGCACCACACCATCAGCGCTAAGATATCGGCCGTCTTGGTCATGCCGTGTCGGTCCATCAGGGCAAGCACCTTCTCCGCGGTCTGGGTGTCGGCACTCTTGGCGCACTGCACGAGTAGCTCGGCCATGTGTTGCTTCTGTACGTACTGCGGGAAGGACGCCTTGTCCAACACACAGCGCAGCTCCAGCTCGAGCATCAGCCACATAATGTACTCTGGTGGGTAGCGGTAGAGGGCGGCGGGGGTGTCGGTGCGGGGCTGCTTGGTGTACAGCCACCGCTCGATCATCTCCGCCATTTGCTTCTTATCCATCACCGTCGAGCCGCACTGCAGACAGGCGCGCGTCACCTCCACCACGAACATGGCGTCCTCCACGTGCGGCACGATGTGCAGCAGTAGCGCCATGAGGGTGGCCGGCAGGGGGGTCAGCCCCTTCTCCACTAGCATCTCCTTCCATAGTAACTTGGGGTTGTACCCCGCCCGTATGTGCAGCTCGATTAAATAATGATACGTGAGCGCATCAGGACTCACTTCTACCTCCTTCATGCACTTCAGCACAAACAGCACCTCATTCTTGTCGAAATTCTTGCGCAGTGTGAGAACCTCCAGGTACATGTTGAAGAAAGAGACGTTCAGGAGGGAGGGTCGCTCCCATTGTATGCTGGAGGGGCCGCTGTTCTCCTTCACGTCAGTTGTCTCTAACGTGTGCAGTGCATCCAGCGATAAGGATGGCTGCTGCTGGGCGCCTTTCTCCACTGCGTATAGCTGCGGACTACTGTCTACCGTACAGCTCTGCAAATCACGCAAGCCAATCAAAAACAACTCCCGCACCTTGTCCATCCGCCCTAATGACGTGTACGCTCGGCACAAGAAGAGCAGCATGTCGCGCACCTCGTAGGGTTGACAGAGGGAAAGGAGGGATACCTTCTGGGGGTCGTACGTCCGCTCAAATAGTTGAGTGGCGCCCTCGTAGTTCCGCTGCTCTATTTGGTGAAGGAAATTGGGGTAAAAGACAAGGTTGTCTTTGGGCAAACTCTGTTGGCTGTGCGGGCGAGTACTACAACCGCAAACGATGGTAGCATGACGCTGTGTCGTGCGACGTAATGGTGCACTACGTATGAAATGCAACCCGCTACTCCACATGGTCAACTACAAAAAAAAAAAGGAAAAGTAATATGAACAAAACTACAAAAATACTGTGTTGGTTCTTTTACTGTAAAAGCGGAAGGGGAAAAAGTTGGAAAAAAAAAAAAAGCAAGGAACGATTTACAAAACAACAACAAAAGTGCTTCACCCCATCCTCAAAAAAAAAAAAAATTATTGTTTTTTTTTTTTTTCGTTAGCTTTTGTGTTTTGGTATTAATATTGAAAAGAGATACTTTTGAATTTTTTATGTCGTTAAACTTTTTTTTTTTTAACCTTGGAAAGAAATTAATCCTGTTTTTTTTTTTTTTTTGGATTCTTTTGAAGGACAAAACGTCGATAAAAAAAAAACGGCCCGCAACCTCCATTTTCACAGTATACTGTATTTCTGATTTTTGAAAAAAAAAAAAAGAAAGCGTACACGAGAAACAAAAGATCAAACTTGTGAGTGTGTAAACACTCAAAAAAAAAATGACTTCATAAAGAGGAAAACGGAACCAAAAATAATATAAAAAAAAGTGGGAAAGAGGGAGACTTTACGGTATATTGTCATTTTTTTTTGAAAAAAAAAAAAAACAAAACCCACAAAAAAGAGGAAGACCGTACTTCACTTTTTTATGTACATGGTTTTGTCTCCAGCGCTTTCGCCGCTCCTGTCTTACTCGTTGGACTTGGCCTCGCCGACGACGAGGGCGCAAATCATGGAGGCGCCGATACCGCTACCGTCCTTCTGGAGGGTGGCCTTGACGTTGCACTGCTTACCGAGGATGCGGTTGATGTTCTCCTGGTACACGCGCTGGAAGGAGGGGGTCTTCTCGAAGACGGAACCATCCACAGCGACGGTGGCGAGGCCTTGTTGGTGGGTCTTGAGGAGGGGGGCGCTGGCGAAGATGGCTCCCTGCTGGGCGGCACGGTCGCGGACCAGGCGGCAGCATTCGCGGATGTTGTAGAGATCGGTGACATCGCTGACGTCGACGCCGCTGACGCGGTTGATCATGGTGCGGGTGAACTGCAGACCAGGCATGCGGTCGGCACTAATCATGCCCATGTGACGCGTCTCGAAGGCCCACGGCTTGTTGAGGCCATCGGCGAGCTCGCGGGGGAGGCAGCCGATCTGGGAGAGGTGCACTAACATACGGCGGGTGATCTCGCCGAGGTACATGCCAGCCACGATCTTCTCCTGACGTTGGTTCTCCTTGTTGGGGGTGATGAGGTCCATATCATCGTCGTAGGCGGTGATGGGGAGGGTGTACTTGTACTTGGAGTCGAAGTTACCGCACTCCATGTTGATGGGGGTGATGGTCTCGCCGCGGGAGGACACCTTGGGGTCCTTGAGGACGGCGGAGCAGCGCTCAAAGTAGCAGGCGTTGGCACCGGTACCGAGAATGACACCGACCTGGGCGTTTTCATCCTTGAAGTAGCGGGCAATGAGGGTACCGACGGTATCGTTACAGAGGGCGACCACTCTCACCTTGATCTTGAGGCGCTTGAGGGCGCTCTGGAGGAGCTCCACGACATCCTGGCCTTCCACACCCTTGGTGGAGAAGCCCTTGGTCCACTTGATGAGGTTACCGGAGTTGACGCTCTTCTGCTCAGTGGGGAAACTGAAGGTGAAGCCAAGAGGGACGACGCGCTCGAGATCCTGGGGGACCTTCTCGGACATGAACGTCTTCACGCTGCGGGCGATGAAGTCGAAGAGGTCGTTGGCGGTACCGACGAGGGCGGCCTTGGGGATGGTGTACTTGGAGTCGGTGCGGCTCACCACGGAGCCACACTTGATCTCCACACGGAGGACACGGAAGTTCGTGCCACCGAGGTCGAGGGCGTAGAAGACGCCGGTGGCCTGGCTGGGATCGCTCTTGTACACGTAGGAGGGGAGCATGCGGATCGTGCTGGGACGGCCCTCAAGACCCTCCACCATCTCGTAGATCATGTGGAGGACGTTCTGCTTCAGCTTCTCCTTGCTCATGGTGAACTGGGTGGCGAGGGTGGCCATGGCCAGACGCTGCTTGGCGTAGAGGATCTCACCAGAGTCAGAGTCGCGGAGCGCAACGTGACTAAGGAGGTTGTTCAGACGGGTAGACATCCTTTTGGGGTTTTATAATAAGAATTAACGATAGCGAAAAAAAAACTATAGAATGAAAAAAAAAAAAAGGAGAAAGAGAATTAAAAACAACCAAAAACTTCCGCTCCATGCAGCATTCCCAGGATCACCAAAAGATAATTATCATCACCACTTTAATCATAATACTGTTACAACATTCTCGCTAGAGCCGCTGTGAGGCGCTCCAGGTCACTCTTATTCCCCATCAAGTTTGCCCTTCCCCGCTCCTCCATCTTGGCGCGGTGTGTCGCTCCTTGTGCACCGCGTAGCACCGCAAGTGCGCCGTAGAGTGGTATCAATTCTAACAAATGACAGCTGTTGAGTGGCTCAGTGGGAATATCTTTGAGCAACGCGGTAGGCTCCTTGGGCTCTATCAGGCCCCCACTGGGTTCTGTGGACAGGTCCTTCTCCAACCGCTCGCGGAAGTGCTTCATCCTCCCCGTGCCGCCGTAGACGCAAACGTGAGAGAGGAAAAAAGGGCGAAGTAGGGGCAAGTGCTGCAAGAGGCCACGCCGGAATACCCCGACGGAGAGCGCCTCGCTCACTCCCATCTGATCCAGGCCAACATCTGATGGGCAGAAGAGCAGCTCCGGGATAAAGTAACGCTCCTGCTGAAGGCGGATCACCTGCAGGGCACTGTCACCCCCAGTAGACGCAGATGGCTTGAGACGGGCGACCAGCTCCTCCTCCCTGCACCCTAAGGGCATGAGCGCAGAGGTAGTCGGCAGGTAATACCGCACCTCGTCCTTGTAGTCACTTCTGCTGTAGTCCTGCAGTAGCCCCGACGGAGACAGCGGCACCTCGCAGCAGGTCTCCTTCACGTAGTTCATCAGCCAGCCATCCTCCATCACACTCATCTGGGTGTAGGAGATGTGCTGTTTGAGTCGGTTCGTCAGCAGCTTGCCCCCCACGTCAATACGGACGATGGAGGAGTACACCGGGAGGTAGTCCACATAGGGGACAACGGTGGTGCTGGAGAAGCCCACGTCCACCATCAGCCCTGTGCCATTCATAACGGTACTTCTTTCCTCACCAGACTCCATCGACTGTCGACTCCTCTTCCGATCGGTGGTGTCCGACTTCTCCCCGAGAGAGTATGCCACCAGGGACAGAAAACTAGTACTCATAAATGTCACCGACTTGAACGCAAACCGCTTCGTTAGCAGAATGTGCAACAAGTTGATGAGGGACCTAGGAGGGGCAAACGGAATGGTCAACCACAAGTCCACGGTGGACTCATCGTCGATACGAAAGTTCTGCAAGATGTGTTCCCACAAATAGGCCTGCAGCAGACCGTCCACGATAAATCCCTTCTCGACCGGTCGTCTGACCATGAAACTATGATAGTGGGGTAGCTGGTGAATGTGCTGTCCGGTGATACCGCGGCCGGTGTGCGTGGAGGCCCCTACGCAGTTGGGGATCACGAAAAAATGAGGGACGGCATCCTCGCTACTAAGATAAAATGATTTTATGTTGTATCCTCCATTGTCAATGAACAAGACGGCGTTGGAGGTGCTCATTCTTTGAGAAAGAGAGAGAAAAGAGAGAAAGAAATTGATGTTGGTGTGGGATCGTTTATAAAGTTATGATAGTGAAAACATACATTTATATCCGAATACCCATACTTACGGTTGTTTTACATATCTTACATGAATTGGGGACGGTCACCTTTTTAACGAAGTGGCTTGGGGGTCATGAGCAGCGTGATGAGATCATCAATGTTAATGAAACTCTCGTCATCCTTGTCTACCATGGCAATCACCTTGTCCGCCTCCTCCTGCGACAGTTTGAGGCCGAGATTTACTAAAATGTGACGCAGATCCGTCGCGGTGAGATAACCATCGGAGTCTTCGTCTAGCACCTTGAACGCCTCTCGCAGCTCCTCGGCGCTCGTCCGCCGCGGCCACAGGGACTCCACGGCCTCCAGCGCACGCTCCTCCGTCACCTGGCCGGTCCCGTCGGGGTCCACCACGCCGGTGATACCCTGCACCTCCGCGTCTGTGGGGTACAAGCCCGCCGCACGCAGGAAGCTGCCTAACTGCGACACCTCAATCTTGCCATCGGAGTCTTCATCTAGCAAAAGGAAGTGAAGTCGCACCTGATTCTTTTGTGCCTCGTTCAGTGTCATGGATAGAAATGATACTCTACTTTATAGAAAAATAGAGAGAAAAGAAAGTTCGATAGAGGAATCATTTCTTCAAATGACTGACGTTGTTGGCACAGAGTAAAACGATAACAAAAAGATAAGGGACTATTCTCACGACATCATCAACGCCAAACATTTTGACGCCACACCACACAAACTTTGCACCAACTTTTCCTCCGATTCGTCAATCTCCAGCGCGTGGATCGCTCTGGTGTAGTACTCCATCAGATTCATCAGTACTTGAGGAACGCACGCCTCCTTCACGAACCGTCGACTGTCATCGTCGCGCTCGAAGTCGATGGTGTCACTTTCTTTTAGCACGACCGCCCTCGGGCTGTTGGTCTTCTGACGCACCTCTTCTTTGGGTGTCTCCTCCACCACCGAAGTGGGCTGCGCATACAGACTGTACGCCGCGTAGGGCCCCACTGCTGGGGATCCTTTTCCCTCTCCAAAGTGAGCCGACAGACTACACAGAAGCGCCACACAATACAGCTGCACCTCCAGCTCGGCCCGTCCGACCAGTATCTTTTTGAGCAACAAGATGAGACTACGTCGCTGGAATTGATCTAACGCGGCAATAAAGTAACCAATCGCCTCGCAGCTTGTCTGAAATAAGAGTGGTTTGTGTAGCTGGTCCAGAAGGGCGTTCGCGATCAGGGGGTAGGCGCCGTGGTTGAACAGGGGGACAATATTCTCCCGGTGCCGCGCCGCCATGCAGATAAACTGAAATACATTCTCTTGTATAACAAGGTGATGCGGGTGGTGACGCAGGGTGTCTAGCAGGCTGGGCAGAACGGTCCCCACGTGGCAGAAGAGAGTGGCCAATGAGAAATCTCCCTGTGGGCTCTGCAGGTCTGCCAACTCCGAAAAGAAGTGCGTCGACGCCACCGCCACCTCCGCGTACAGTGAATGCCGAGAAAGGGCGGAGAGAACATAGGCAATAAAGTCAGACGACAACACCTCCTCGATCATGGCTTCTTCCCCCGTCGCGATGATCTCTACTATCGTATCGACCGCAGCACAGACGACCTCCACCACCCCCGCATGGGGCACCACCGCCGACAAGACGAGAGACAACACCGCCCTCTCCCCGTCTTCTATTTTGGTGTACTGTTTCGCTACCCGCCGCAACTCGCTGCGACTCTGACGGTGACGCAAAAGGTGCGGGGCGCAGCGGAGAGCAGCCGCAATAATGCGCGGTCGTCTCGAGAGCGCACATCGTACGATAATCTCCGGTACACACGCCTGCGCGAGGAGACTGGGCTCCTCCAGAAACGTCGATCCCTCCTCGATGGACCAATAATAAAGATGATCCAGTCGATCGCAGATAGAGGCAATGCAGGAGAGATCTGTCGCCGCGATGCATGGGATCCCATCCTCAGACAGCCCTAGCAAGGCGGACAGACTCTGTGCGTGCTCCTCCACCTCCGCGATGCTAGGCTGCACCACGTCCTCGCGCCGCACCTCCGCTGGGGGAGGGGAATCGCTGCCAATGATCACCTCAATCTTTACCATCTATTCAATGATGGCAATCTTCTATAAAATGTGTACTCTTACTTTGCAGCTAGCGGGGAAAACAAAAGGGAGAGAAAAAAATTGGGTACCATACCATCAAAAAACCATTCTTTGCTCATTGAACAAAAAAACACCGCAATGTGAGTTTCATATACGTTTCTTGCTATCACATTTTTTTCACCGGCAAACCTATTTTGACTCCACAAGTTGTTTCTGAACCGCGATCTGGTCAGCAAAGTTCATCAAATTGATGGGGGTACTGCCGTCGGTAACCAGGAATCCCTGCAGCCCCAAGGCACCGAGTAGCTTCGCCTGCAGCTCCGGGCCGGCCTTGGCCAACTCCACCAGTGTCTCCTTCCCCAGCGCCGCCATGATGGCCTCGTGCTTCCCTGCCTCAATGTCATTGAGGGTGGTTACCTTTTCCACCTCCAAATCGTTCATGGCCTTTCGGTGGTCCAAGTCCGCGTTCATGCGCTTTTCCAGAATGCTCAGCTCCGCCGCCACGCCGGCCTCGTGCGCGGAACAGCGGATTGGGGTCGCGTTAAAGTCGGCCGTGGCCTCCACCAGACGTGCCTCGCTCTCCGCCAGTGCCTGCGCCTTGCTTGCCCCGATCTGCTCAATCGACGCATTCTCCACGACTACTCCCAACAGCTTAATGCGCTGTTCCTCCGCGCCACACTTGTCCTGGATGGTCTGCAGCTCCAGCGCGCCCTTTGCCTTCTGCTCTCGCAACATGGCGTTGTGGGTCGCATCGTTCTCCTGCGACTTGGTGATAATCTCCACCGCCAGCTGCACACTCTTCGTGAGGGCGAACTTGGTGCGGGGGTCCACCGGGGTGACACTCTGTACATCCACGTTGGTGATGCGTAGCCCATTGGCGGTGAAGTAGAGTACCTCCCCGTCGTTCAGCACCTCAATGTAGCGGTAGCTGCTGCTGCCAAAGACGGCTTGCTTGATGAGCGTGGAGGAGTTGCGATGAAAGTCGTCGAACGTCTTGCCCGCAATGAGCGAGCGCACCCTGCTGGCCAGTGTCTTGCAGGCCTCGCCAATAAAGTCCGGGATGGTGAAGGCAATCTCCGCCACGTGGGGGTCGCTGTTGTCGAGCTCCCAATTGTACGCCAGCTGCAGCTCCAGTCGGGCGTGGTCGAGGGTCTCAATCTCAATGAGGTCCGCCATGTAGTCGGGGCCCATGTAGAGACAGAGGGCGTAGATCTGACCCGGCGTCTTGGGCTTGCCACCGGAGAGAGAGAGAATGGTGAACTCCTCGTAGGGCTCCAGGTTGACCTCCGCTGGTCCTGCCACCACCCGGCTCGTCCCCTTGCTCTCATCGTACAGTCGGATGAGGGTGTTCGGCTCCGCCCTGGCGGACACCACCGCGAACTGCGAGATATCGGAGTCCTGCTCCTGCACCACCTCGTGTGCCTCCTCCTCGCGGGTGGTGAGGAACGTCCCTGCGTCAAGGAGGATGCTGTCCTCCGCGCTCATCTGTGGCTGGAACACACCGGGGTCCTCCTCGACACGGAGAGACAGCCGTGGAGCCCCCAGCATGCGCCGCACGAGGGGGGTCACCGGCTTCTCCCACAGCTCCTCCTCCTCGCTCAGCATGAACGGCTCGCCGTAACGGGAGGTGACGATGCCGGTGCGAATGTTGCGCACATACACGCCGCGGTTCTTTGTTAAGAGCACCATTCGTCGTCGCTCCAGCACCTGCACTTCCAGCGGGGGGATGTAGCTGCACGGGCCGCGCACCAACCACCGCGACCCAATCCCGTGTTCCTGTTTATTGTCGTCCGTAAAGGTCTCCCGTGCCTTTACTAAGAGGGCCTCCTGGCTGGACAGAATGTAGGCATCACACTTTCCCTCCCAGCGAGGATTTCCTCCGGCTGCAGGAAGAAGCTGCACGGACCGGTGCGGATCTCACGGGTGCCTCGCTGCACTTTTCCGTCCTTGTACGGATTGTGCACGACGCAGTACTGATGACGTGTGAGCGTAATCAGTTCCATCACCTGTACATTTTCCATGTGTGAGGGCAAATACTCTCCCTTCACGTCGTTTTCTTGGACGAGCCACTGATCGCCCACATTCCGTTGGACTTTGAAGGTTTCGTCGAAAAAGGAGTCCAACGCGGTCACCTTGAGCGCCGTGACGGAGTCTAACATGAAACTTTTAATCACCTTCACCAATTTCACAAAAGGGTGTATGAAATACAGATTAATGCCCTTTTCCGTCCATTCCGTCCCTTCCACCCGAACGGCGCCGTCGTCGTCGGTGAAGGTTTGTTTCACCTGTAGGTGTAGCGCCTCGTTGGGTGCGACGGTGGTCGCCTTAATCCTGCCCACCTGTTTCTCTCGCAGCTGAGGGGTGTACAAGCCCGGACCACGGAATAGAAACCGATCCTTTTCGTTTCGCTTTACTTTGGTCTTGTCCGGTCTTACCTCCTCAAAGTCCTCCGTCGCCTCTAGCACGAGCGCATCGTTGGCGGAAAGAAGCGGCATGGGCTGCACGGCGCCGCTGACCTCGCTGTCGATGAGCGGGAAGGGCGCCTGTGAGAAGCGTATCTCCTTCTTCCCCATCAGGCACTTGGCGCCAAGAGGAACTCGTATCGTCGTCGGGTTACCCGACACCACCCCAAACGGGAAATCCACCGAGTTCAACTCCTTTTCCTCCCACTTGTTGTCGTGGACGACAGGATTGTCAATCGTCACGAAATGATTTGGGGGGACCACAATACACTTTTTAGGGTTGTGTAGGACATGATGATGCTCCTTGGGGGTGAAGGAGAGCGGCCCGAGTAGGGTAAAGGTGTTACTAGTGTTGTTGTCAAGCACTTGCGTGTATTCATACGCCTTTAGACGATGAACAACGGACATTATTTGTTATTGTTGAGGTTATTGCACGCGTGCAAAAAATGAGAAAATGAGAGTATCAAAAATAAAAATGACAACAGAAAACTACAACTTTTTTGAAGAATGAAAATAGGAGGGAAAAACGAATAAAGAAATGAAAAGATAGTTTACCCAAAGTAGTACGTCAAACCACTAATGGTGCTTCATAATGTAGATGTGGCATTTGTGTACATTAACAATAACAATCTATCTCTCTCTAATATACGGAAAAGTTTTTAACGGACAAATCTTTAGGAAAAAAAAAAAACGTATAACTTTTTTTTACTTTTTTTGTTGATTTGCTTACTTGTACAAATTTAAAATATATGTGTACGATGACAATGGCACAGACGCACGTGCCTTCTGTGCTGGGTAAAGTGACCTTCTACGCGTCACTTCCTATTATTATTTACGCATCCTGAAGGGCTTCCCCAACAATCCTGACGCCTATGGCCATCATGGAAAGAAACGCCGCCACACGTGCCGTCGCGTGTTCCTCACTACCGCAGCACACGTAGAGCGCCTTGGCAAACACATGCACGCTGAGCCAGTAGTCCTCCCACCGCACCCCGAGGGTCCGCTGTGCCTTCCCGATCTCCCGCAGCGTCTTCTCCGCCTCGGGCCAACTGACTTGCATGGCGACCGCCCTCGCCGTCACGACCACCACGCGCAGAAAGGAACTCGCGTAGATGGCTTCCTCGCTGGGAGGCGTGACGGTCTGCGGGTGAAACACCTTTTTGAGCATTTCGGCCACCTCAGGGGACTCTTTTTCCATCATCTTATCACGCGCCTCCACCTGTGCCTTTCTAAACGCCGGGGCCTCCTCCACGTCGGAGAAGACGGAGCGCACCAGGGGGTCCTGCACGACACGGGAGACACCAATCGAGACGGTTCTAATCACTTCACTCAACAGGGGAGCCTTCGCTGCCGCGGGTATGACGGACAGTCCTGCCTCCGCCGCGGCCGATGTCGCCTCTAGTCGCGGGACCTCGCTGTCGTCCACGTAGAGATCCACTAAAGCCTTTGTCGTCGAGTTGCGTACCCACACGTCTACATCCCCAACGGCGGCGGCCGACAGCATCGCCCACACGCCCAGTGCGAGCTTCTTCGCCGCCGGCAGCAGCGTCTCGGGGGTGGTGAGGGAGTCGTACTGGTGTGTAAACAAATTGAGTGGGTCTTTGGCAATATTGGAGGCATTCACCTTCACCACCTTCTGGATCCGTTCCTGGAGGGAATCGGAGCAGTAGCAGCCTTGGAGCGATAACCACACGATGCGATGATTTCTACGCAACAGTCGGAGCAGTTGATCGGCACCTCCTTCGTGCAGTCGGTTACCGTCTAGCGAGACATGAGAAAGATAACGATGTCGACTAAAGAGGGCGCAAATACGAGCACAGCTAAGGTCTCCCAGGCCATTTCGTGTCGGTAGTAAGTGCGTCAGGTTGCTACAGTGGGCGAGGGTGGTGAGCAATGGGGTGCAGGCCTCCTCTCCTAGCAGCAGCGTATTCAAGTTGATCTTGCGCACCGTGCACCACCGGTACGGGTAGTTGTCCTCCGCAGTGCTGTCGGAAGCATTGTTCAGCAACTGATGAATCCCTTTGCTGTGTCCCAGTTCCATCCCGAATATGCGGGAGAAAAACAAACGGTAATGATCGTACAGTGTCACTAGCGGCATGCAGCCGTATGGAGTCTGTGTCTTCTTGGCGAAGCTCAGCAGCGTTTGTGGGACCGGATCCGGCTTGTTCAGGATCTGTCGTAATAGCCTATCGGCCTCTAGCACCGCGGCGCAGGTTTGAGAGAGATCTATGACGCGCACCAGTACGTAGACGGATAGGCCCAGATCCCTCTCGTAGACGGTCTCTGTGGCGGTCGTCGCGGCGGGCACATTCTTTTGTAAAAAGTCATTGGAGACGTCCACCCGCACAATGGTGCACAGCTCCTTCTCCGCCTCGTGGTTGAGGGAGCGGAGAATCACCTTCTTGAGTCCAGCGGTGACGGGTGCGGCAGTTCCCATGGACAGCTTCACCTTCACCTCCAGCGCCGCAGAGGCACAGACAACCTTCTTGGCGAGCGGGTCTGTGCTGGTGGGGTCGACCTCCTCTATTCCCTCCACATAAGTGGGATTGATATCCGCGGTCTGTGTGGAGCACGCGGCCTCCCGTCCCATCTCTAGCAGAACCGGCAGGAACAGCAGCTGGGTGGGGCCAGTCTGTGGGGTGCAAGGGGAGGTCACGACACTGAACGGCTCCGACGATGGCGTCATCCCCAGTGTCTCCTCCACGTGCTCGTGTGGGGCACCGACGCTGGCACTAATACTAATCTTCCCCTGTAACTGCTTCAGTTGTCCCGTCCCGTAGTCATTGCGTGTGTGGACACTAAGAATGGAGCACGATATGGAACCGAAGAAAATCGCTTCCCTAGAATCTGATTTCATCGTTTTGTTTTTGGTTTGGTTTTCTACAAAATTGTGGGCGTACTGTAAATCTTGAAAACGGAGAGAGAGAGAAAGAAAGAGAGTGTTGACACCTTGAGTGTAACAGCGTTATGGAACAGGAAGAACAAGAGGCAGGAAAAAGGAGATCATGAAAAATCTGTTAACGGAACGCATGAATCATACAGTATATTTTACATTTGTGTGTAGTTTGGCCACGTTGGTTGTTATGTGTGTATAGTGTTAAGTCGACCCACAACCAACGCAGTAGTAGGCTGCCCAGCCACGGGGAGAGAAGCGCATCGTGTCTTCCTCATTCATCAATTCACGTATCGCCTTGGCCAGCACCAGTGCCTTGTGGGTGGCCCCAAACCCTCCGACAGAGCCATCCGTGGACGGACGGGCAGAAGACATCTTCACCGATGACGTTGTCATCTTAGTGGAGTTTTGAATCGTCTCCAGTGGGCGCTCTAGGAGCGAGTACAACTTTACAAAAAGGTGCGCGGGCACGACATCCGGGGTGCACCACTGTCCTGCGATGACGCATGGCACACCGCCGGAGAAGAAACTACGCATGAGGCCGAGCACGTCATCATGGACACAGTTGAGGTTGTCCAGCACAATGTTTGTATTGCTCAGTGTCACCAGCTCCGCCGTCAGCTCCATGTGTTGAACCTCCGAGGACCACAGCAGACCTTCCCCGAAGGAACTAAACACGCACACAGCGCCACGGCACTCATCGTTGGAGCTCTTCCGGTCAGCGTGACTGGTTGTATCGGTGGCGATGTGCACGTAGTGAGACTGTGGCAGTGCCGTCCGCAGCGAGTCCACATCCTTCACAACGACACAACTATTGGTGAGAACGGAACTATTGGTGTTTGCCGTGGCGAGGAGGAGTTCCTTGCTCGTGTTGAACACCTGCTCAATCGCCTCTCCTTCTTCCACGGAGCGGTGAGAGTCCATCGGGAAGCGCAGTCGTACATGGGTGACGGGGGCGTTCACCTCCGGCTGTACCACCACCAAATCCTTCCGCAGTCCGTAGTCCCGACAGCGGCGGGCTAAAATGCTGTTGAAGGCACACTGGGTAGCCGAGAAGGCGAGCTGCACCGCCACCTCCTCAATCAAGTAGCAATGCTCCTTGCGTGGATTGAGAAATGCATTGAAGGGGAGGGTCCAAAGCTGCACGGTGGGGATGATGGTGACTACGGAGTCCACCAGTTTCTCCGGGGCGTTGTAGAAGAGCGATTTGAGGTTGTCAAAGATGGGGTCAATAAAAATGAGGTACAACAGCTGCAGAGGATCCATCCAGGCGTTGCGGTGGAGGGAGGTGATGATATCTGTACTCGGCGATACCTCGCTGGTCCCTAGTGGGTCGATGCAGAGTCCGTTGCGAAATTTGAGAATCAAATCCGTAACGGTGGTGTTAAACTCCTTGGAGACATTCATTTCCACAAATCGTATCTCACTCGACAAGGGCACAAACCAAATTAACACACTTTCACTCCGTACAAAGACATTCTCCTCGTTGGACCAGTCGTAGCGGTAGGCGAGGAAGTAATAAATCAGTGGTGTCCCCACGTCCTTGGAGACGGCCACGATTTGGTCGACAGAGGGGTGGGCTGTGTAGTTCATCATCATCTTCTCCAGCAAGTGGTCACTGTACTGATAGATCCAGCCCCTCCTCCAGGGCCTCCAACCTTCCCGGTAGCGGTACGTGTTGACGTAGAGCGACACCTTGTAGCTATTGCACAGGTTCGCCATGACTCGCACATAGTCCTGCGGTATGGCCCGTCGTAGTCGCTCCTTGATGGTTTCTTTCCGCGCATTCGTTGCCTCCTCGCCTTCCTCCCTGGCCACCCCGCGGAGGGCGTCCACCTCTTTCCGTACCAACTCCCATTTGCCCAGTGTGGTCTCCAGCTGTCGCTCCGCCACCGCATAGTTCGCCCGCTGCCAGTTAAGTACCGCAGAAAAGGTTAACCCGGTCGCCTCCATCAGTGTGTCTTTGTTGTCCCTACCATACCGCACCAGCTGATCGAACTGCTGTTCCGCCAGCTGTAGCTGATTGGTGACGAGGTAAAGGTTCCCTAGCTGTGCCGCGGCAACAGCACAAAACAGCTGGTGCTGCAGCTGACCGTGCATGCACTGTAGCATGTCGGTCCACAGCTCCGACAGCATCACCGCCTCGTGGTAGTGATAAAGAGAGGAGCGCTGCATGGAGAGGTGGTTGGGGTTCTCGGTCTCAAAGAAGAGACGCACGAGGTAGAGGGACACGGCATTGAGAGATTCATTAATGAGATCATTTCGCAGCGACAGACCAGCCGCACCGCCAATGTGCTCCGCCATCGTCGCGGAGTCGTTCCACATGTAGATAGCCTCCTGGATCAGCAGAATACGACTCCACTGATTCACAAACGCCTCCGTGTGCGACACCATCGTGTCCGTCCCGGGGATAATGAAATAATCATCTTCGTTGACGGTTTGGTTGGTCATGTGCTTCGCCTTTTCAAAAATAGCCAACGCCGCCGCGTGACTGCGGTGGAAGACCGCCGTCTGTACTTCTTTCCTAGAGTTTTGCATCTCCGTCACCCACGCTGCATTGTGTGCCTTACGTCCCACGTCTAGCGCCAGCTCAAATGCCTGGCCCGCCTCCTCCAGCTGTCCCTTCTCCAGCAAGGCATTCCCTTCCTTGACGAGCAACTCGTAGCTAATGCGCTGCAAGTTGTGTGTAATGATGGCAATGTATTCCCTATTCTTCTTTTCCACCGCGATAGCGAGGGCGTCATTCCACAGCAAGTAGGCACCGTCGAGATTCTTGTCGTAGTACTCCTTGCAGCCTTGTTCAAATAGATTGGTGAACGTCTCGTCTGATGTGCGAAACTCATCCGAACCCGACCTGGTGTCTTTGGTAATATAATCTAACGTCAGGCGGGTGGAGTGACTCTGGTCTAGACCGGTGTCACTCGCTAAGGGTCCAGCCGCATTGAAGTTAATAGCCTCCTCCAGCTCGGCATTGTTGTGCCCACTGGCAGTGGTGGCGAACCCCTCGATGCTGACACTATTGTCCTCATCATCCCCCCACGAGTCGTCGCCGCCGTCACTGCCCATCGCCTCCTTCGGGAAAGAGGTCGTCGGTGGCGGTTGGTCTTCCTTTCTCCTCCTCCACCGGTGGCGGGCTCTCCTTCTCTTCGACAACGATCACCTCTTCCACCTCCTTCTTTGTGACGGGTGTGGCGTGGGTCTCTAGTGCCTGCAGCTCCCGACGTGCTTCATACGCTTTCTTACTCGCCTCACTTGCTTTCACCTCCTCCGCCAAATGAAGGCGGTTCGCGAACTTTTCCCGTAGAGCGTTCAGTTTCGCGGGAGGAAGACGAGAGGAGGTCTTGGAAGCGATCGCCGGTGGTGGCGGGCGCGGCTGAGGGGCCGTGATGGTGGGCGCTACATCAGACAAGGAACTCTCCTTCTTGTGGGAAGGAGCAATCGGGGTAATGGTGACCGCCTTCGTGGACGATGGCTTCCCAATTGGGGGAAAGGTGGCTCCATTATGGGCCGACTGGTCCGACGTACGCCTCGTGTGGTTGGGGCTCCCACGGACTAGCTGTGGTTGAGGCAGACCTAACCGTGTTTGGTGATACTTGGCGGCAGACTGTATCCGCTCCTGCACCGCCCCCAGCAAGTCCGTCCCGTCGAGGTAAATATCCACAATACTAGAATTATCGGTCAGCAAATCCAACAAGTACTTCCCACCCGCTGCGGAAATGGGGTTGTCCCGTAGACTAATCGAGCTAATACTTAAATGATCTCTTAACACCTCACACATGGACTTGACCGCCTCGTTGTTGATGCCGTTTCCATCCAAATTGAGACTTCGGAGGGTTTGGCACAGCTGTACGAGATGCAACACTGGTTTGAGCCCATTCGACCCCAAGTAATTATTTTTAAGGTCTAACATCTCTAACGGCTCGTACCGTCCGTGGGTTTCTATGAGGCGAACAATGGCGGAGTTCACACGGCACTTTTCTTCGGTGCAAAAGTTTTGATACGCCTCTAAAAGATCAATTTTTTTACCTATATTTTCATTGTTCATTCTTTACTTTGGGAAACTATCGCAGTCAGGGGAGGGGGGAAGAGAGAAAAGGTATTGATCGCAGAGCAACACTTCATGAAAGTCCAAATGCCAGTAAAAAGCCGAGAAAAAGAAAAAACTACTATCACACAAAAATATTATTATTTAATCGTAATTCATTGGTAATTATTAATAGTAGTGTTTGGTTCATTACTCGAGAAACATCTTCCCCAGCAGTCGGTGCACCTGGCTCTGTCGTTGCGCCAGCTTCTTCCACTCGTCCTTGCGGTAGACGTATTGCTCCACAAAGCACTTCTGGAGTATCTTCTTGGCGGCCGACAGAGACGGTCCCGTGTGCACGGGGTTTGCCTCTCCCTCTCCCTCCTCGGTGTTACCGCCCTCCGCGGGTGGTGGCGGGCGCTGGAAGAATCCTTTAGTGGGTCGGCGCACCTCCTCGAAGAGTGGCACCAGCGCCTTGACGATGAGCTCCTTCGTCTCCACCTCCGCCGTGTCGTAGAGCACCTCCACCACAAACGTGGCGTGACGGTCGGCGGCGAGACTGAAGAGACTTTCGCGCAGACGACGTGCCAGACGGTCCGTGGCGGTGTTCTTCACCGTGGTGTCCCCCTTCTTCTTCGCCCCTTTTCCCTCCTCCTCCCTCGAGTACTTGAAGAAGGAAGAGCGGATGAGCTGTTGAATCACCAAACTGCCTTTTTTGGTTTGGAGAATGGCGATCAAGTCGGTCAGCCGTATTTTATCGAAACTGTTCAACAGGTTGGAAGAGGCCTCTGGCGCTAAAATGAGCAGATACCGAAGTAGGTCTACCCCATTATCCCCGAGACCATTGTCAATGAGCAAGTACTGCACCAGACCTTTCGGGCAGCGGCTCTTGGCAAACGTGTTGAGTTGATCGCAAATGTCTTTTTGGGTGTCGATGCCGACTTGGAAAAAGAGAACCCCTTTTGCCCGGTCCGCCGCCACCGCGTCGTGGATATCCTTGGACAACAATCCCGTCCCACTACCGTCATCGTCCAGCCCAGGGGAGCCCGCCAGCCCGCTCTTGTACACGAGCGCGATGAGGGTGTTCACCATCACATTACTATAGTCAAACAAGAGGGTCAGGTGCTTCGCAATCAACTTGCTCCACAGCTCACCCAGGTACCACGAGGCAGGCGCATAGAGCGCTAAATCGTGCAGGACATAACCCGCCATAGAGACGAGCTCACTACCAGGGGCGAGCAGGGTCTCCTCACACTTCTGCACACAGAGGAAGGCGTGATACCACGGGCACTCCTTGGCCTTCTGTACGAGTTCCTCCACGGAGGTGTCAGTGGTGGACTCAATCCCGATGGCGGCTAATAGTTTCGCTTTCTGCGCTATTTTAGACCCCTCCGATAGCTGATGCGCGGCCGCGAGGGCGTCGGCGGCGGCTGGTGCTTTCAGGTAGGCCTGGAACACGTGGCAGCCGACACTGTCTTGCAGCAGCGCGGACAGCAAGGGCTGACCCTTGTAGTCAAGCGAGTGAAGCCGCTCGCACACTAACTCGTACGCCTTTGTCTCCGGCTCCGACACGCGAAGTAGGCTCTGAATCACCAGGCTGGCTGCTGTCCTTCGCCGCCGCGTACCACGCCTCTCCTGGTGTCTCTAGCTGATAGGTTGTTTGGTACCCCGTCTCCAATGCCTTTACGAGGAATTGGGTTAGCTGATCCAGCGGCTCGCTGAACCGTACCTGCCGTGGGAGGGCGGGGGCACCACGGATCGTGAAGCCACCCAGCACTAGCAGGATGGAGCGCGTCGCCCTGGAGGCCACCTCATGGGTCAAGAGATCCTCCGCGTACTCTCCCAACTCCTCCGTGACGCTTCCTACTAGTGTCATGGCGCTGGGGACGCCACTGCCGGTGTGAATACCAGGGCCGTCTGGGATCATCTCCGTCTCAAAGTCACCCTCCTCCAAGGCACTCAGGGACTGGCTAATGGACGCCATCAAGGTCTCCAGGAGGTAGCTGGCGACGGGGGAGGAGACAATATCGGAGAGATGGCCGATAAAGACGTACAGCAGCGACTTACTATGAAGCAGTGGTGCACTCGCGAGGGCCTTCTCAATCACTTTGCAGATGAGACCATTTCGAAGGAGATGAAAGGTGCTATCGGCTTTGAGCAACTTCATTAATTCTACAAAGAAACCGTCCACAATGGCGGTCAGCATGCTCACGTCAGCGGCGTCGCCCAAGGCTCGGTCCACCGACTTGAAGTAAGACAGCGTTCTCTCTCTTTCCTTCTTTTCCTCTCGCTCCTCTCGTCGCCGCTCCATCTTCTTTTCCTGCGACAAGTCGCTGAAGCGAACAAACGTCTCGTCATCCTTGTCGCGAGGTCTTTTCCCCCAATGGGACATGTGTTCTACTATATTGGTGTATGTTTTATTAGTTCTTTCGAGGGAAAGTGAAGGAGGAAAAAAATGTACCACTACCTCTTTTTTTTTTTGAAAATGAACAAAAACAAACAACAAAAACGGCTCCCCGTTATCTCAAACAAAAAAATTTATTAAGAGTATGGATGTGAATTCAGAAACTGTGTGTAATGAAAGAATAAATGGCAAAAAGGTGTGGTACCTTTTTTCTTTTTTGTATCTTATACCAATATGACGACGCCTTTCTCTCGGAGTGTCCTGTACGCCTCGCAGCTTCGGAGTCCCTCTCGCAGCGGCGTGCATCCTGTGAGTCCCAGGAACTCCAGTGAGGCCAGCGCCGCGGCCCTACCGAGTAGCTCCTCCAATCCTTCGTTGGGAGAGCAGTTCCCATCGTAGGCGAGTCGCTCCAACTTGCTGAAGTCACCGAGACGCGCACACAAGGACTCCAGACCTAGTTTGTTCGCCCTGCAGTGGGAGAGGTGTAGAATCCTCAGCTGATGCAAGCTGCCCAAGACCCCCTCACAGCCTTCCGAGGTGCCGTCGCACAGCACGGTGAGGCCGAGGTCACCAATACCGGTGAAGGCCAGGTCGAGCACCTCCAGCTCATTGCTGCTCCATAGCAGCGAGACGAGATGATCTAGGCTGGTCTGTGCGCCGGCGAAGAGAGGATTGGACCCCAGTCGCAGCTCCCGTAGTTTTGGTAGTGTAAGGGTTTGAGCCAGGTTGGTGAAGCTGCCATCCTCAAGCACCGTGTCGCTGAGGTCTAACACCTCCAGCGACCGACAGGAGGAGAGCGCCTCCCCAAAGTGGGCAAAGACGTTTACTTTCGCAGAAGACGGTTTTTCCCCTTCCAGCTCCTCCACGGTGGGTCCTTTGTAGCGTACCCTGCCGGCCTCCCGATCCCGCCGGTCCAGTGCGAAGGAGGTGGGGACCTTCCCGCTCCCACCCTTCAAGTAGGCGGGATCGTGCACAAACAGCTTCAGGTCCCCCACAGGGATGTCGTCCTTCATCTCCTGCACCAGCCGCAGATCGTTCCCAGACAGGTTGAGTACCTTGAGGCTAGAGAGCTGCGGCAGTGCCTCGCTGAGGGCGGGTAGGCTGCGGCAGGTGAGGCGACAGCGCGTCAGGTCCAGCTCCTCCAGGGCGGGCCAGTGGACGACATACCGCAGCAGGTCGGCCAGCCCTTCGTCGCCGATACGGTTCGATCGCACGTGCAGCACACGCAGTCCGCTGGCCTTGGAGAGACTAGAAGCCACCTCTGCGATGGACCGCTTGGTAATGCTGTTGTGGCGCAGATCCAGTCGCTTCAGCTGCGTACAGAGGGCGAGGCAGGTAGACAGCAGAAAGATGGTCTCGTCCTGCAGTTTGTTGCTGCTGAAATTAATCTCCTCCAGCGCAATCTCATCCCCGCTGTCAATCTCCCGGACATCCCTGCTCAACAGCTCGACGGCGTACTCGCCCAAGTCACACTGGGCGACGCCCAACGTCTTGAGGTGATACCACCCACCGATCCCCTTGTGGAGGGCCCGCAGCACGTCGCGGAAGGTCACTTCGCCAATATGCGTGTAGCTAATCTCCAACTGCTGCAAGGCGTGCAGCTCGTCCACCACACGCGTCGTGAAGAATTTGGAGTAGTGAATAAAGGCACGCATGCCTTTCAGGTCTAGCACCTGCAGGGTCTCGGCGGAGGAGAGGAAAGACTGCGCCAGGGCCAGGAGAACCACTTTGGTACAGGCCTGGCAGTTCACATAGTTCAGCGAAAAGGAAGAGAGTTTCACCCGCTCTAGGAAAGCAGCCAAACCGCTGATGGCGACATCTGTCCAGGTGGACTCCGCCTCCAAATTCGTATCCACGGCGGTCAAACTAAACGTGTGCAACGACTGCGGAGCGTGTTCACGGAGGGCCAGGAAACATCTGGGCCAGCTGCACCATCCCTGGTGAGGTGGGGGACTCCTCCTCCTGCACCGTCTTGCTGCTGGTGAGAATAGAAGACTGCACCACAATGTTTAACGAGAGGATGTCGGACAGGAAGCCTTTGGTGTCAAAGCATAGCTCCGCCACCCGTACGGAGTCCATGCTAGGGAGGGTGAGGTGGAGGGACTGGGGAGAGTGACCGCTGTTGGCGAGCACCGCCCCCACCCGCCCAATCAGCAGCTCACACTCGTCAGTGGAGGCGACCCCCAGCTTAGAGGCCTTCTCCGTCAGCTTGGTGAAGTCTACATTCCACTCCCGCTCCTTCTGACACTGCGCTCGCACCTCGTTGATAAAACTAGGGACGGAATCGGTCTTTCCTAACGACTGGTGCAAGTACCACACGTAACGGGCTTCCATTCGCCGTGGAAAGTGGGTAAATCCTAAAAAGCGTTTCATTCGGGTATTCTATTGAGTTTTTTTTTTTTTTTTTTTTTTGTTTTCTGCTGATGTGACGTGTGAATGAAAGCTTACAAAAGAGAAAACGATAGAGGATGTGCAGTCCGTTATTGTTGTTTTCAGCACGGTGGTTGGCTCCAGAAATGCAAAAAAAAAAAAAAAAACGATTACGGTTGATCTATCCAATCTAATCTTGCAGGAATGGGTGCTCCAGTACTTCCTCGACCGACAGCCGCACCTTAGGGTCTACCCGAAAGATCCCCCGCAGCACATCCTGGGCGAGTGGATCGTCAATCGAGTGGAAGGACGGATTGGCCTCTAGTGTCTTTTCCGCATCACCAATCAGCTGAAAGACGGCCTCGTCGCCTTTATCGGAGTCGAAAGGGAAACCACAAGTGAGGAGGGCGAAGAGCACAACCCCAGCCGCCCACACGTCCACCTCTCTACCGTCGTAGACCAGGCCCTCTACGATTTCGGGCGCAATGTAATGTTTGGAGCCACAGCACAACCGCAACTGTGCGTCCTCGGGTTGTTCCTCTGTGGGTTTCCCTAGAACCGCCGCCATGCCCAACCCTCCCAGCCGCACGCGATTGTCCTCTGTCAAGTTAATATTCTCTAACTTTATATTCCGGTGGCACACCCCCACTTTGGTGTGGAGGTAGTGTACCGCGTGCATCAGGTCCCTAAAGATACGCTTGGAGAGGAGCGTCGGTAGACCCATACTCTTCCGCTCGCCCTCCCGCGGAGGGGTGTTGGTGATCGTTCTACAATAACTCTCTAATGCATCGAACAGCTCACCACCACTGTACGCCTTTTCCACCAAGTACAGGTCGGTGGGGGTCATGAAAGGAGGAAAGCATTCGATAATGTGCGGGTGATCACACATCCTAGAGACGAGCACCTCGCGCTCTAGCATTTGACGTCGCTCCTCATCCCCTTTGAGGTATCCTAACGCATACACACGGATGATCACATCGGTCTCGTCCTCGGTGCGGGTGGCGGTGAAAGTGTCGTGGGTCATGGCACTGCGAATGTGTTCTTTGAAGGTGTACCCCGCTAGTGGTGGAGGGAGGTGGTGACTGGCAGGCATGGGGGCCTCCTCCGATAGCTTCACGACTGGTTTGTTTTCCATTCTGAGCCGTATTCTATAAGATTTTATATTTTTTGTTTCTATTCTTCTTTTTTTCCGCCTTGTGTAGTAGAGAGGGAGATGATAAGATAAAGATGAGCAGCAATCTGCTTCGGTGTGGCTTCCGTCAAAAGAAAAAAAACATATTCTTTTTTTTTTTTTGTTTTGTTTTGTTAATGTGTGGTAATATACTTTTTAAAAAATGTTCGAAAACTGTCTTTATGTGTGTAGGCATTTTTGAGTTTAACTTTTCTCCTCTTTTACTCACTTTGTGATCGTTGGCGTCTCTGGTCCCGGCGTCGTTCACTCTCCTTCAGCGATCGCTTCGGAATGTAAATGTTCTTCTTGGACGTACCAATGACAAAATCCGACGAACTGTCCTTTCTGTCCAAGAGGGAGACAGTCCTCGGGCGCATCTCCACGACCTCCCGAATGATATGGCTTTCCTCCCCCGACAGTGGGGCCTGCTGCTGCAGGGCGTCTCGCCGCCGCTCCACGTACCGACGGGTAAAGGGCATGACATAACTGCCCTTCTCTCGGAGGAGGTCCCACGTGTGGGTGAGACTTTCTAATCGCTGTACACTGTCGTCGAGGGTCACGGCGGCCATCAGTGCCTCCTGCAGGACGATCGGTGACATGCGTATGCCACTGTCCTCCCACTGGCGCAGGACTGGGAGGGATAGCTCCGGGGCGTGGTAGCGCAAGAGACGAATGTACGCGGCGCGCAGAAAGTCATCCATCTGGGCAGCCCCCATCGATTGGTCCAACAGCGCCTTGGCCTGCATCGCCTTCTCCGTGGGGGCAAACATGAAGCAGCCGAGGAACCCCCGCCACTCCTGCGTCCCCCACTCAATCGACCTAGCGGTGGACAGCTCCCGCAGCTGCAGGGCACGCTCACTCCAGTCCCTGTTCTGCGGCAGCGCGGGGTCCGCCTCCAGATCGCCTTTTCTATTGCGTGCCATGTGTAAGACCGGGCACTGCCGCTGATGGGGTGGGGTGGCCATCCAGTGGTAGACATTCACGTTGCGGTGGTTGTACTTCTCGCCACAGGCCGGGCACGGCAGGCCACCGCCGGAGCGACTGTAGTAAAACAGCAGACGACTAATATCCGGAGAAGCGATGGCACACTGAGGGAGCGACACCCGCCACCGCAGGAACAGCTCTGGAGCGGTGGGGTAGTTGAAGGCGCAGGCCAGCTGCATCAGCTTTGCCGTACTACTCTCCGCAACGGTCACCCCATATTCGTGTGCGTCCTCCATCACGGCAATTAACTTCTCCACATTGTCGGTGGCAAAGTAGTAATCCATCAGGCGGAAAAGAAGATTGAAGTTGGGCCGAGAGGGGATGTCGTTTCGTAAGAGGTCTAACACCTCTTCCATCAGCGCATCGCACTGGACAACACACTCGTCATAGTCGACGCAGCGTTCATTGGTGTGGATCCACTCGGTCACAATACCGTCCCGCTTGACAAAGTCCGACGGAAACGACGTCCGGTACAGATTCTGCCGATCAAAGAAACTGACAATGATGGTCAGTAAAAAGACGATCCTCGTGTAGAGTACGTGGTCGAACACTAACTTATCCTCATGGCACCAATACATGAGCTCCCGTATATACGCCGTTCCGGTCGTCAGCAAAAAAGGCGTCCGTCCCTCCGTGTTAAACCTGTGTGTCAGCCATTCCTTAATCAGATGGAGCCCTTCCGCCGCAAACGTGCGGGTCAGAAGAAAGTTTAGTTTTCTAAATCGTCCTAGACAGTCGAACCACTCCTCCATCGCCTGCACCCGCGGCGCCACGAGCGTCAACGATTGTACCATCGTCACACGAAACCCGTGCCCGTTGAGGACATCCCCACAGAGGTGGTGACGGTAGACGACGGTTTCTAAAATGTGGCGCACCTCTTTGGCATTCTTCACCCCATGCAGCATTGTTTTAATATCCTCGGTGGACTGCAGAGGGACCGCCGACTGCACCAGCTGCCGCAACTCCATATCCTGCTGAAACTGTCGCGGACGTTCCTCTACGTGGTGGTGATGGGAGTCCTCCTCCTGGGGTGGTGGGGCCGACTGGCAGCTCCTTCCGCTACACCACGACGGGGAGGGACGCTGTAAGCCGTGGGTCATGGAGGCAAGGCATGGCACCAAAGACCTTCTAGCGAAACTTCTCATTTTGTATGTTTTTTTTCACAGCTTCTATTTTCTATTATAAAGGGGGAGAAAACAAAAATGTGCAGATAAGTATGTTCGGGGTGGGGCAATAGAGGTAAGAATACTTTTGCTTTTTGTTTTTGGTAGTTGTGTGATAACACTATTTTTTAATGATTTTTTTTTTTTTTTTATGCGGGAAAAGACAATGAATAGTAAAAAAAAAAAAAAAAAGAATTCACGGAAATAAAATAAAAATAAAAAAAGTTAAAGCCGTATTTTTTATTTATGGTCGTTAGTCTCGCATCCTCTTGTTCAAACATTTCGGTTGTTGTTGCTGTTCATGTTATCATTATCCTTTATTGGAAGGAACAGCAACGCAAAACACAACTTTTCAGCAATGTGGTAAGATAACAAAAAACAGCACAACAGAAACGGGAAAAAAATATATATATATATATATGTAACAAAAGCAAAATGAATGAGTGAATAAAGCTGGCCTGGAGAGGAAATCATTTATTTCTCTCTTTTCTCTACTGTTACGAACTTTACTCTGTTGTTTTTTTTTTTTTTTTGCATTTGCACTTCCAATTCAGGTTTTACATCAAATTTCTACAAAAAGCGGACGACTTCAACAAAGAAAAAAAAAAAAAAGAGCAAACTTGCCCATTAAAATAAAAGCATTCATCAACGTGATTATGTATTCGTCACGGTTGCAGATGTTTTCTCCCTTTTGTTAGTTCGTTTTTATATTTACTTATTACTACTTCTTATTTTTTTTTTTTTGCAGCTCGATAAAAGCGCTTAGAGGACAAATAACGGCATTTGTAGCAATTTTTCAGCCGTCGAACGTTTCTCCGCGTCCGTCTGCAAGCAGCATTTGACAAAGGCGGCATCGAGCTCATCCAAGTCGTCCGGGATGACGGGCACGGCCTGTCCGCTCCCAATCTGATAGACCAAAATGGGCGAGGCGAGGTTTAGCTTTTCCTTGGGGTACGGCAGGTGGCCGGTGATGAGCTGCAGATACATGATACCACAGCTCCACAAGTCACTGGCCATCTCGGTGATGCCTCTGGCGGCCTCCGGGGCGAGGTACACGGGTGTCCCTTGCACCACTCCCTGATACTCCTTCTGTACTAACCGCTGCAGCCACGTGGAGGCGCCAAAATCAGAAATCTTGCACGTCCCGGATAAAGTCAGCAGCACGTTCTGGGGCTTGACGTCGCGGTGGATGATGCCGTAAGAATGTAGCCGGCTGAGACCGCGCAGCACATCTCGCATAAAGACCCTCGCCGTCACGTTGGAGATGACGTGGAAGGCGGAAATCATATTCTGCAGTGAACCCGCCATCATGCACTCCATCACGAGGAGAATGGTATCCCCGGCGAAGGCGTACGTGATCAACTCGACGACGTAGGCCCCCTTCACCCGCTGCATAATGCTCACCTCCGCCTCAATGCCGTCGATATCGGCCTCATCAAATGGGATGGGCATAAACTTCATGGCGACCAGCTTACCGGAGAGCATCTCCATTCCCAGATAGACCTCCCCGAAGGAACCTTTACCGAGCAGTCGGGCACTGCGGGTGTAGACGATGCCATTCTTCGCCTCCACCTCCGTCCGGCAGGGTGAACTGTCCCATCTCCGTGCCGCCCGCGGTGAGACCGACGGACTGGATGAGCGACAGTTGGTTTGCGCTGGTGAGGAGGATGGAGCGCTCGAAGGGACCGCTGGGGTTCTTGCTTGTGGAGAGGTCGACGGGGTCCGCGTAGGCGGAGGTCATGGGCAGCATATCCAGCCGCTTCTGGTCCGCTCCTGCCACAATGGGTGCTGGGGTCTGCGGGGTCGGCACACGCGGGGACTGGGGGGTGCCGCTGCGGGAGAAGGCTTCGACCGGGTTCAACGACTGCGAAGTGGACGACACAACCGTCACCGGTACGTTGGAGTACGGGGTGGCGGGCATCTCGTCCTCCGGCTCGTCGACCTCGCTGGGCACGGCGGGGCGGGAGGTGGCGGGGGACTGCGGGGTCCCTCTGCCAGAGGCGTCCCCACCGGTGGAGGCCGTCGGACTGGCTCGGCTGTTGGTCTTCATGTGCTTCCCATTCACGCCAGGGGAACCCAGTCGGCGCACATTGAGCTGCAACTCTTCCCTGAAGTTCATGGGGTGATCATTGTAGGGCGCCCCTTCCTTGAACACCTCCGGCACCTCGTACACCAGCGTCGCGCTGCCAGGCTGATCCAGGTGGGGTGCCATAGTAGCACTCCGGCCCTGTGATCTGTGCCCGCTGGTCATAGTTCTCCCAGGCGGGGTAGGCCCGCACGTAGGGGCGAGGGATGTCAGACTTGTGACGGGAGTAATACTGGCACAGCAGCTCCAGTCGGTGCACCAGCACATCGGACTGTTTGGGAAAGTTCTTTCGCAGCTGCCGTATCCCTTCTAGCGAGTCGTGGAACTCGTGATTTCTAAACTTTGTAAACGCCTTCGTGTACTGCACAAGGAAATCGGCCCGTGTCGCCTTCTTGTCTTTTTTACCAATAATTTCAAACAAGTACATGGAATGGGTGCCAGCTGGCATCTTGATCACATCAATGACGCCAAAGTCGTAGACCGACGAGAGGGCCTGTTTGGCGGGCTCTGTGACAATGAAACCAAAGTACGGTTGCATCGCCGCTAGGGTGGCGAGGGTGATGGCCTGACTGGGGGCCTCCCCGAACGCGGTAATGAAGGCCTCTTTCGAGTCCTCCACCACACCGCACACAAAGCTGCCCTTGTGGACGACAATACCGACCTGGAAGCCTTGCTCGCGGTACGGGGCGAACGAAGCCGCAAAACTGATCGCACACTCCGTCGCCTTCTCCGTGTGGGCGGAGCAGACATTAAACCCATTCCACACCACCGCCATGCAGTCCCCCGTGCGGTGGAAGATGACGCCCTTGTACTTACGGATCTGCGAGAGGGTGTACCGCATCAGTCGACGGTGTTGCTTGACGGCGAGGTTGTAGTTCACCGAGTAGGCATTTTCAATGTTCACGAACTGAATACACAACACGGTCGCCTCGTCGGACCGCTTGATGGTCATGGGGGGCTTGACGCCTCGCTTCACCGAGGAAAGGTAGTTGGACGGATTGGCATCGCGATCTCCGTTGTCAGAAATATTAGGGTCTGGGGAGGAAAGGAGATCCTCGCGGAAGTTAGAAATATTGAGCGAGTTCTGCATCGACACCGTTGTCATTTCATTGTCAAGGTTCGTCCACATGGTAGAGTCCGCCCGCTCGTTGGGTTTGTCCTCTACTAGCTCATTGTCACTCTCCTCATCGTCCTCTAATATCCCGGCGTCGTACCGCAGCTCCATCTTGTACAGCAAAAACAACTTGGACCTATTTTGATACAACTCATTCGCCTGGCGCATCAAAATGTGCTCTGGGACGTACTTTTGGTTGTGTTCGTAGCAGAATCGCAAAATGTGCAATGTGCGGATGAGCGCCTTGAGATCGCCCAGCCACAGGCGGTAGCTCCACCGCACCATGCGCTTGAAGCAGCTGCTGTGGTCTCTACGGGGGCCGACAATACGCAGGAGCTGATCCCGTAGATAGTCTACCGGAATGGTAATACTAATGTAATCGAACACCGCCAGGATGGAGAAGATGACGAGGGCGACAATACTAATGATACCCACGTACTGCACCGCATCCTGGCCCATGGAGGAGGGTTGGTAGTCAATGACAAGCCACATGGTGGAGGGGTTCTCTGGGCGGCAAATACTGTCGTAGTCGTCGATGCACACCGCCACGCACAGCACGGAGCGGGAGAGGAGACCCCATCGGCCCTTGAACTCTTGGTAAGGCGATGGGATGGGATGGAAGGTGGAACTATTCTCCGAGTCAAAGTCAAACTCATCATCGGAGAACACTTTTGGTCGTATCACGTTATACCACGTGTACTCGTTCGTATGTTGGCAATACGTATTAAACGCCTTTTGCAGTCGCTCCCCCTCCTTGGTGGGTTGAGGGTCGGCGTAGGAGGCAGTCTCCTCATTGAGGGTGTGCATCACAATACTAGGCGTGGTGTTGTTCCACTGGGCGAGAAACAGACCGACAAAGGCGGACTGTAGCACACCAGTACTGTACTTGGGTACATCATTACTAAACAGACCTTTCCCCAGCAGGTCTTTGCTCAGCACCACGGCAGAGCGGCTCGTGAGGTTCCCAAAGCGGTAGGCCATGGTGTTGTTGTCACTCAGGCCCGCTAGACGGATTTCTTTGGAGTACACCGCTTGCTTGAATAGATCGACGGTGGGGGGCTTAAACGCAGAATTGCACGGCAGTGCCCAATTCGCCGTGGAACTATTTTCTTCGTAGTTTAGAATATTCTGCGGTGCCCCGAAGAGACGCGTGCACAGGGTGGAATAAATGATAGACGCGATGGGGGTTGGGAGACTCATATCGTCATTCTCTTCACTATTGATGAGATCGACCGTGTCGAACAGCTTATCTAATTCGTATAAAGTTAGCTTGACATTGTTCACCGTGGAGGAGGCCAACGCCTGCACACTTTGCTTACCACCCGTCTTTAACGCAGAGTTCATCGTGAAGGTGGTTTGAATCAACAACATGACGAAAAATGCAATGACGATAAAAATCATACTATACAAAATCCATGTCAGGCGGAACCCTTTCGGTTGCGCCGCCTCCTTCAAAACCCGCTTCATAATGCTCATCGGGTCCTCTGCGCCCTCGTCGCCCTCCTCCTCATCGTCGGAGGAGGTGGAGAAGGCATCTCTAGGGGCGGTCCGACTCTCTTCAAACCCCGCTCCCTGTTCCTTCCCAGGTGTACCGCGTGGAGCCGTGGGGGAGGTGGAATCGGAGTGTGGGGAGGGATTTACAATAATATCTTTTCGTTCTTCCTTTGTTTTGGTAAGCGTCTTTTCCGTAAAGTCGCTCGTGAGCATGGCGTACATGCTCTTGTCTAAGGCCGGCTCCTGCCGGGTGGGCTCCACCCCTCCTGAGCCGTCGCCGCTAATGATGGAGGGGATATCAATGGTGAGCCCGCTGGCGACCCTCTTCGGTGGCGCAGGCGGGTCCGACAGGGAGGAGTCTCCCGTTTTGTTGGAACGCCGCTCCATCTACCGAATAGTACTAAATGAGAGATTGGATAAAAATAAAAATAAAACGGAAACCAAAAAATAATGATAAAGAAGGTTCACGGTTTTGTGAACGTTGTTGTTGTTTGTCTTCCCCACGCGAATTCTTAAATGAAATATATTTTACAATCGGGGAAAAGAAACGCGAAAAAAAAAATTGGTTCAACTTAAGTTCGTATATAATTGAAGCAAAAAGCTACAAAAATAAATATAAAAAAAAAAAAGATACTGAGAGAGAGAAAGGGGGATACTTTTGTTTGTGTGTATGAGTGGTGTTCGTCTTTTCGTGTCAACCAGCATCAGTTAAAAAAAAAAGGGGGGGTTATGATTTCATTATTTATATGGTTATACTTCTTTTTTTTTTTTTTTTTGTGGTGTATATTCACTGGTGTCTATGCTTGTTTTCTAAACAGATGGTGTGTGTTTTTCTATTAATCTTTTACGTTTATTCGGCGTAAAAAAAAAAAAAAAAAGAAACACAAATAACGGGTAGGACACATGTGCGCGTATCCCACCTCACACCTCTATAGGTTTAAAAATAAAAAAGGGGGTAAATATATCTATATAGAACTTCTATGAATCATAAAACCAACAACAAAGAGAGCCGCCATCGTTGTTCTCTTTTACTTGCTGAACCGGCCGCCCTTGCTGTACTTCTTCTTCCTAAAAGCTGGCGCGACGCCGGCACCGGAGGCGGATCGCATCGGCACAGGCGAGGGAGGGAAATTCCTTCTCAAGTAGTCCGTCAGACTATTTTGCAACGCGGTGAAGGTGCGGTAGTTTCGGATAGAATCGACCAGCTCGGGCACCTGACTCATAATCTTTTCCCGCTCCCGCTCCACAGTTTCCTCAAACACCGCCTCGTCGTCCGCCTCTCCCTTCTCCTGCTTCTGCTCCTGCTTGATGGTCAAGGAGCGCTCCACGATGCCGGCGCGCTGTAGGCGGGTGGCCTCCGTCACGTAGTTGAGAAAGGTGGACATGAAGGTGGAGAGGACGACATCGGCCTCCGACAGATTCTTCACGCCAGACGAGTTGGCGGACTCTGGTTTGGCAATGCGGTCCAGCTTCTTCTCAAAAGTGGAGGTGAAGTTGATATCCACAATGGAAGGAAACGTGTTGATGGCGGTGTCGACGAGTGCCCGTCCGACATCGGTCGTCTTGCAGCGGCCATTGTCCACGGTAATGTAGTTACGGGCGAGGAGGGTCTTGACGATGGTGGGGTAGGTGCTGGGTCGGCCGACGCCGTTGAGCTTCAGTTCCTGGATGAGACCACCCTCGGAGTAGGGGAGGGGCGGCGTGGGCTCGTGCTTCACAATCTGCGGCCGCTCGAGGGACGCGGTGACCTTCTTGGCGCTACCGAGATCCTTCATGTCCAGGATCGCCCTAAACTCCTCACTACTGACCGTTCGCACCACTTCCTTACCATTCTCGCGGTCCTCCATCTCATCGTCGGTCTCGATCAAAGCGTTGCTGCCCTTCACGCGGTACGCCAGCGACCACCCCGGCTCCGAGGCGTGCTTACCCTGCAGGCTGAAGACCATCTCCTTCCCGGCGCCGCCGGTGAACTGAATCGTGGCGCTCACCTTGTCGGTCTTCATGGGAATCATAAAGCACGCCAGCGTGTGGCGGTAGACAAGGTCGTACACCTGTTTGGTGGTGTCGGACAACATGCCCAGTTTCTCCGCGCGGAGGGACATGTCGGTGGGGCGGATCGCCTCGTGGGCGTCCTCGACGTTGCCTTCGTCGGTCTTTCGCTTACCCTTCTTGGCCTTCTTGCTGCTCCCGTCGCGGTCCTGGAGTTTGTAGACCATATTCTTGCCGTAGGTCGACTTCACCGCCTCGTAGATGGCAGGCAGCGCGGACTCATCAATGCGGGAGCTGTCCGTACGGGGATACGTAATGAAACCCATCTGGAACAAATCCTGTAGGGAGGAGCTGGCCGTCTCACTGGTCATGCGCAGCTGTCGATTGGCCTTGGCGATGAGGGTGGCCATCGTGAACGGCTCCGGTGGGTCGGAGGTGACGGTCTGCTTGACGGGGGGACTAACGCACTGGAAGGAGCGCCCGGAGCCCACCTTCCACTTGTACATCGCGGACTCCACCGATCCCTTATCCTCCCAGTCCACGTCGCTGTCCTCTGTCTTGGGGGTGATGCTCACCGCCTGGGTGTGGGTCGTGCCCGTCTTGGAGGTGAAGGTGCAGAGGGCCTCGAGGGCGTAGTGGGTCTTGTGGGTCTCCAGGTACCGCTCTATCCGCTCCTCCCGCTTGTTGACTAAGATGAGCGCCGGGGTCTGCACACGGCCAATGGAGCGCAGCTGGGGGTTGGCGTAGCGCACCACGGAGCTACCGAGGAAGCCGAACATTCTATCCATCGCGTGGCGGGCCTCCGCGGCGTTTGCCAAGTTGTGGTCAAAGTTGGCGGAGCGGTTCTCCATCGCGAACTGAATTCCTTCCTCCGTGATACTGTGCATGTACGCACGGGAAAAGGGGATCTTGCTCTTGGGGTACATGAGCTTGATCAAGTTGAGAACATGGACCGCGATGAGCTCCCCCTCTCTATCGGGATCGGTCGCTATGATAATCTCCGAAATGTCCTTCGCCTTGTCGTCCATGTACTGCGCCACCGTCTCCTGGATGCGCCGTCCCGCCAGTATCTCCCACTCCATGCTATACTTGCAGAGCACCCCGTTGGGAGGGAACTCCTCCTCCTTGGGGGGCGCCGCCTTGCCGGACTGTGGTTTCCAGTTCAGCTCCTTCAGGAACATGAAGTGACCGGTGGTCGCCATCGCGATGGCCTTCTCGGGGCCTTTGCTGATGCTCGACAGCTCTCCCTTCTTGAAGGACCAGTCTGGGATCACCTTCGCATTGCTCAAGAGATCCTCCACCTTGATCACCTTGTTGGGGGACTCCACGATCACCAACTTCTCTAGTGCGAGGAGATTTCTACGAAACATGGGTGGTAAAACTAGAAATATTTAGGTTAGAAGAAAAAAATGTAATACTTTATTTTTTGAATTCTATGTGCTATCTGGATGTAGGGAAAAGGGGGGAGAAGTATTTTCCATCCCGTTGGGCAAAAATTATTTTTCTGGATAACAAAAATATCATAACAAAAAAAAAACGACTTTTTTTCTAGCAGGCATCAAAGAAACGGCCAGCGCTTATTTTCCTCCTCCTCCAGTACGACAGGTCTGTTCGAGTAGACGAATAACCGAAAGAAACCGTTCCGCTGTGGGGCCGTGGTGGAGGGGACAATAAAGTACGGTCTCTCTCCCTCCGCGACTGCATCCAATGACACGGACAGCAGCACCTCACTCCCACCGCTGCCTCTGGCGGACTGCACGGTGGAGAGTCGCTCGTCCAGTTGCACCACCTCCACTTCCAAAGTGGTGTCGAGGTAGGGCTGCTGCACCGGCAGAACGGGCTTCACCTTCTTCACGCCACACCGCTTGAGGCGTCGCGCAATGTAGTTGTCAGGAGAGTACACCACAAGACAGACCAACTCTGTGGGATGCGGGGTGACGAGACGGAAGAAAGGATTGTTGATCCAGCCTGGGTGGGAGGAGCGACTACCACCCGCGGTCACGCCGAGGCGCCACTGCCCCTCCGCCACCGACACCGCCTCCCACTCTCTCGGGGTGTGCACCGTCACCTGCGGCTCCGCATAGAGGGAGAGAAGGAGGCTACCCTCCCGGTACGGCTCGGACAGACCCACCAACAGCAGCAAAGGACCTTTCGCGAGAGATGGGGTGAGGTGGAAGTGGGTGTCTATCCGCTCCACTCCCTCCGCAAATACAACGGTATCGGGGGAGAGGGAAAGTTGGTGCCGGCTCTTCCGCGTGGGGTCGTCGGTGTCCACGGGGGTGACAGATACGAACATGGGATCGGCCGGTGGACCGTCCTTGTGCTGCACTCGAATGTACACCTCGCCGTCCTGCTCCACTGGGAACTTTAACAGAAACTGCGGGCTGAAGCGCCAGGTGGGGTACGCCGAGCTGCCTCCATTGTTGTGAAGGGCATCGCTAATGTCCACCTCCAGCTGTTTTCTATTCCAGTCGTAGTGAGGGTCCACTGGGGCCAGACTGACACGCCGGTTCCCTACCACCTCCAGCAAGAAGGGCGACGACTCTCCCGTTAGTTTCGTGCAGAAGGGGACAATGAAAAATGGGGAGCCCAGTTGGCTAGAGACACTCTCCAGCACCAGCTCCGCCTCACAGGTGGGGGCGGGGCACGGCTCCGTGGAGAGGAGCACCGTGGATGGGTCATAGGACAGAAAACTCCTCAGTCGCCGTGTCCGGTGAATTGAGAAGCCGATGCGGCAGTCGGCCGGCACCTCCCCCAGTGCCGTGAGCCGCACCGTGACGGAGCTGGTCTCACTCACGCTAAGGGTGTACTGGGTGTTCTCGCCCCAGTCCGCCGTGTCAGGTGCGCTGGCGACCGTCCACGTCCCTTCCACGCTGTACGCCTCTGATTGTGGGACCGGACGGAGCACCGTCTCCACCTCCCCACGGACGCTCACGTAGTAGGTGGAAGAGGAGGTCAACGCGGCGGTGGGAAAGACGGCAACGACGGGCTTCGCGCCGGACAGACTGGGAAGGATGGCAAAACGATCGCGAGAGGCCATCAAAGGGGCGACGGCCAGGGAGTCTAGGAGGTCGAACTCCTTATTCTCCGTTAGCAGCTCCCCGTCGGTGTCCACGGTGACTACACGGAGTCCCAGCTCGTTCGCATACCGCGCCTTGGCGTGGTTCCCTCGCATCATGGTCAGCTGTGCATCTGGTTGATGAACGCTAATCACACAGTTGGTCAGTGGTGCCTCCGACTCGACCAGCAGTACCGCCCCGCCACGCTCTCCTTTCTCCAGCCGCCCCTCCACCGTAAAACAATGGGAGTACCGCGTGCACTGAAGCAGCAATTCAAAGTACCGGAACACCTCGCCTAACGTCAGATAGACGGCGTCCTTGCGTGCATCGCCTCCCTCCCCGTCGCCGGACTCCTTCACAAAAGTAGCCCAAGATGGGCTGTTGGGGTGGTACTTGACCGACTGAAAGAAGACCGGTCTCTGCTCCTCAGAGGACGGCCCGACCAGCTCCACGATACGATCCTTATTGACCTCGTGTACCGCCTTCACCCCGAACAGTTCACTTCCCTTCACCAGACAGGCAAATACCGTTTCCTCTTTACAGGCCTTCGTCAACGTGTTCCATATAAAGTTCTTGTGTTGCTCCTCATCCGATGCCTCCTCTTTTTTCAGGTAAATGGTCTCCGGGACAGAGGCGGTTAGGTCGACGAAGCAGTCCCTGAACCGCTCCAGCGGGGTTGCCTCCGATATAGCGTCACTGTGCAGTGCCTCGTAGCAGGTGTGCACCTTCGCATACGCCTTTTCCAGCAGAAGAAAGTACACATTCTCCGTAATGTGGTGCCCCCCAGGCCATGTCAGACGGGAACTATCCGCAAATACATAGTCGTCAATCAGCACGTCCTCCCACGCTTGATTCTTAAAGAAACGAAAGGAGGCGCAGCCCTTGACGTAATTGTAGTTTACAAAAGAAAGGTCCAGCCAGGCGGGTTTGGCGGCTAGGCTGCGGATGACTTGGGCGAACCACCTGTACGGTGGATGTGCCTCCAGCGGAATGGTCAGCAGCTCCGTGGGGTCGCAGACAAGGGTCTCCCCATCGATCACCTCCGACACCCGCACCCACGACGACCCCGGTGGCAGCGCGGCGCTAGAGGCATCCATATCATACAATAGAGAAGAGGGGGCGGCGGGGAAACTAAAGTCACTGAATTTCAGTCCTACTAGCGCACTCCCCAAGGCCCGCACCCGCATCGTGTAGTCCTCATTTAGGGTATTCCGCTCTGTGCTGGTATCCGCATCCTCTAGTGGCGCCTCTCGCTGACCCGCTGCGGTGCTCGCCCGCCGCCCCTCTCCTTCGTCTCGAATATCCGAAATGTCGGATATCCCCGACGGTGTATCCTCCAGCGAGTGATTCTTGCTGCTGCGGCTCTGGAGGATGGTACGCAGCTCATTGATGAAGTGGACGGGAAAGTTGTTCCCATCAAGGGTGATGGCCTCCACGGTTTTGTTCTTTTCTAAAAACGCATTGAAGAGGGGCACGGCCTCCTCGGAGAGAAGATTATGGGTCAAGTGAAGCGTCAACAAACCTGGGTGTTGCTCCGTACTTTCCAGCAAGTACGCCAACTCACTATTCTTCATACTCACGTCACTCAGGTTGACAGTGGCTATCGTATCGGTCGACTTGATGAGGTCCACGATGGGATAGAACCCCACTTCACCAATGTAGTGTTCATGCGATAGGTCTATTGTGCGTAGGGCAGCGCCGTCTATATCGGCTAGTTGTCGTACTAATCGTTTATTGGGTTTGCACTCCCATCGGTCGCATATTTTTTCGTATTTTTCTTTAAACATGTATAATTATCTAGAACGTAAGAGATACTTGTCATTAAAGGAAAAGGGGGAGACCGTGTGAGGCATCTGCTATTCCTCGTCTGAAAATTTGGTTTTGTCACACATCATAAAACAAAAAAAAAGGGCGATCGAGTACTTGTGTAGTGGTGGTAATCCTGTGACTAGTCTGTAATTTCTAAATTACTTTTAAAACAAAAAAAATCATCATTATTATTATTCAATGGTCTCTGGTTTTTTCTTCGAGGCGGCGTACAACTCCTTAAAGTCGCTCCAGTTAAAGATGGGCGCGTTATCTCCGTATAACATCATACGACGGTAATGATGAAACCCACCGAACGCCAGGTACATGCAGCCTAGCAGCGGGTAGTACCATGACACCCGCCGCAACGCAATCATGCCAATCCCCAGACTCAAACTCACCGTGTAGCCGTACAGGTGTCCCTTCAGCGGGGTGGAAGACCCGGCGATGGTGCTCGACACGGAAAAGTACAAGCCACTAATTAAACAAAACGGGATGGTCAGCATGGCAGGGGCACGCAGCCCATTGTACGACATGTTCATATACTTGGCGGGTAGGAACTCCGAGGGGAACCGGTGCACCAGATACATGATGGCCATGTTGCCTACCCCCATCCAGAAGGACGGCTGGGTAAATAGACTAGTGTTGATGGACCGCTGTTCTAGACTGCTCTGAAAGACCTTCACCTCCTCCCGGCCACCTCTGCCTTGCGATGGGTTCATTTGTCTGTGTGTATTGTTTCTATTTGCTAATTAAAAAAGGGGGAGAAGTAGAAAAAGTGAGAACTTGTTTATTTCTTTTTGCCGAAGTCCGGGAAAAAAAAAAACTCCAAATTGGGCCACTTTTAATTTTGATGTAGATCATAGAATAAAATCAGCTAAGTGTATACTGTACAACAAAAAAGACGAAAACAAAATGCGTGTGTATAACCATATAGAGTATGTTTTTTACTGATGCTACTTTTTTTAATTTTCACCTCGCTACTCCACCTTCACCTCGCGACAACTATACCCATTGTAGAGTAGCCCGCGGAAGTTGTATGATCCCACCTTCGGCTGCGTCGCGTTATCGGTGGTGATGGCACGAATGCACGTGTTGTACACCTTGGTCCCATCCTCCAGCTCCACCGGCGTCGCCTTGATATCCTCGACAGGGGTCTGCGCATCCACCTGCCGCCACGCCCACGCCTTCTCATTGGGTAGACTCCTCTCCACCTGCGGTGAAGCGTGGCTGGGTGGTGGGGGCAGCAGGTTGGCCGTCCGCTCAAAGGTCTCCCCGCCGTCGAAACTCACCTCCACCCGCTGGATGGCTTTCCCACCGCCCGCATAGGCGTAGGCCTTGAGGTCAATCGAGTCCTCGCCGGGGTTGTACGTGGCGTCCGTCAGACAGCTCTGCACGGGCATATAGTAGACACTAGGGTAGGAGGGGTCCGGCTTGGTCTCCCAGGAGGGGAAGTTCTTGTAATCGTTCTGCTGCCACACCGACTGCGCCTCAAAAGGCTGCACCGTCACCCGCTGCAGAAACTTACAGTTGCGTACCCCTACCACGCCAGGCACGATGGCCCGCAGCGGGTAGCCGTGATCACGGGGGATATCCTCCCCGTTCATCTTGTAGGCCAGGAGCACATCGGCGTCCTCGTGGGTGGCCATCTTGTATGGGATACTCACCTGAAAGTGACCCGCCGCGTCGTGGTCGGCCCCCTCGAACTGAACGTGATAGGTGTCCTTATTCTCGGGCTCCGACTGACGGCAGGCCGCCAGCACCTCCCGCAGCCACACCCCGGTCCAACTCGCCGTGCCGATCCCTCCGCTCGACCACTCCAACCCCTTCACCCCTTTACCAGTGTGACTAAACTCACTCTGCATCGTCTTGCGACGGTTACCACCGCACTGCATCGTGGTGGTGACGGTGTGCTGCTGGAACCGCGATCGCAGCTCGTCGAGGGTGAAGCAGTGGGAGATGATGCCATCCCCCTCCACTTGCACACAGAAGTCTGGCTTGTTGGTGAGGTCGGGGACGGGCATGTGACCCCGCACAAAGAAGAGATCGTTGGGGGTGATGAACTCGTCCATGACACCTTCTGGGGACTGTGCGTTGAAGGGACGCGAGTTCAGCACTAGCAGTCCAGGGGACCGCTTGGGCTCATTCACCCACATGGCATCGTTGCTCACCTCCGGCAGCGGCTTGTACCCTTTGAGGTTCCCGATCCGGTGTCGCTCCAAAATATCACGCACGGCGTCCTCGTCGTGGATGTTAAAAATTTTCCACCACTTGTCAATGCCGGAGCCCGCCGCTAGCATGATGCGCTTCTCCCCGCCGGGGTGTTGCTTCACAAAGTCCGTCACGTCGTAGACCCCAGCCTTGTACGTCACCCACACACCTTTATCCGTCTTGAGGCGAGTTGTGCTGGGCGATTTCGTCTTCCGTGTAGTAGGGTAGTTTTTTGTTTTCGACGCCAGTCTCTGCCTTGGTGAGGCAGTCAATGGTGGCGGGAGGAGCGGCCGGGCGATAGAACTGTTTCGCTTGGTAGGTCGTGGCCGCTGCGGCGGCGACGAGTCCAAAACAGCGAAGAGAAAAGAAAGACATTCCAATAATGTACTATTCCGTTCTGGGGAAGAAAAAAGAGCAGGGGGGGATTATGAATAACGGTAAAGAACGATTCTGATGGTGATATTGCGTCCTCCTCCGATCTACAGCACCATTGTCTATTTGGGTGTTTATATAACAACTATAAAAGGTACTATTATTTGTGTAATTAAAAGACGCGGAACTCAAAGTCAAACTTCTTCGGTGGGGCCAACTGAGCGCCGTACTTACGATTGTCGGCCCTCTCCCACTCCTTCAGGGACCCCACATGCCCAATGTCCCCGTTCGTCGGACGCAGCCGCATCGGCGCTACGTGTGGATTGGAGTGATCCTTCGCCCGCAGTTTGGACATGTACAGTCGCTGATACTGTGGCTCGATCGGCCGCCAGTAGTACCGATTGTCCTTCACGTCTATCTGGCGGCCAATGCGTCTACGGCGCATCTTACCGCCCAGTGCCACCCACACCTTGGAGTATTGAGGGCCCATCTCCTTGAAGCGTAGCTGCCACACCTGCATCCGGTTCACGGCGTAGTGCTCCTGCGGTAGCAGCTGCACCCGTCGCCCAGTGCGGGTGATTTCCTCACAGCCTGGCTTGGCCAGCTTGATGGGACTAAAGCGAAACATTGTACTAATACTATATGGTGGAGGCTGATGGGGGAAAAGGAGGGAAGGGATAGGTGTTACGTTGTTGTTTGTCACATTGTCATTTAGAAACTTCTCATTCCACCCCACATTCACTCACTTTTAATCTACAACGAAAACACGAACAGGGCATCTTATTCTATCTAGAAAATGTAAAACAGCAAAAATCTAAAACGATCTCTCTAAAAAAAAATATCGTAATTTATATTCCTCCAGTGTGCTCCGACTTGGCCATGGCCGATGCCTTCAAGGTATGATTCGCCGCGGCATAACCGTACCGGATTTGTAACATTTTACTCATCTTCCATGTATAACTAATCCATGTGGTAAAGAACCCAACGGCAAAGCAAATCATCGACAGGAACAAACACACCGTCTGCAGCATATTCTTGAACCCAACCGTAATGACGATGTAAATACCCAACCACGTTTTGGCAAAATCATGCACCACAAACATGAGCACAATGGCAATGGAGAACATGTTCCGCCGTGCCTTGGGGGACATCTCACTCCCGTAGTGGTACGGCCAGTAAATCAACGGGGAGGAGATGAACAGAAAGACAAAGAGACCCGCGGCGGTGAAGGCAATGTAGGCGGTCAGGGCGCCGGGGTCCACGGTTTCATAGTCTTCCGTCCGGAGATCTATAATCCACTCCAGTAGTTCTAAAATGTTGGTGATCACATAGAAAAATAAAACGAGTAGTAGTAGCCGTGGTCGGGCATCCTTCAGCCGACGAACGGACTGTTGGCCTTCCATGATACAGCTAGTGAAATAAAGAAAAAAGTGGAGAGAGAAAAGGTGTTGGTGATATGCTGTTTTTTTACTACATATTTTTTGTTTTGTTTTGTTTCTTTTTTCCATTCGTGTAATAGGTAAAATATAAGGTGTCGATACAAAACTAACTATCGGCTGGTAACTACAGAAAAAAAAATCTCGAATTATAATTTCTTTATATTATTATGGATTATTTGTACCCAGCACTTGCCTATTTATTTGTTTCATGAAAAAAAAAAAAAAAGGCACACACCACTAAAAACGGATAATGAGACACCAAAAACTTGAAACAAAACCAAAAAAAAAAAAAAAAACATTGGGGCCTATATTAGTTCAAAATGAAGCTTGTAAAACGCGAGGTGAATATAGAAGTATTCGATATGGTTATAGATGTCGTACGGCACACACGTTCTATTGTTCCTTTGCGTTTTTTTATTATTATTATTTTGTTCTATTTCTAACGCTGAACTGGTGATTTTTTTTTTTTTCGTCTGTACGCGTAGGAATCCATCTATATTTATATTATTGAATAGGATGATTTACTCTTCTTGGGGCACCTCCGTCTGGTTCTCCGTAATGTAGTTGTAGTAGGTACGGTTGTATCGCTGCTTCACGATGGCGGTGAGGGCTAGGGCGACGGTCATACCAAAGGCATACGCCACACTCATCGACTGCCCCTTGAACTTCTGGTACACCACCTGCAGGAAGAGAAGGGCGCCGAGGTTCTCAAAGATGGAGACGCAAATACCGCTAACGCCCTCCTCCACTGGGAAGGAAATCTCAGCCACCAGCTCGTAGAAGAGCGGTGCCGCCGCGCCGTTCCAGAAACCGCAGAGGGCGGTCGAGAAGATGACGAATCCTTTTCCGAGGTTCCACAGGTAGTACCCTTTGTCGTTGGGGGTGCAGGCTATGAAGATAAGATTGCACAACGTGGTCATGGTGAGGCAGAAGAAGATGACATACTTCATCTGACGAGTGAAGTAGAGATCCACCACGTAGGAGGACACGAGACCACCGAGCACGTAGGCGGACATACCAGCGCAGCACATGAACCCAATGAACTTATCCCCAAAGAACTGATTGTACGTGGCGGAGAAGAGGGACACCCACGCGGCGAAACCACCGCACAGCCAGGCGTAGACTAGCAGCAGGCACACAATGGAGGGCATCTTGAACAGCTTCACGATCTGCTCCCGGAGCGAGTCGTGCTCCTTGTTGGCCGCCAGCACCTCCTGCTCCGTCGCCTCATCCTTGGTCTCATCCGTGGTGGTCTCACCGTTGGCGTCGTGGTGCTCGACGAGCTCCTGCGGCATCGCCACCCAGGCGAGCCCGACCGCGATGACGGCCATGATCACTTCGTATATGGTCACCAACAGGAATCCGCTGCCGTCCGTCATGAGCGGCACCAGCAGGTAGCACAGTGCGTTACCGACGGTGTTGAACAGCACGGCGGCGGCCGTCGCACGGGTACGCTCCTCCGGCTCGAACCAGGTGGCGGACAGCGCGGAGACACAACCCGTCGCGACGGGGGAGCCCACACCACTGAAAATCTGACCAATGTGAAGGAACACCAAACCCGCCTTGGACTTGCGGGCCAGCGTACCAATCAGCTTGAGCACCGCCCCCACAATCTCCGCCGTGGTACCCAGCCGCACCGCGAGACGCAGACCATCGAACCGGGTCACCATCTTCATAATCGGAATGCACATGGCAATGAACACGGCGGGCTGCCACGAGGCGAGGACGGCCAGCTGGAAGTGGGACATACCCTCCACGTTATCCTGGAGCCACTTGGTCACCGGCTCGAACATGAGCCACGCGAAACCATTGTTGGTGGTGAACACAATAAAGATGAGAAGCACCCTGTACTTCTTCTCTATAGCGAACATGTTGAACGACGATAGTTAGATAATATATATATATACGGAAAGGAACAATCGATATAAATGGGGGAAAAAAAAAAATGCTACAAAGAATCCTTCTTTTTTTTTTCACACGATAGGGGGTAAAAAGAAAGAAAAGAACAATACTGAAAAAAGAGAAAGAGGGGAAAAGAATTAAAGCATACAAAGTAGCAAGAAAGAAAGTCAAACTAATCGACACTATCTTTTTCGGTTATTTGTACAATATACTTTCGAATATGAGAACTTTTGAGATAGTATAGAATGTAACGCAATGAATCACACATTCATTCATTGTTCATATATAGGATACGTTAAAACTCCAGTGTGCGTAAGGCCGCCGGTCGGTTCTTTCCAGCGAACCGCCCCCAGAGGCCCTTGGCGCCGAATACCAGATAGCGCACCAGAAGAAGGAAGCACAGGAGCGCCACGGCGCGGAGGGTCTGCAACTTCCACCCAGGCTGAAGGGTCCACAAGGCGTCTCGCCAGCTTTTCTCCACCGCGCGCTCCTCGGGATTAGCCACCGCCGTGGGCTCCTTCGTTGGACTAGCGGCGGTCTCCTTTCCGGCCTTCTTCTCCAGCTTTTTCAGCGCCGCCTGGTTCACTTCCTTCTTCTTATCGTGGGACAGACGCTGCTGGGCGACCAAGTCCCGCAAGGCTTTCATCTGCGATGCATTCCTATACCGCTCCTCGAACCGCTCCACCGCCTCTGCCCCGAGGTAGTTCTCCACCTCCGATAGGTTCTGTGTCAGACAGCGGGACTCCTCCCCCGCCTCCACGGCACACTCCACCTCTAGTCGCACCATCATGAGGACCGCCTCCTTCACAATATCGTCGTCCCCTACCATCACCATGGTGAGCCGCTTCTCTAGGGTGTCGTCCCGCAGTCTGCTACACTTGATGTACGCATCCACGGCGTCGTTCAAGTACTCGGAGGCCGCGCTGGGACTGTTGTGGTGCAGCTGGCGTGCCCCTGAGACCGCCACCGAGGTGGGCAGCACACCCCCGCAGGCGTCGGTCAGTATCACCAGGAAGGAGTGCAGCCGGCTGTGAGGGGGCTGTTTGTCGGCGTAGAGCGCCCCAATCGTCTCCAAGCCACGAGTGGACTTCATCGCCGCCAGTGGGTTGAACAGCCGCAGACAGTCCTTCGCCTGCACGGAGAGGAGTTGGACAGACTTGCCCATCTCGGTGAGCATCTCGGTGTCGGACTCGCTCTTGATGTTTTTGCGGAAGGCGGTGACCAAGTGCATCGACCGCTCCAGGGCCTCGTGGGTGGCAATCACCTTCTCCCGTCTGTCGGGCAGGGCATCGCTACTAGTGGGGGACGCACTCTTGGGCACCTCCTCCTGCATGTTCTACTATGATCTGGGTTGTGATAAATACTATTCTAGAAAAGAAAAAGAATGAAAGAGGCGTTTGTGCTGGTGTCAAAAGTTTACCAATAGTGGTATACAAAAGGTCTCCTTTCGAGGATTGATTCGATTTTTAGCACTTCTAGGAAACAATAATAATAAAAAAAAAAGAATGTAGCTTTTGGTTTTCGTTTTCATTTCAGTATCGAAAGGACGAAGACGAAGTAAATTTTTGGTTAATTCCGACCACATACGTCTGGCATCCCTTCCTCTCTCTCTATTAACGTACAGAAGTCATGATACCCACGTAGCGATACCGCTTGCACGGCGGACCGCCCTTCTCGGCAGACTTGAAGACCGTCATGCAGCCGTTCTCATGTGCGGTGATGAAGTCCCCATTGTCCATACACTCGGCGCTGGTGATCGGTCCCTCTGGTACGGGGAACTGCTCCGTGAAGGCCACCTCGTCCACCTCGGGGTCGGTGGCGATGGACCACATGCCCACCACACCATCCTTGCTGGCGCTAAAAAACTTATCCTCCCCATACACGGATGGGGTGGCTAGGCGGAGGGAGGAGACGGTCTGTTTGTGGCCCGTGTAGAGGCGCAGGCACTTTTGCATCCGTAGGTCCCACTCCCCAATGTACGACCCACACCCGTTGACGCCGCTGTGCCCGGTGAGAATGGTGTGCGGACGGCTGCCGATAATCTCGCAGCAGGTAGGGAAGTAGTCCAACCCCTCTAGTGTGCAGGAGAGCGACAGGTCGAACCCGCCAGGTCCCTTCCGAACATCCCACAGCCGCAGCGTGAGGTCCTCCCCGCCCTGCGCGACGCAGCCGACGGTGGGGACAAACTTCACGAAGTGCACCACGTTCATCTTGATATCCCCGCAGTACAGCTCCTCCTGCTGCTGGAGGTCCCACAGCCGGACGGTGTTGTCCTTGCTCCCGGAGACCAGCAGAGGGTCGGTAGGGTGGAGGTCTACGCTACTGACGTTCATCGTGTGGCCGCCCAGCTCGGCGACGGGGTCGTCCTGGGTCAGCTGCCACACCTTGGCCATGTTGTCCCTCCCACCCGTCGCGAACATACCAGAGGCTAACGGACGGGTGATGGAGTTGATCGTCTTCTCGTGTGCGCGCACCCACCGGCGCATCACGTGGCCGGTCTCGTAGTTGAGCAGCGCCAGACTACAGTCCTCGCCACCGGCCAGCACCTGCTGGGGTCGGTTCGCCCCCTCGCAGGACGCGACGCACCTCGCCGCCGCCCCTTGGCGAAAGATCGGGGTGAACTGGCGGAACTTGGGATCTAAACAGGTGTTGGAGACGACCGGCACGGCAGGTCGCATGGTGTGCTGAAGGGCCTCAATCTTCGCAATCACCCCTTTCTGGGACAGCTCCGGGGGCGCCGCGTCGGCCGCATCCGCCGTCCCGTCATTTGGGTCTGCGGAGCGCTGGGATGGAATGTCATCCGAGTGACTTTCTTCTACCTTGGTATTCTTTTTAGCCTCTTTTACGTGCTCTTTCTTCTTCCTTTCTGGTTTATTTTTGTCGTCCGCCACTTCGTTTGTCTTGAAGCAGGTGTTTCCCATTTTATTTTACTTTTTTTTGAATGTTTGTGTCTATCTGTATTGGACTATCAATTATTATTACTACTTTTCTAGAAGTAATGGGATGGACAGTGAGAGTGGTATTGGTGAAAACGAGCGGAAAAAAAAAAAGTATCAACTCTAAAAGTAAAAAAAATCAGCTTTCTTCTTTCCTGTAAAATTACATGAAATGCGGAGCTCCACCCTAGTCGGAGGCCACCATGGTCAGCAGCGAAGGCACGCGCAGGTTGCTCGGAATAACGACGGTGTTCGCTGTACTGGCAGTGGTAAAATGATGAAGGGTGTTCCGCTGGCAGCCTATAATACAACTTCCCCCGTCGGCAGGGACAATCCCTACCGGGGAGGACTTTTGAGGAGGGGACCACCGCGTGTGGTCGGTCGAAAAACTGACCCCGCTGGAGTTTCCTCGAACGAGCAGCACCTGTGGCGTACCCTCCTCCCTGTAGCTCGCACAAAGAAGCGGTTCACGGAGGGAGGACTTGGTATAGGGGATGTAGTCGACATTGGTGGCGATGCTATACGTGCTGCAAGTCCCTGGGCCGCCGTGGAGGATGACACACAGTACGGCAGAGTAGTCATACGGCAGCACCTCTGCCCCAGACCCGCACACCATGTAGTGACGGTAGTAGTAGCCACCGGTAGGGGTGGTCAGAAAGTGATCTTCCATCTCGCCCCACAACGCCTCGTCCACGGTGGCGCCGTTTTTAAGTCCAATAGCGTACTCGTACTTGGCCGTGGTCTCACCCGACTTGCGGGTATCCTTCGTCGTCTCCTCCTTGAGCACATTGGCGTCCGACGGAAATGGGGGCAGACGGGCGTTGCGCACCGACTGTAACCCGTCTATCCCTCGAATGAACCCTAACGTGTGGGGAATGGTAATGAACGACTCGCCGTGGTCCAGTGAGAGGTGCAGAATGCCAGGCTCCACCACCAGCAGCTCCGATTGGGATCCCCTCGTCACGCGGTGTATGGAGCTGATCCTCGCCCGGCAGGTCAGCAGCTCCCGCACCTCTCCGAAGGACACCTGCCCCAACGCCGACACCGTCAGCGCTAGACGGAGGACAGTACGGTCACTATAAATAAAGAGTGTGCTCTCCCCATCCAGCACGCCACCCTCCACGCGAGCAGTGGGAGGCAGGTGGTTGTCTAGCACCCCTGCAGCGGTGGCAAAGGTGACGCCACGGTCGCCGGAGGCACACACGTAGCGCCGCACTCCGCCGCCCACCACCACCGCACCAGACGTGGCGAGCCACTCGATACTAGCAGGCGGGTCCTCCTTCTTTGGGGGTCCCATCGTCTTGGACTCGATATCCTTCATGAGACCGGTGATTTCTGCTAGCTCGTCGTCTTCCTCAGCCTGGGCGGTGGGTTTTGGCTGCGCCTCCTTCTCTGCGACGCAAGAAAACACTTTTTTCCACGACTGCCCCTTGTCGGGGCTGCGTAACACACTATAGTTGCTCCCCACCGCGAACAGGAAACGAGGTCGTACCTGGGACACGGCGAAGGCTAAGATGATACTAATAGATTCTGACGAAAGGTGGTCCCAGTTGTCCTCGCTCGCTGTGTCGCTATTGTACAGCGCGTTAAACAAGTGTAGTATCCGCTCCTGGCCACTCTTGGATGTGTGTGACATCAGCCAGCCTAAATCAGCAGTTCTCATCATTGGTGATATTTATTTTGTGTTGTTGGACTGCTTTATACTTTGTGTAGTGATATACTTGAAACATTGTGGTGGTGGAGAGTAAATCATGGAAAGCGCGTGGCAACGAAGATACATGTGAGTACGTCAGCAAAACGCAAAAAAAAAAAATGACTAAATTACGGATTCGAGCGAAGCCATTACGCCAGTAAACAAGAAACAAAAGAAAAACAAGCAAAGCACAAGGAGCATGTTAAAATATGAGAGACAACAGGACGATAATACCTACCATGAGGCCGACAATGGTGCAAATCTTGCCTCCATTCGACATACTCGCCAGCAGCTTATCAATCTTTTCATTCGCCGAGCGCAGTTTTATTTGGAGTGTCGTCATGTCTTTGTCAATATCGTTGAGCATGTCATCCTGGGTTTCTAGTTCGTCGTTGATGGTGACGCCCGTTTCGCGCAGCTCCCGTAGGCCATACGTCAGCCGGTCCAGTATCTCGTCCTGGAGCGCGGTCTCCTCCCGCTGGGCGTGTTCCTGCACCTGCGCAAACTCATCGACCGCCTGGACGCCATCCTCTGTCGGGCGGGCAGCGTGAACTCTAGGGACGACACTTTGGTAAAACTGCCGTATGTCGTGGTAACTATTTTGTAACTCGTTAAATGTGTTTTGTCGGCGCACAATCTCGTTCGCGGAGAAGACGGTCCCATGCACCCTGCCGCCCCTCTTCTCAATGACGTCTAACATCTCTCGCATAAGTTCCACCAGATCCGCCCCCTCGTCGCAGATTGTTTTCAGTTCGTTCAGTGATGTGGCATCAACCACACCTTTAAGAGAAGTTTGGTTTTGAATCAGTTTGGCTTTTACCAGCAACTGCCTCAAATCATTGACGGAAGTATCAAAGGGGTCATTCTGAGAAATCATCGTGGCTCGCTAATGTTGAAATGTATAGTGACGGTTTGTGGTTACTATTCAATACCTGTTTCAGACGAGGGAAAGGAAATGAAAAAAATACGAGTCAAAGTCTTCCAGAGCGGAAGAAAAATGGCATTTTGAGAAACCTCAAAAACTACCAGGAAGAAAGGCATGACGGAATGTAGCAATTACACAGGAAGCAACCAAGCAAGGGTTAACTCTCACACTCACAGTTCATCAGGATGACGCAGAAAAGAAAGAAAAAAAAAGAGCGAATAGTGAGTCAAAACAAGAATCATTCGAATGACTTACGCATGGTGGAGGAGATTAGCCGTCGAAGCCGCCCCTAATGTAGCCGCACGAAGCGCTTGCTAGCGCGGCAAACTCACTTGTATAACGGCTCAGCGAGTCCCTCCAGCACCGCATGAAGGCATCAACGGACTGTGTCGTAGAGAACGCGACCTGGCTCGTGTAAGAGCTGCACGCCCCAGTGAACTTTAGATCTGCCTCTTCAAATAGCTTTTGATTTTCGTTCATCTTTATCACGTCACCTCCGTAGCTTTTCGAGGCAGAAAGGTCTTTGTCTTTTTTTGTGTACTCCGCCTCTTTTTGTCTAACCAAGTCCCTGTACAAATCGTACTCCTTCCTGAATTTTGTCCTTTCGTTATCTGCCGTGTTACAGCTGGTTTCCACCTCCCGTAGGCCATTTATTGGTCCGGACACTTCGGTGTCCATTGCTTTCTCAAAATTTTCGTAAATTTCTCCCTTCAATCGGTCCAGTGCCGCTCCAAACGAAGTAATGGTATTGGACGTCTGAGGAGAAAGATCCGGATTGGCCGCAACACCAGTGAATGCTCTTTGAACCTGAGAGAGCGCGTCGACAACTCCCTTAATGGACTTTTTCGCCCTGTCCATAGCATTTTTGTAATCCTTTATCGAGTCGGAAAGACTCTTGAACGATTTTTTGCGAGCATTGTACTCTTCGTCCTCCGTCTTTGGGGCAAGCTTGAGTGTCAGCTTGACTCTCCGATTGACAGTGTGAACAGTATTCATAACAATAATAAGGTGAGAGGCTAAAGAAGAACCAGAGAAAGGAGTGGACAAACGTTGTGGAGCATTTAAAAATTAATAATAATAGTAATCAGAGCCGTATCTCAATACGTCAGCGAGATTTTCTACTGTTATCGTGTTTTGGGTTAGCAATTTTTTTTTTTTTTTTTTTTGTTGGCACTTAATACTGAAGAGGGTGGCTAGAATCTTCAATTACCTGAAGGAATTAGAAAATACAAACGAAATGACAAAAAAAGCGCCACACCTCGCTCAGGAAAAACTCAGGCTCTATTTGAGGAGTCACAACAACGTGAATAGTCATTGGAATTGTATAATTCAAAGAAGTGTCGATTAAGCTCCGCAACAAAACTAGATATGTCTCGCAACAACGGCATTTTTGAAAGAACCTTAAGAAAAGCAACAGTTACAGGATTTTCAATTATATGGTAGATTATATTTTTAATTATTTTTTTTTTTTTTTGACGGTGTATAATGAAAGAAGAAAAACGTTTTTTTGGAAATCATTCGTAGTCGTCCACCGTAGCCGAGCCGCCGGTGGCGCTCGCTAGCCCCGAAAATTCACTCGTAAACGAGCTCATTAAATCCCTCCAGCAGCGCATGAAACTTTCGATGGACTGGGAAGTAAAAAACGCGCCGTGACTCAAAAATGAGCCATGGGCCTCGATGTATTTTTGGTCAGCCTCCTCGAACAGTTTTTGATTGTCATTCATTTTTGTGACATCCCCAGAGTAACTCTTCGAGACGGAAAGCTCCTTATTCTTCTTCAAATACTCCGCCTCCTTCTTCTTCACTAAATCTCTGTACAAATCGAACTCCTTTCTGTACTTTGTCCTCTCGTGCTCCGCCTTGGTGCACTCACTTTCCATGTTCTTTATGTCGTTCATTGGGGCGATCACTTGAGTATCCATCGTTTTTTCGAAATTATCATAAATATCCGCCTTCAGTCTGTCCAACGTAGTGGAAAACGAAAGAACCAAATCGGACGAGTGATCGGAAAGCTCCGGATTGGTCGTGATTTGGTCGAACGCTTTTCGTACGTGCGTGAGGGCATCCATAACCCCTTTAATCGATTTTTTAGCCTTCTCCATTGCACTCTTGTAGTCTTTTAAAGAATCGGCGAGTGCCTTAAACGACTTTTTGCGTGCCGTGTAATCGTCATCCTCCGTTTTCGGGGCGACCTTAAGAGTTTTTTTAACTTTCCGATTCACGTTATTAACAGCGTTCATTGTTTTTGCTTGAAACTAAAATAAACAAAAAAAAAAGGAGAGTAATAAAAGAAAAAGGTTTTTGGGAAACGGCACTGGTATCATTTTTTAATGATGATACTAATTTATTTTTACGCCCGACTGACGTGTGTGCATATCAATATATATTATCATTTACTCTGTGAGGACGTATCAATGGTTCGTCTGTAGACCGAAATATCCATTTGTAATGCTTTTCCATGTGTTATATTCTTCCTCTTCCAGCAATGGCAAGACCCTATCGAAATATTCGGCTACGTTATCGTCAATCCCTAAAGCGTTCACGACATTCTCTATTTTTTCGCCCAGGTCTGGACTTATAGTGTGGACTGGCCAGTGCCCGTACTTTAGCTTGGCTGATATTCTATAATTCGAATATTCGTCGAAGTACTCGTTTAATAATTGCCGGGAGCTGCTAATGGGGGACGAGCGCAAATCTTTTCCTATTATATTATCGGCAAGGTCGCTCTGATTGATGTTGGGTCCTTTATAGTTCTGATTGATCGCCTGCTCCGGTCCAGGGGTTGTGTCTATGGATCCTTTTGGAAACGAAACTGCGTCCATGATGAGCTGCCCGCAAAGCGACCTGCAGGAAATGTCTAGAGAAAACGGCAGGGTTGGGTCTTTTGCTGTAACAAAGCACCGAAAAGTCGGTTGTGGCTCACTGTTGGAGAGAATTTTTGGCGCTACTTTTCGCACAGCTCTTTTTTTCTCGACCTTACGTGTGCTGGGGATCAGACAGCAAATGAAAACTGAATAACTACTTTCATCCTTGCTCAACAAAAGCTGTCGGCTACCCAATGCGTAGTGTGCGGCAAATCCGGAAGGGGGATCAGGATATTTTTTTGATTTTGTAACTAAAGCGCATGAATTTAAAACTGTTCGCCTAAACATAATATCGCAGCTTCGGTAACGCGATGAAAAGACAGAAAGGGGAAAGGTGGTGTGCGGCGCAAAAATTAAAAGGGTCCGGGGCACAATAGTTGGGGAAGGTGTCCAATACACACCAGCAAAAGTCAGTGGATGTACTGCAGTTCTCACGCAATTTTTTTTTTTATTATCGTTATGTTTTTCTATGCTTTTAGACACCAAATTTTTGGTAAGACCATTCCTTATTGTCTAATGGGCAAACATTTCTGGTTTTAAGCCAACGCGATATGCAGTGAATATGAAAAGCATGTCCGCACGTGCCCCACGCAACGTTGCAGTCCTCTGGTGTTACACCTTGGGTTGCCTGGCACTCGATGCATAAATCCATAATGTGATTTCTACAAATGGCACATGTGTCTACCTGAATATCCCACGACCACAGTGCCACCGCGTTCCACTTCTTTAATTTAAATCGCTTTCCCTCTTCAGTTGTGGTGGATAACTGATTGTCCTCATCTGGATTATTTTCCATTTTTTCGTATTTCTTTTCCTTCCTCCTGGAACACTTCGCACAAAAGCAGAGAGAGGCGCAGAAGTGTGTCAGTCAAACAGAGCTGGTTACCCACGGTGTCAATGAAAATAAACAAAAAAAAAAAAAAGGCAGTCGATATTTTGTGCCATAATTATTGTTTGAATCTCCTTCTCGGTCGACGCATCTCTCAGTTGTACATAAAGCAACAACAATTAACGGAAAGCTGTAAACTAACATTTTTCAAACACAGCATTAATAAATATTTTATCCATTCGTTTCCCGTTCTTCCTATTTTCGATTCGGTTGCAATGATATTGTATAGGACCCGTTTTCTTCATGTTGACTTTCGAAAATAATTTTTCGACAAATTCCTCTTCGAAAAAAAATTGCTTCGTCTTGTCGCCCTTTGAAAAACTTAGCTCTTCAACGTTGTTCTGCTCGTTTTTCCGTAAAAACCGAAAAAAATTATGGTCGGCCACAGCGTAGTCCCTAAACAAAATCACGCCGCCAGGTTTTAGAAGTGAAGATAATCTTTCCAAAGCCAGCACCATATTTCCGATATGATCCAAAGCTGACAGAACAAACACGAGCAGCACCGCGTCAAATTTAGTGCCAGCCAGTGTTGGGACATTTTTCACGACGACATTTTCCTCCACCTCTCCCTCCATTTTTCTTCTTTTGCAGTTTTCACCGCTTTCCTCGGAGGGTCGGGACACGTCGTACGGAAACAAATGCAATCTACTCTCGCCGATCAGTTTCTCGGCGGTGGGGTTTTCGGAAAAGTACTTGAGGGCTGTCTCGGAAATATCAAACCCGACGAAAGTGGCGTTAGAATCGGGAAATTCCAGAATTAATGGCAGCAGCGTACTCCCAGTGCCGCAGCCGCACTCTAAAATATACCGTTTTTCTTCGGACCTTAGCAGTTCGCCAAGAATAGGGAAAGCGTGGATAATGTAGTTTTTTAGGGGGAAGTGATGCCTGCTCTGTTTGTAGTGGTTTTCCCATGGCTCCCCCTCCCCGGGTTTCTCCTCCCTCGGGCTTTCGGCCGAAGGGGGAACCGTCCCCCCATTCAGGCCCCGAAGCATGAGCGCCTTGTAGTCCTCCAGAATTTTCTTGTCGCCCGGTTCCAGGGAAGCGACCTTTTCGGCGAACTCAAAGTCATTGGCGTGGAGCTTGACGTCCTTTGCCGGCGTAAAGACGCCCCCACCCCTCGTTTTCGGCTTGTGGACGGCCTCCTCGCTCATTTAACAGCTACTCGGGAAAAAGAGAGGAGAGGGGGGAAAACGTTTTCGAACGGGGCAGTCCTCATCGGTAGCGCCGGCTCCGCCGGGGGCCAACGCCTCAGCGAAGGTCGAAAGAAGCCGCCCCGGGACCAAACCCGCCCCGCCCTTCCGCGGCGGCAGCCTTTCCGAACCGCACCGAAACCATTCCCCCCCCCCCCCATTTCCCCTTCTTGCATGAAGATTAAAAGCAAGCAGTTTATTAATTTATTTTCCAAACCAAGTCATATCTTTTTTTCAAACAAGAACCCGTAAAATGTCCAAAAACAAGGCCAAAGTGGAGGATGTCCCGAAAGAAAAAATGGTTCCAGCCGACAGAATTTATCATCGGCTCATTTGGGACGACCGCATCCCCGTGTCCGACTTTGACCTCGGATACGAAGACAGATTTAAGGGAATTCTGTTCCTCCCTCTGACTCGTTTTCGCCACACGGGAGACGAGACCACAGAAATTCCATTCCACCGCGTCCGGTTGTTCCGATACAAAGGAGACATCATTTGGGATCGCGAAAACAGAATTGATGTGGTGGATTCCATTTTCGATGAAAACGGTGTGGAATGCTTGTCGTCTGTCCTCCAAAGCAGCATCACCGGATCCAACCCTCTGAAAGTTGTGAAGCGCCGAGTGCCGCGTGTCAAAAACGAAGACGAAGACGAGGAGGAGGAAGAAAACGGAGAGATAAAAATTGCCTCCATCAACGCGCTTTTCGACCGGTTCAACAGTGACAAAATATTCACGCCGTGGCGCGTTCCCCTGATCGACGCAGCACTAGATAATATTGACGCTGATATCATCGGAATCCAGGAAGTTACTTCGGAAATTTATCAAATGCTACGGGGCTCTTCCCAGCACCTTCGCGATCATTACTATTGGACGTACCTTCCAGAAGATGTTCCCAGCAGTCAAATAATATTGTCAAAGTACCCAATTCTCGAGTCCGTCAGTCTTGCCGTCTCAAAAAGTAAGCGGGTAATTTTTGCACTCCTGGATATTAACTCTACGTCGGTGGTTGTTTGCAATTGTCATTTGGTGTCAGATTTTGGAAACAATCCAGCGGAGAGGAGAGTCCAGGATTTGAAACTAATCAGCGATCAACTCGCCCCCTTCCCATTTTCCGTCCTCCTCGGAGATTTTAATTTTGGCGATCAAGGCGTGGAGCAACGAAAAGTCGCCTGGGGATCACTAAAAGATACGTATCTTCATATTCACGAAAAAAATCCAATTTACTCCTCCGCTCCGATTTTGGATACGTACGCCCCTCCTGACAACAACCCGGAAAGCAACGCGGAAAAGGAAAACAAATCTGTTGGTGGGTTCACGTATGATGTGTCTAGGAATCCCCTCGCTGCGTTGAGTTGCGAACACAACAAGTACCCCAGGCGGCTCGACAGAATTCTTGTGAAGGGAATGGACGTTGAGGACTTTGAGCTGTTTGCAGACACGCCGAGTAAAGTCGAAGTGCCTATCACGGCGCCAACCGCCAGAAAGCGCACAGGAAAAAAACGTCCAGAAGAGCCCCAGGTGGACTACGAAGACGACAGTCCGTACGTCCCTCCACCCTTTAAGGGCGGATCGAGGGAAATTAATTTATTCCCTTCCGACCACTTTGGAATTTGTGCCAAAGTGAAGTTAAATTTTACCTTTGACGAAGCAGAAGTAATTCAGGAGACGTTTTTTCCTTGTTTTCAGGCCGCCATGTGCATTATTCCGCCAAAGGAACTGCACGAAAAAATAAACAAGATCAGAGAAAAATTTGACCAAGGCTACCCCCGGTGGATGCCCCACATAAATGTGTTGCACCCGTTTGTTCAGTTTGACCGGCTGGCCGATGCGATCACCCTTGTTGACAAAGCTCTGCAAGGTTTTGAGCCATTTACAGTTTCGCTGAAGAAGGCTGATTTTTTTGACGCCCGAAAGAACATCGTGTTTATTGCTCCCGAAACTTCAGATGGGTCACTCCAAAAATTACATTCCATTGTTCAAGCATTATTCCCCGCTTGTGTAAAGGAAAGGGGAGGTGCGGAGTACAACCCCCATTTAACCCTCGGCCAAGTGGAGAAATCGAGACTCACTGGCTTCATGAAACAATTCCAGGCCGGCTGGGAGGAAGTGGATTTTGTGGTGGATGAGATTTCCGTTGTCGGATTGCTGGATGGGAGCGAGCAGTATGAGGTTCTTCACACCTTCAAGTTGAGCGCCGTCGCGCTGGAAGATCTTGAGGAACCGCCAAAACATTTGGTGGACGACATGGTCATGGAATTTCCGAAATGGGGTAACAGGCTCCTCCAGAAATACGCACCGGAGGATCAGCTGGAACGGTGGATGCTGAAAGTGTCACAGTCTGCATACGCGAGAGACGCCCCGACGCACATTTCTCAAAAGGGGGCGATGTATCATATCCCCTCGGAATACATCAATGAATACCTGCACTACTGGAAACGAAGCATTGAAATGTCCGATAAAATTCACTTCTACATGGAGGAAATTCGTGGAGCGCCGTTCCGGTTATACATTGATATCGACTTGAAAAGAACGATCGCAGAGCCCGCTGATTTGTCGGACGTTATACGTCAAATTGTTGGATTCACGCACCGCTGTTTTCCTGGGTGTGAATCCCCAGAGTGCATCGCTCTAGACTGTCATGGGGATTGGAACGACCAAGAACACACGGACGCCGTATACAAGAGCGGATATCGCCTCTTCTTCCAAAAAATATTCGTGGATGACAAAACTTTTTGCGAGTATCTGGAGGCGCTTCTCGAATTTTTAACAAGCGACCCGGATATTTGCTCCGTTTTGTTATCACCTCATTCGACGCCGAAGGGGATGGAAATGGACCACATTTGCGACGTGAAGTCCGCTGCTTGGGATCGCGGCAGGTTGATGGGAACGATCAAGCGCCGCCACGCGTTGGAAAGACGGTACAAATTTTTCGGGGTGTTCACAAGCGGCGGAATGGACGAAGAAGCAACCGCGTTTTTTAAAGAAGATATCCGTCGGGTGTTGTACGGCATCACTTTGAGGCTGTGGAATGCTCTTCCAAGCCCCACCGTAATAGTGGACAACAACTTCACTCCCGAACGAATGTTCACCTCTGTCGACAGATCGTGAATTTGGTTAACAGACAAGCCACCAGTCTCATTTTTATCTTCTATTTTAATTCTTTTTCTTTTTTTGATTTCATTTTCCATTCTTCTTTATTATTATCTTTGTAGTTTGTTTTGCGTACCTGCCCCACGGGCGTCTTTTTTTTTTTTTTTCAAGAACTGAGAGGGGAAGTTAATACGAAAATAAATATATTCTTGTGTCAAGCGTTTTACGTTTGCGAAAGATAATGAGAAAATGGAAGGACTTTTAATGAAAGTGAAAATGACTTTTTTCTAGTTTTAGTTTTCTTCAGGATTTTTCTTGTGTATTTGTTTTTGTTGTTTTTCCCCTGAGATTCCCGACACCCTGAACGACAGTAACCTTGTTCCTAAGCTCTGCACATCGGGTGTAAAGTGACGAAAATAATAATAACACCTCAAAGAGTTTAGTATACTGCAATTGAATTAGCTAGTGCCGTTCAGCCGCGTCACTTTTTTTTAATATTATTTCCGTGTCCCTATTCTCCTCAACAACAGAAGTAAAGCCATTCGAAAAAACAAGAATTACAATGTCCCGAAAGTTTGATATTATTGTCCTCGGCGCCACCGGGTACACTGGGAAGTTGGTGTGCGAGATGCTGAAGAAGCAGACGATAAAAACTGGGGCTTGGGCCATCGCAGGCCGGAGCCAAGACAAGTTAACCAAGATGAGTCAAGCACTCGGTCTCTCCGTCCCCACCTTCACCTTCGACGTGGAGAAGCCGGAAACTCTCGATGCTGTGTGCAGCCAGGCCACCGTCGTCATCTCGTGCGCTGGTCCTTTTAACCTGGTGGGTATGCCCGTCGTGGACTCCTGCGTCCGTTGTGGCACTCACTACATTGACTCGACTGGTGAGTTCACCTTTGTTCGCAAAGTGATCGAAAAGCACCACGACGAGGCGGTGAAGAAGAATATTGTGATGGTATCTTGCTGTGGTTTCGATTGCGTTCCGTCTGATGTGGGCAACTACATTCTACACAAGGAAGCCAAGCAACGCGGCGAAGAAGTAAAGAGTGTCCGTTGCTACTTTGATCTCAAGCTAGCTGGAATCTCCAGCGGCACCGCCCACTCCGTTGGCACTGTCTTCGACGCCATGACCCGGAAGGACATGGACCCCTGCAGTCTCAACGGCAGCGACAAGGCGATCCGCCCCCACGGCGCGCCATCCCGTAAAGGCATGTGGTACCACTGGGCGATGGGCACCTTTTCTGCCCCACTTGCGACTGCTGGTTGTAACGAGCGCGTGGTGCGCCGTACCAACTACCTCATGAAGTCCCATGCCAGTTACGAGGAGGCGATTGTGGGAGGATTCTTCCCCATGCTAAAGAACACCATCGGCTTGTACCTGATGGGTGTGCTCTTCATCATCCCGCCGATCCGTCACTGGCTCCTCAACAAGTTCTTCCCCCTCGGAGTTCAGAAGGGACCGTCCGAAGAATTAAAGAAGAACAGCCACGTCCGCGCCACGTTTGTTGGCGAGACCGACAAGAAGACCGTCCTTACCACCTCACTGGTGGATGACAAGGACACGTACGATGCCACCGCCGTCTATCTGGTTGCCTGTGCCGTCAGCGCCTCAGACCTTGCCAAGTCCAACAAGATTGTCCCCGGTGTGTTGACACCTTGTGGTGCCTTTGGTGAAAAGTTGGTGACACTGTGCCTGAAGAATGGTATGGATGTCAGCACGACCATCAGCACAGAGGATAAGAAGACAAAGTGATCCACTCATGTTTAAAACAAAAACTTCCCCCTTATATACACATTTTGCTTTAAAATAATCAAAAAGAAAAAAAAAACGTATCTTTTTTCACTTACATAATAATGTTTCATCTTGGTTAAGTTGCTTTGATAGGGCTCTAAATCTATTTTGAGCTGAGGGGCCCTATGGGGAATCGTGACAAATGCGTAAACTGTAAAACGCACAACGATAATATATCTCACCCAGTGACGCATGTTCGTGATGCGCTTTTTACCACAATGCCATTACATTTTCTTACTGTTTCTTTAATTATTAATATTATTATTATTTACTCCTGATCTCTGCGTATCTGGTTTTAAGGTGAATAAAAAAATAATAATAATAGTAACACGTCAAAACGTTTAGTATACTACAATTGAGTTAACTAGTTCTGACGGACTGCCTCGCCATTCTGTTTCATCCCACCCCTATTCTTCAAAAACAAAGAAGTAAAGCCATTCGAAAAAACAAGAATTACAATGTCCCGAAAGTTTGATATTATTGTCCTCGGCGCCACCGGGTACACCGGGAAGTTGGTGTGCGAGATGCTGAAGAAGCAGACGATAAAAACTGGGGCTTGGGCCATCGCAGGCCGGAGCCAAGACAAGTTAACCAAGATGAGTCAAGCGCTTGGTCTCTCCGTCCCCACCTTCACCTTCGACGTGGAGAAGCCCGAAACTCTCGACGCCGTGTGCAGCCAGGCCACCGTCGTCATCTCGTGCGCTGGTCCTTTTAACCTGGTGGGTATGCCCGTCGTGGACTCCTGCGTCCGTTGTGGCACCCACTACGTTGACTCGACTGGTGAGTTCACCTTTGTTCGCAAAGTGATCGAAAAGCACCACGACGAGGCGGTGAAAAAGAATATTGTGATGGTATCTTGCTGTGGTTTCGGTTGCGTTCCGTCCGACGTGGGCAACTACATTCTACACAAGGAAGCCAAGCAACGCGGCGAAGAAGTAAAGAGCGTCTGTTGCTACTATGACATGAAAGTTGCGGGAGCCTCGGACGGCACTGTCCACTCGGTCGGTTCCACCTTCGATGCCATGACCCGCAAGGACATGGACCCCTGCAGTCTCAACGGCAGCGACGCCTCCATCCGCCCCTACAGTGCTCCCTCTCGGAAAGGCATGTGGTACCACTGGGCGATGGGCACCTTCTCCGCTCCGCTCGCCCCCGCTGGCAGCAACGAGCGCGTGGTGCGCCGCACCAACTACCTCATGAAGTCCAGAGCCAGCTACGTGGAGGCAATGGTAGGGGGATTCTTCCCCATGCTAAAGAACACCATCGGCTTGTACCTGCTCGGCGCCATCCTTATGATCGCGCCTGTCCGCCGTTGGCTCCTCAACAAGTTCTTCCCCCTCGGTCCCCAGAACGGACCCTCCGAAGAACTAAAGAAGAACAGTCGCGTGTGCGCCACGTTTGTTGGCGAGACCGACAAGAAGAATGTCCTCACCACCACACTCGTGGAGAACAGGGATACGTACGATGCCACCGCCGTCTATCTGGTTGCCTGTGCCGTCAGCGCCTCAGACCTTGCCAAGTCCAACAAGATTGTCCCCGGTGTGTTGACACCTTGCAGCGCTTTCGGTGAAAAGTTGGTGACACTGTGCCTGAAGAACGGCATGGAAGTTAGCACGACTATCAACACAGAGGACAAGAAAACGAAATAAATCGTTCATTTTTTAAATGAGCGGCAACAGCCTTTATACGTATATTTCATTTTTATTATTATTATTATTTGGTGTTATTGTTTATGTCCCTATGCTTCATTTTGATATAGCTAAGGAGGCATAGTTCCGGAACTCCTATGATGACGTAAACGTCAACTATCAATCATACAGTAGGAACTCACTCGGTGACGCATATTCACAATGCTCTTTTCTCACGCGAGCCCACTTTCTTATCTTTTTGTATTCTTTTTCAAGTAACAAAAAAAAAAAAAATAGCGAATGCAACCGCACGTAACGCTCAAGTACGGGCCCTATGCGTGTTCTGTCACCGATGAGAGCAGTTTGTTTGCCTCCGCTACTGAGCTACTGCAACAGGCCACCCCCCGGCTGCAGCTCTGTCAGGATAGTGAGGCGCAAGGCCCTCCATCCACGGAAGAAGGGTTCACCCGTATCCCTGTCGTCCGCCTGCCAGAGGACATTGTACTCTCCCTGTGCAGTGAGACAGAAGGCGAGGATGAGGTGAGTCTGCTAGGGCGCCCGTCGCTGGAGGTGTATAGCCATACGTACCAGCGTCACCTATCCATTACGAACTGGGCCATGTGGGAAGCCACACGGAATGTGTTGTACGATGAGTATTTATCCAATGCTGCTAGCAAGGAGGAAAACTTTTCGCTGGAGTTGACGATTATTATTATTTGGCTGGAGGAAGACACGCTACACAAGTTGTACTACGAAGACGTCTGTGATGAGGAAGACTATTTGGCCCTCCATGCGAACCATATTGATAATAATAACGGAAACGACAACGTGGGGTACTCGGACGCCGTGAACAGACTCCCTCCTACCAACACCAGTCGCAACATCTTTGACACCAGCGCCACCCCACGCGACGGGAGTCCCACAGGGAAGAATGACAATAGAATCGAAGAAGGCGATGATGGCATACACAACAGCGTCAATACTACCAATAATGCAACTGGCCTTTCTGCCTCTATTATTATCGTCGATAAAGACAACGTGACGCGCGGTCACTGTATTCTGCCTTTACTGGGAAACAATAGTCAAAATAAAAGTTACTTTTCATTTTCAGAGTTTGTAGAGCTAGTCAAAAGTGCTTGCGGTGTGCGGCGCCACCGTCACATCAAAATAGCGTATTGTATTGTCAATCCGAATAGCAATAATAATAGCAATAGCAATCCTACTAATAGTGGCAGCAGAGTCACCTCCCCTTCCTCTGGTGCGGCCGTGTTATTGAGTGGTAGCGAACCGCATTATCCCTACCCTAAAGGCACCACACAACCACTAATAATAATAATAACCACGATGAGAATGTGATTTGTAGTCCACTACGGTTGAACTACTTGAATTCTCCTTCCGCGAACGGCCATCTGAATTCTGGAAGCAGCCAGAACAACAATAGCAACGTGCTCCCTTATGTGTTGACCGCTATTGAAGGGGCAGACGATATGGAAACCTTTCTACAGGATGTGGTCCTGCATGGCTGTAAGAACACTCGATTGGTCGTGGCGGAGAGTACACGACCGGTCGAAAGTGTGAATACCACTACGAATATCTCGGTGACCAGTATGACGACCATGAACAGCGTCAGTCAAGTGAACACGACGACACCTCCTCTCACCAGTAGAGAGGAGGGAGAAAAGTTTTTTGACGACCGCTTCACCATTGTTCCTTCCTGTATCATTCCCAGCAGTCCTAGCGACGGCGCCCACCGGTACAACTGCGGTCCGCCACCAGCCGTGACGGCGGCCCCGCCCCCTACCGCAGGGAAGAACGGAACATCAAGGCACCCTCCATGCCACTCTCTGAGATCGTCCCCCGCAGCAGCCCTCCCCCTCCTCCTCCCAATAATAATAATAATACTGGCAGTAGTACTGTGATTGTACGGTATGAGGTCGACCCTACGGAACTTTACATCTCCGGCCCAGTCAGCCCTGCCGCCCTCTTTCATCTATCCAACATGGTGTACACACTGTGCTCCCGCTACCTCGCCAGACGAAACTATTTTACTCAAAATAATAATAATAACAACAATAGTGCAAATGTGGAAGAAATGTTCCCTTTCAATCGCAATCATAAGAGTGAGGAAAGGAGCAACAGGAGTACGTCATCCTTCTTACCACCACGGTTTAGACAGGTGATCGACACCACGCATAGGGATGACAATACCTATGTATTAGAACTACACGACTACCACTTTACAACAGAGGAGGAGGAGGAGCTAGAGGTGTGTGTGGCGGAGGCGATGACGTTATTGGAGGGGTTCGAGCGCATTCCGGACACCAACAACGTCAGTGACAGCGATCCTCGTACAATTCAGAATATTAGCGCCATATCGTAGACTTATTTTGTTTAGTTGTTCTGTTTATCTTTGTTTTTTTTTTTTTGTTTTTGTTTTTTGTATACATTGAACCCATCGTTGATGTAGTAGTTGTTTTATATATATGTATGTAATGTAGTGTACAATCAAGAAAACATTTTGAAATCATAACATCAAAAACTAATAATGATACTAAACTGATTTCAACGTGATAACGTATAAAGCAATACAGCAATTCCGCGTTATGATTCCTCTTTTTTCTCCTTACATTTATTGTCATAAAAGTATTATCGTTCAGCAGAAGAGGGGAAAACTCCTTATTTAGCTTTTTTAGTTTTTTTTATGTTCATGGACAGTAACACTAGCAACAGTAATAACCCCACTGTGGTCTCCATTAGTGGTTGTATCCTCACCCCCGAGGAGGAACAGTCCAAGTGGCTGGCGGAGTCGTTAGAGGTTGTCCACAGGGCGGCAGGGAACTTGGCGTATTATGTCAGTCAGGAGGACTTTTCGGGGTCCATCACCGGCGGCGTGAAGGAGGACGCTACACAGCATGCCGATCCCATGGCGGCAGATGAGAACACAATGAAGTTACAAAAGAATGCGGGGGAGAATCGGACCATGCAAAACTTTTACCTCATTCTAAAAGCCACCACAGAAATGCTGGATGAGCTGCGCACCTCGCTGCTCGCCCCACAAACCTACTATGAGCTGTACGTGGTGGTGTTTGATAAAATTCAAGTCTTCATCACGTACTGCGACGACCTCATACGGCACAAGTGTATCACACCAGAAATGCTCTACGAGACGGTTCAGTTCACCGGGGCGCTCTTGTCCCGGTTGTACCTGTTGGTCTGCGCCGGCTCCGTGTATCTGTCTACCATGGACAACAAGTTGATGGCGAGCAGTGTTGCAAAAGGGAAGGAGGGGGAGGAAGGGGCGCCAGAGGGACGGTGTGCACAGCTCGATATCTTTGTCGACCTGCTAGAAATGAGTAAAGGTGTCCAGCACCCGACGAGGGGTCTGTTCCTGCGTCACTTCTTGCTTACCATGATGAAAGGAAAGCTGCCCGGTGACTTTGGGTTCGAGGCGGAGGGTAACGTGGATGCGGCAGACATTGTGTACTACACCGCCCACATGCTGACGACCAATCTGAGAGAAATGAACTGGTTGTGGATCCGCATGGAGTCCAACCGGTACAGCCGCCCCACCTCCCTCTCCACCGCGGCGGAAAATGAAAATAACGGTAGTGGCGCCTACGGCTCCCCTGTCTCGTCCTCTGCGCCGGTGAAAGATAAGAAGGGTACCCTCCTGACGAACGAGAGTGTCACCTCCAGCAGCGCCAAGATTAAGGAAACCAACAAGAAGAATACCCTGTCGGACCGAAATGAGCTCAAGGTGCTGGTGGGCATGAACATTGTGCGTATTTCTCAACTAGACGGTGTGACGCGGGAGATGTATAAGGAGAAAATCCTCCCCAACCTCATTCCTATCGTCACCAAGTACCGGGAGCCACTCGCCCAGCAGTATTTAGTAGAGATTCTCATCCAAGTCTTCCCCGACGACTTTCACCTCGACACCCTGGAGACGTTGTTGAAGATCATCTTCAATCTCTCTCCCAACGTGCATGTGGTGCCCCTCGTCCGCTTCTTGCTCGAGCGGCTGGAGCGGTTCATCGTGGAGTACTATGAAGAAAAGGTCAATGTGGTAAAAGATCCATCACGGCAGAAGGATCAAAATGAAACGGAATATCGTATCGAAGACAAACTGTTCAAAAATGTATTTGCTACCATCATGAATTGTCTCTCCACCTGCGAGGTGAGCTACGAGAAGGTGCAGCCGATGGAAAAGCTGATCCGCAAAACCAACAACATCCCTCCCCCCACGCCAGTGCTGATTGTGCGGTACCTAGAAATCCTCACCGACGTCGCGCGGTTTTCGTTGTCGGTCGACCTTGCAGCGGAGAAGTGGGTAGCGGCGACGGGTAGCAAGGACGAGGAAGAAGGGAAAACCTCCAAGGCGGTGAAACACATATCCTCCCTCCTGCGGTATGCCACAGAACGCATACAGGAAGGGCCGGAGCTGACCCCCGAAATGCTGCTCGGCGCAGAGCGACTCGTCACCACCGTCCTCTCTGTCCCATCCGTGACGGAGAATATTTCCACACTGCTAGAGATCGACGCCATCCCTGCATTGGTGGCCAAATTACCGTTTATTAGCCGGCGACAGGTGGCTGTGACGCTCTGCGAGACGGCCCAGCGTTACCCCGAGAAGCACATTGAAACCCTCGAGCACGCCGCCCGCCTGTTCGAGCTGATGGACCCTCTTCTCACCGTGCAGCAGGACGCCCCGGAGGATCTCACCGTGCTCTACAAGTACAACGTGAAGGATGAGTTCATTGACGAGCAGAACCTAGTCTGCCGCACCCTTCACCTGCTGGAGAGCAAGAAGGATCCGCTGCTGTTTATCAAGATGCTCACGGGGGCTCGCCGACTGTTGGGGGCGGGCGGACCGACCCGCATACCTGGACCCTGCCGACCCTCGCCTCGCTTTATCTGCAGGCGGCGATAGACGTGAAGGAGGAGCTGGACAGCGCCAAAGACCCGGAGGAAACGGAAGACAATGAGAAGTCACCGGAGGAAGGAAAGGGGGAAGAAGTCAAAAAAGAAGAACAACAAGGACAACGACGGTGCCGTAGATGTTGCCGGTCTGCAGAAAGGAATGCAAAAGTGCTTCAACTATCTATTCTCCGGCGACGGAAAAGGTGTGTTGGAGGTGCTCAGCACAGAAAAGCCATTCCTTGCCTATCAGCTCTACCTCACCTCGGCACAGGTGGCGGACCGGTGCGAGCTCAACGACGTTGCCTACGCCTTATTCACGGAAGTGCTCGCCCTGTATGAGCGAGAGGTACCCGACAATGAACAGCAGATAGAAATGTTATATACGTTAGTGAATGCGCTGTACAAGCTCAAGAACTGCTCCGAGGAGAACTACGAGACCCTCGCGGCGAGGGTGTGCCAGCGGAGCTCCAAGCTGGTGGCAAAACAAGATCAGAGTATCATGATTGCCCGGTGCGGAGCACTTTTTATGAAAAAAGGACTCCCCGAAGAGACGCAAGCACGCTTGGTGGAGTGTGTCGAGCGGGCCATCAAACTCGCTGGGCAAGTGCAAGGCGTCGTACAGCTAGAACTGTACGTGGAGCTGTTGAACACCTTCCTCCTCTACTTCAAGATGAACTTTATTGAGGCGGACTGCATCAACAGCGTCCTGGACCAAATTCGTGAAATTAGCGAGAAGGAGCGGGCGAGTCAGAGTAACCCCACTAAACCCAACGAGGATGGGGAGGCGGCGGATACCACCTCGAGCGGTGCCTATGATCGTGTTCGTGTGAGTTATCGTAATACCACCAAGTATATTCGTTCAAGACAGACCGTCGACGCGCGATGGGAAGACATTGAAGTCTAAAAAAAACAAAAAAGACGTTCTTTTTAGTTTTGTTGTTATTGAATTTGCGTGAGCGCTGTTTATCCTATATCCGTATTTACTATAAAAATTTTCTTTTCCCATGAGTGAAGGACAATACGGTTTAGTCAGACGGAAATCAAAACAAACTCTGTCCATCTCTTCCTCTTCACTTCTAACATCAAAAACAAGAAAAGACAATCTATTGTTACACACTCATCCACGCATGGAAGACAACAAGGAAAATATAAGCGCCCTCCGCACCCACATCCTCCGACAAACGGAAATCTCCGCCGAGGAGCGGAAACGGTCATTGTTGCTGTCCGCGTTGAAAGACAAGGAGGTGAACCACACCGAGCCCGAAGAGCAACGCAAGCTTACGATGACCCTCGCCGCAGGAAAAGAAAAAGAGGCCGATGTCCCCCGCGGTGAGAAGGAGGACGCCAGTGAGGCCTTACAAGCGGCAATGGATCAGATCCGTTCCCTATTGCAGGAGAAGGATACGATGCACTGTGAGATTGTGCAGCTCAAGAACACCATTGCCTCACTGCAGACTCTCACCGATACGTTGAAGCGAGAATCACAGGGGAAGAGCGATAAGCTCGGTATGTATCAGACCATTTTCGATCGATTACAGAGTGAGAACGAGGAGGTGCTCGAAAACTGGGATAAAATGACAAGCGCCGTCGACCGCCTGCAGGTGGATGTGCAGTTCTACGCCACCGCCAACGAGAAGTTGCAAATCTCATTGGAAGAGGTACTCGCCGATAACGTAAAGTTGTTGCAGGAGCGACTTGGGTTAAAAGAGACGGAAGCCAAGCTGGCGGCGCTGGAGAAGGAGTACGAGGCAATGTTCGAGGAGCAGCGGCACTACATCAACACCCTGCGAGAGGGATGCGAGGCGATACAATCCGTGGTGGCCCTGAATGAGGCGTTACAGCTAGAGAATGAGCAGCTCAAAGGGAGTCTGGCCGCCGCGGGGGGTAGAGCGAAAGAATGGGAAGAGCGGTTCCTCACCATAAAGAAGACGACCACCACCAATACTACTGTATCACAGGCCGCAGTGGACTTCTCGAACACTACAGAGCGCCGTCCCTCAGAGGACACAACAGAAGGGGAACCATCCACCCTCTATGAAACCCTCAACAGTAAGATCATAGACCTCACCGTGACGCTTCAGTGCCGGCAGCAGCAGGTGACGCAGCTGGAGGAGAAGTATGAGGCGGCGATGCAAGGACCACTCCGTCAGGGCATCCTTCTCACCACGCTGAGGGCCGCACTGGCGGTCTCACGGCCACTGGCGGAAGAATTACTGTCCGAGAATAAATCGCTGCAGGCACAACTCACCGCAACAGAAAGTTTTGCGAACGCCCTCCTCGACGCCCATGTGACGCTGTTGGCCTTGTACACGGAGGAGGTGATCAAGGTGAATCAGCAGCAAGAAGCCACCACGGGGCGCTCATCAAAGGGTGGGCGGCCGTCTGTCACGTTAGTGTCGGGGAAGAGAGAACGGCACCGCGACGCTGTTTTTTTGGCCGGCAAAAAGTGATACGAAACCACCACCAATCAGATTCAGAGATAACATTATTCACGAAATGCATACATTTTATTTTAAAAAAAAAAAAACTCATTTCTGCTACACTTGTTTTTATTGTATTTGCTACTGCAAAAGACACGATTTACTTGTATGTTTTTACGAATGTGCAGAAGTGCAAACAAAACAAAAAAAGGAAGAAGAGGTTTTCTGTTAACAACGTATTTCTCTTTCTCTCGTATAAGTAAATAAAAAGTAAACGTTGTACATTTCACTACTATTTTTATTATTCTTTTTTCTTTTAACGATCCATGTCTGTGAAGGAGACGGAATATTACGAACTGCTACAGGTGGAGGTCACCGCCTCCGACCATGATATCAAACGCTCTTATAGAAAACTGGCCCTGAAGTATCATCCCGATAAGAACCCCGACAACGAAGAGGCGTCAGAAATGTTTAAGAAGGTGAGTCATGCGTACGAGACGCTCTCCGACCCCGAGAAGCGAGCGCTCTACGACAGGCACGGGAAGGCGGGACTGGAGGGTGGCGGTGGCGAGCAAGGCTTCGACCCCAACGACATCTTCTCCATGTTCTTTGGCGGCGGTAGGCGCCAGCGGTCGGAGCCGAAGCCGAAGGATCTGGTGCACGAGATACCCGTCACGCTGGAGGAGCTCTATTCGGGGAAGGTGAAGAAGATTGGGGTGTCGCGGTACCGCAAGTGTGCCACCTGCAGCGGCAAGGGGGTGAAGGAAGGGGCGCGGGTGGAGGCCTGCCGGTACTGCCAGGGCCGTGGCGTGCGCCGTGGGGTGCAGCAGATCTTCCCCGGGTTTGAGAATATTGTAGAGGTCCCCTGCGAGGCGTGTGGCGGCGAAGGCAGCAACGTGAAGAAGTCAGACCTGTGTGGTACGTGCCGAGGAGAGTGTGTTGTACGGGAGAAGAAGGTGCTGGAGGTGCGGATCGAGCCGGGGGCGCAGCACAACGACGTGATCCACTTTGCAGGGGAGGGCGACGAGCGGCCAGACATGCGTCTCGCCGGGGATGTGCTCATCTTCATCAGCGCCCAGCCCCACGAAGTTTTCCACCGGGTAGGCCAGCACCTCGTGGTGCAGCACACCGTCTCGCTCAAGGAGGCCCTCTGCGGCTTCCATCTCCCTCTCACCCACCTGGACGGGCGTAAACTTGATTTGCAGGCGCCCCCTGGCATGACCCTAGACCCGTCCTTCATCTTCACCGTCCACGGGGAAGGGGATGCCGGGGAAGGACGGCCCGAGGGGGATGCTCTTTCTGCAGGTGGAGGTGACGTGGCCCGACAGTCTCTCCCCCAAGGCGGTCGACGCGATTGGCTCGCTGTTTGGTGTACCGGAGAAACTCCCCAAGATGGGAGGTCAGGTGGCCAAGTTAGAGCCGTACGTCAAGAGAAAGAAGGGAAAAGGAAAAGGGAAGGGTGGTAGAGGGGCGAGGCGGAACCCGTACGAGGAGGAAAGCTCCGACGATTATGAGGACTACGACGACGAGCAGGCCTTCTACCAACAGGCCCGGGGTGGCGGTCACCACTTTAGTGGTGGTGGTGGACCTCAGGTCGTGGAGTGTGGTCAACAATAAAACTGCAACGAGAACGAAAAAAAAAAAAAAAAATCATTCTAATAATACTCTTAAATATAATTTAAAAAAAAAAAAGTAAACAACACCGTATAACTAAAACGGAGGGGAAGGAGAGGTAGCATTTGAAAAGTGCTAATCCGATGAAAATAATGATATTCTTTTCTTCTTCTTTTTTTTTTTTTTCGCTAAAGCATAAAAAAGAAAACGTAGCCTTAACCCTCTATTTCATGTTTCAGAAATACGCCGCCGCGTGGGTGCGCAAACCCTTCCTGGAGGAAAATTACAATAAATTCTTTGCCATGAATGCCATTAGTGTGAGGACCGTCGCCAGCTTCGGTCTCTCGCATGCCAACACCTGGGCCGCCTTCGAGCCTGGTAGGAAAGAAGGGACGAAGCAGGCGGCGCTCGTGGCCTTCACGGCGACGGTGGGGGAGAGTGCCTGCGATGCAACAGGGCACTTATCCATTGGGCACATCACTAGTCTCAACGACACGCTAAACTCTTATCACGTCATGGAGCGACTTTACCCCGATCTTTCCATACACGTCAGCGTCAGTCTGCAGTCTCAACTGCTCCGACCGATCCCGGTGGGGGAGAAGATCGTCGTGATCAGCACGATTGATAAGATGGGGAAGAACTTGGTGTACTGCAAGTCTGATTTTTACCTCGATAGGCCGATGGCGGCGACGGAGAAGGTGAGCCCCATCACCACCGTTAGAGAGGTGAAACAGGCATTGAGTGAGTACGAGAAGTTAGCGACGGGGACACATATCAAGAGCATTTTAAGGGCCAAACAGTAGGGCTGATGAATATTGCTCTTACATATTACCAAATATTTTTACTATTGCTAGCGTCTATAGTCTTTTTTGTGTGTAGTTTTTTGATGCGGCTACTGGTTTTTTACGATTTTGTTGGTAGACCAAAACTAAAAATTGACTTTACTCTCTTCTCTTTTTAGTCATCACAAAATCCTTATCGTCTTTTTCATTCATTCATGAGTCTCTCCATAGAAGACAGCCCCCTGTGGCAGTCCCCTAACGATCTCTTCCCCGAGTTCAGCACGATTTATAGCCACTTCTGCACCACCTTTGACAAGTACGGCGGTCCGCTGATGCACCTCAAGTTAAAACTATTCTCCAAAGACTTCCGTGTGGCCTGCATCAGCAACGGCGGTGACACCAACGACGCCGCGGAGAATAAGTGCTGTGTCTACAGCCCCAACCGACCCAAGGAAGGCGGCTTCCCCTTCTTCCCCTTTCTCTGTCTGGTCCCTGTCACCGTGACGGAAGAGGTGTGCGACGACGGCTTCATGACGCTGGGGGCGATGAATGCACTCATGGACATGGTCACCTCTTTTCACATTATGATGGCTGCCTTCCCCGAGAAACCAGGACACGTGTCAGTGACGATCCAGACCAACCAGCTCGCCCCGCTAGCGTGCGGGGATAAGTTTTTAGTGATCTCCAAGGTGGATAAGCTGGGTGGCCGGCTGGTGTTCAACTCTGTGCAGTACATTGCGCCGACGGTGACGAAGGAGAACATTCCCGAGACGGTGTGGGCGGAGAATCAGGAAATGAAGACGGTACGACAATTATTAAATGTGATTGGGTACGCGCCTGTGTTTGTGAATTTGAAGCACATCAAGTCACTTCTGTCGATGGCGGCGAATAAGCAGGCGGTGGAGCAGCGGGAGAAGCCGAAGGCGGTCGTGGACGGAAATTGAGAAACCCCCAACGTCAAACCTATCGATCCAAACGCCAAAAAATGAATAATAAAAATCTGTTCTTTCCACGTGCTGCTTTTACTATTTTGTGTAGATTGCGAATCGTGCTGTTTTACTGTTCTTTTTTTTTCCCCCCCTTTTTCTTTTTCATTATGAGCCCAAAAAAAAAAAAAAAAAGAATAAACAAAAATGGCGAAACGGAAGCGTTCCGCCAAGTCCGACGACAAACAGGAAAATGACACAAAAGTAAGAAAAGTAGTGGTGGAGCGTCAGACGGGTACAGTACACGATCTGACCGCGAAAGCATTAGAAGGCTTGGACAGCGTATTGGAGGACGCCACCCGTTTCTTACACGAACAGGAAAAAAACAAAACAAGCAATAATAATGCGGATAATCACAAAAAAGGAATCAAACAAAAACAAGAATTACTCGCCGCGTTAGCCTTCCCCCATCTGGACGCCCTTTCTCAGATGGTGATTGCCTATGGGATGCAACTACTACCGTTTTTATTTCAAATAAAAAGTAGAATTCTTTCCTTTTTGCAAATACCGATCCTTTCTTCCCCAGCGTGCTGGAAGTTGTGTGGGTTGCTAGCCGTGTACTTTAGGGCTTCCTTCGCGAAGGAGTTGGAGTCGTTTTTGGAGTATGCGATCTTGAAGAAAAAAGAAGGGATTGTACTCTTTCACAATGAGTGTTTCTGTTTAGAGGAGGAACGGGAAATGTGGGTGGCGAATGAGGTCGACGAAAGTGCCACGAATAATAATAATAATAGTATGGTGATAAAACTAAAAGCGCTAGAACAAATGCTGATGGGGTGTGGGTCTTTTGTGAATTACAAACTACTACAAAACTTTGCGCTACGGTACACGACAGAGTGGGTAGAAGAAGGTCTCACTTCCTGCTACTTTAGCGCCAATTCAGAGGCCAATCCACACCATAAAGAGGTCTACGATCAGCTGCGTCATTTCATTGTCCACACGAACACCACCGCCGCCTCCATTCAGCTACTGTACACGTTATTGCTGGTGACGAGTCGGACCGCGCTATCGGCGGAGCTGCACCTCGCCGCCCAGCGTGTGGTCCGTTCCGTCTTTCTCACGTACCAGTCGGGGTCCATCACGGAGGTATACGCTCCTTCCTATTATCAAAACCCCAACGCTGACACCGTAGAGGCAGCGGTGCGACTGTCGCATGTGTTATTTCTGTTGAAGAATGCGGTGGTGCTGCCGCACTACAGCAGTCCGGCCGTCACGGTGGAGCAAACCAGGCGAAAGCTATTTGTGGAAGGGAGGGAAGAGGAGCAGACCAGCGTGGGTGGGCAACCAGCGGAAAAGGAAGTGGAAGTGACATTAAATATTATTAATACTAATATGAATAGGCCTGCTGGGGCGCTCCTGGGGCATATCCCTCTCCCACCCGCAACCGTGACTCCTACGAATAATAAGGAACCAGTGAAGGCGGTGGAGTCCCCTAGCATACCGCAGAAAACAACTCCGGTGCAGCGACCGCAAAAGGCAGTTGTGCACAGTAATAATAATAACGACGACGATGATGACGATGACTTGCCGGACATTGATATGAACTAATTATTTTAAATAATAAAAAAAGAACGATTAAATTAAATAATTCCTTAATAACATATAACAGTACTCAAAGACGAAAAAGAAAAAAAAAAGTTTTTACTTTGATTATTATTTAAAACGTTTTCTTTTTGGTTGTGTGTTTCTATTATTCTCTGCCTTTCCTCCTTTTGTTGTTGTTGTTGCAAAAAAAAAAAGTTATACGAATAGTTTTTTATAATAACCAAAAATGGTGTTACATGAAATAGGACAGTTCCGTCTGCCTGGCTTGCCAAAGCAGTCGCAGTCGGTCAGCGTCTCCACCAGGGGTGTGATCGTCTCCGCCATCAGCTACACACTAAACACCTATTCTCCCAATGACAAGAAAAACAATAGATTGAGCGTGAAGGATCAGGTTCACTCGTATATTTGTATCATAGAACACGAAAGACCGGCGGTGCAGCAGGCACCACCACAGTGTATCCATCTTCCTTTGAAACAGCACATTAACTTTTCCAAGAATAATAATGATAATACCAATGTGGACCTCTCCGACATTCACGCCTTTTCCCTCTTTGTGTCCTCGACGGGAGAGGACGTGTACCTGTTGGTGCAGTTGGGGGCCAACAGACAGGATAAAATAATGAACAGTAATCAGAATCCTCAGTATAACAAAACGAGCACCTACCTTTACCGTCGTGAGGTCCGCCGTGAGCCGCCGGTAGACTCCTCTCTCTCTGACGAGGAAGAGGACGCAAATGATAACAAAAGGAAATATATCCTCAACAGTCAGGGGGAGTATGTGTATTACGTAAAGCTGCCCTACGTCATTGATGACCGCAACATTGACTTCAACGTCTTTGCGCCGCTGTCGACCGGACGGCCCTTCCTCAGCCAACCTGGCCCCAACGCGTACAATGACAGTGTGACGCAGGTGCTGGTGGCGGGCGGGGGTGGTCTGACCGGTCAGCCCTCCTCTCTGCTACTGTACACCCTCTCCCCTGCCCGCCGCAGTATGACGTTAGAGTTCTGTGTCCACTTTGACAGTTTTCTCGGGTCCCTCGCGATACAGGATTTGCTCTTTCCGTCCGGGGATGACTTCTCCACCGTCCTCATGCAGTGCCAGCACACGCTACTGCGGGTGAGCCTTCCGACCATCATAGACCTCGCCAGAGAGGAGTTGGAGAAACAGAACCACAACAGTCAGAGTACACTCTACCTGGACGCCAGTAGTGCCATCTGCGGCCGTTACGCGTGGGACCGACACGCCCCACTCACTTGTAGTACTGTCGTGCAGGGGAATCAGCGGCACATCCTGTCCGCTACCGAGAGCGGGGCGGTGCTGCGGTGGGACCTCCTCACCGGGACCGCCGTCAGTCGTCCACTCCGCGCCTGTGACGCCAGCCTCGACGGCGTGAGCATCACAGGGGTACATGCCCCTTCCTTTACCACCTTCTACACCACCACTTCCAACGGCTACCTCGTCCAGTGGGAGTACAATAGCAATAAAGTGGCCCTCGACGCGGGGGTGCCACCGCCTTCCGCCCTCACGGACTACTCTGCCATAGAAATACAACACCGCACCGCCACGTCCGGTGAGGAGAATCACAACAGCAATAATAATGAAAACAGATTTGACTACACCCCTACTCTGCTCTACGGTGGTTCCTCCTGGAGTACGGGAGGGGTGGGTGGAGAGGGATTCCAGCTACTGTGTGGGGCGGGGTCTGTGCTGCTTCTGACCGGTGAACTAGGGACTGTCACGTACTTGGATGAAATTTAAGGAAATGTCCAGAGATGAGGATTAATAGAAGTTAAATAACAAACTTTTTGTTTTTGTTTTTTGCCGTTGTGGAAAGAAAAAAGGAGCTTGTATCTCTACGCAAAGGTGTTTCAACATTTGCTCAACATATTACTTCATTCTCCCTCTTTTTCTCTTCTAATTATAGTTTTCCGTTTTATTTTCAACGGGTTTAAGCTTTGTATCCTTTGTTTGTTCTTTACTTATTTATCTCACTTCTTTTTTGTACTTCATCTTAAAAAAAAAAAATCATGGAATCTATTCTCACACGAAATCGTTTTATTTCTACCGCCGACGGCAGCTACGACCGCTACCTACTAACCGACATCATCCTCGGTCGCGGCAGCTTCGGTGCCGTTCACGCTGGCTATCGCCACGAAGGCGACGGGTTGTGGTCCAGGACCGCCGTCAAAGTTTTGAAAAACTTGGAGGCCTCCGGCGGTGGGGAGGTGGCCGCGGCCTACAGTGCGGTGCGAGAGGCCGGCGTATCCCGCGCCATCACCCGCGGCGTGCGCACCTTCACACCGTGGTTTGGTCCAGGTGAAATTTACATTCCAATGGAAAAAATGGACACCAACCTGCACGAATACGTGAATCAAATGAAGTTCCGCCTCCCTGAAAAAGAAATCTCTTCCATTATTATTCAATGCATCACGGCGGTGGCGGAGCTGCATGAAAAAAACTTTGTTCACCGAGATATTAAACCGGAAAACTTTCTTGTCAAGCGGACCCTATCGGGTCCGGTGGTGAAGTTGGCCGATTTCGGGTTCGCCGCCAGTGTGATGGACGACACGGTGGTTGGTCAGTTCGTGGGGACGCTAGTGTACATGTCACCGGAAGTGATCGCCCAGCGCCGCGGAAAGGACTACCCACCCGCCGCGGAGAAGACCAGTCGCCAGTACATCCAGGCCCGCGATGCGTGGAGCCTGGGGTGCACCTTCTACTATCTCCTCACCGCCACCCACGCCTTTGTCGGGCGGACAGAGGAGGAGGTGGAACTGCGCATCGAGACGGGCACCTTCAGCCAAGACAAGAAGAAGTGTAAGGTACGGCCGGTCTTTCGTACCTCCGAGAATAAGGAGTGGGCGGAGCTCATCCTGCGGTGTTTTGTGCTCAACCCAATGGAGCGCATCACCGTTGCAGAAATGCTAAGTTGCCTACCCAAGATGAAAATCGCAAAAAAAGTGCTGGCGATACATCAGGCCCAGAAGGACACCACTGTTCACCAACCCCCCATTCGTGGTCTCTTCCTCTGTCGCCCTGACGCCGACATTGTCGTCTACAGCGCCCCCAGCAAGTCCTCGGCGAAGGTGCTCTCCGCCACCCTCAACTATCCTTACATGATACTGGTGGAGGACTACACCACCACCGCCGATCGCAAGAGTACCCCCGGCAGTGGCAGTCTCCCTCTCTCCCCGCTGACCGGTCCCCTCCCGTCCATGCCGCAGTGGATCAACGTGCTCTATCCCGTGGTGGGCTATGTCAGGAGTGAAAAAAACGGACAGCACCTCTTTCACGACTTTTGTCATGCCCCGCACTCCCCGTGCCCCAGCCTCGCCTCCCTCTCCTCCCCTTCCATCCGTTCCCCTGCTTCTCCTTCCTTGGAGTCACCACTGGGGGGACCGCTTCCGTCCGGCCTCCGCGCCCGGCGACCGCTCTCCTTCGAGGACTACCCCGATACCGCCAGCTACACCGCGCCTCGTGTGTTCACGGATACGCAGCTTAACACCCCACAAGGTCTGCCGATTCGCTCACCCAGCCCAGTTCCGCTGGACCCTCTTCCATGTGAAAAGCGACTCGACAAGAAGGGCACTGTCTCCCGTCAGCTGTTTGGTTGAGAGGGTGGGAGAGAAAATGTGAAGTATGTACATCTTTATTTGTTTAATTTTTCTTTGTTTTTTGTTTCTTTCTTTCTTTATTTTTTTTTTTTATTATTATTATTTTTGTTTATCTCTCTGCTGAAGTACGAAAAAGTTGTACTCAGCATATCTTTTTCATGCCTTCATTATCAATCCGTCTCCACACTTATCAGCGTCACATGTGTTAGTTTCACCCTCAAACTGGTAGACCAAACAAAAAAAAAAAAAAAAACTTATTATCTCCACAATTATTTTTCTTTTCTTTATGAACAATTCGTTTTAGCTGAATTCATTATAATGACGTCCTTCACTTCTCTGCGAACGGTGTTGGTACTGTTGGCCGGGAGCGCGGCGCTCACCACTGCCCGAGATGTGTGTCCACCCAACTGTGAGGTCGGGGCACGGTACGAAGGGGACGATACGGTATACTGTGGCCAGTGTGAGAGTGGTTATGACTTTCTTAACGGAAATCCTGCCGTATGTGCCAAGCTTCCTCCCAACTGTATTCGATTTCAGCGAGAAGGAGAGAAGTGCGCTCATTGCGTGGGAGGCCACCTTCTGTCCAAGACCGGTGTGTGTGTCAAGTGCCCTGGAAACTGTGTCTGTGACCCCGACGAGCCCTCCAAGTGCAACGGTTGTCCAGTCGGCAAAGGACTCAACGATGCCAGAACTGAATGTCTTCCTTGTCTGGACACGGAATGCAACTACTGTCCCATGTCGTACAAACAATGTGTTCCGCACTGTGACGTTGGTTCTGTATTAGCGAGTAACGGTACCTGTGTCAAGTGCCTCGCCGAGGGCTGCCGATGTGACCCCGACGCTCCTCATCTCTGCGTAATTTGTTTAAGTGGCCACTATCTAAAAGAAGGAAAGTGCATCCCTTGCCCCGACGGTTGCGACCGCTGTACGGTTCAGGACGATCGTGAGATTTGCCTCCGGTGTAACGACGGCGCCCCTCCGTTGAACGGAACGAACTGTATGAAGCGGGAGGTGGAATGCGACGCACCAGACTCCACCACCAACACCGTGCCCCTCATCGCTGCCGTCTCAGCTGCAGTAATTGCAACACTCGTCCTCATTAAGGCACGCCAGCGAGCCCCGCCGCGGACACACACAGAGTGACACTGTCCTTCCCTTCATTTTCCGCGCAGATGCCACTGTGAAATAGAAAAGATCAACCGGAACCCTTCGACCTTTTCGATATGTTTTTTTATGTGCATACTTAGTCGTTTTATAATCTCATTCAAAGGCTGAAAAAAAAAAAAAGCATTATTGTAGTTTTGTGGTCTCAAACCGCGCGTCCGGCTCCCATGGCCCCGCTATCGGTGTGTGTGTGTGTGCGTGTACCTCAACTGCCCTTCTCTCCTCCCTCTCAAAGGATTAGCTTCATTCTTAACTCCACTTTCCTTCCCTTCATGTTCTCCGCTTCCCACGTGCGAAACACCCTCGCCGCCGCCGCGGTGACGGTCATGCTCGTTACTGCGCAAAAAAGCACCTGCCCAGCCAACTGCGCAAGAGCTGCCGTGTACGGTGACGGTACCGTTGTCTGTGGCGCCTGCGTGGAAGGTTACACCCAGGACGCATACTACAGCAAGTGTGTCAAACTGCCGGAGGGCTGCGCCACCCTCGATGACTCTGGTACGGGCTGCGCCGAGTGCCAGGCTCACTATGCCCTCGGAGAAGACAAAGCTTGCCACCGGTGCAGCGGTGACTGCGAATGCGACGCAACTGACCTGAACAAGTGCAAAACATGCCCATCCAACGAAGGGTTTACCTCTGACGGACGCACCTGTGCCGCCTGCGTTGACAGCCACTGCGTGAACTGCCTCGAGTCGAACGAGCAGTGCGTCATGTGCGGAACTGGATACGTCGCGGTGGACGGCAAATGCGAGCCGTGCTCAGACGGTTGTCTTATCTGCATCAACGACATCACTAAGTGTGAGTACTGTAACACCGGGTACTACGCGAAGGATGACAAATGCGAGGCGTGCCCGGAGGGTTGCAGCGAATGTGAGGCGGGGGAGGATGGCCAGGTGAAGTGCACTAAACCAGCAAGCCGTAGCGCAACCCCGCTCCAAGAGACCATCACGCGCGCGGAAAGCACGACGTGCACCACCCCAAAGTGCTCCGAATGTGTGTCCGACGGCCAAACGGAGGTGTGTACGACTTGCGAAGATGGATTTTTTGCCCATCCCGCTCTGGGCTGTGACAGAGAAGAAGTGTCATGCTCGACGGGATCGGGTAACGCAGCCCTACCGTCCTCGTCCTCCGTGCTGTCCCTCATCGCGGCTGTCTCAGCTGCAGTGATCACTCTGGCACTGTAACACGGCAGACGGAAAGGGAAGACACTCCCCCCGAGTACAGTGGCGAGTCTCTTCATTCATCCACAATTCTTTTTTTTTTTTCCCCATTCTACTACTACCTTCCTTTCCAAAAAGTAAATGTGAAAACATGTTTTCCTTCATTTTCCCCGCAGATGCCACTGTAAAACAGCAAAAGGCAAACGGAACAGTTTAAATGGATAAGTTTGTCATGTGCACACTCAGTTGTTTTACGACATAGGCCAAAACGTCAAATTCTACAGGCACTGTAATTTTTTGAAAACTCACAACCATCTTTTCATTTCCGGCTCGTTTGGCGCGCCGGGCTCCCATGGCCCCGCTATCGGTGTGTGTGTGTGTACCTCAACTGCCCTTCTCTCCTCCCTCTCAAAGGATTAGCTTCATTCTTAACTCCACTTTCCTTCCCTTCATGTTCTCCGCTTCCCACGTGCGAAACACCCTCGCCGCCGCCGCGGTGACGGTCATGCTCGTTGCTGCGCAAAAAAGCACCTGCCCAGCCAACTGCGCAAGAGCTGCCGTGTACGGTGACGGTACCGTTGTCTGTGGCGCCTGCGTGGAAGGTTACACCCAGGACGCATACTACAGCAAGTGTGTCAAACTGCCGGAGGGCTGCGCCACCCTCGATGACTCCGGTACGGGCTGCGCCGAGTGCCAGGCCCACTACGCCCTCGGAGAAGACAAAGCTTGCCACCGGTGCAGTGGTGACTGCGAATGCGACGCAACTGACCTGAACACGTGCAAAACATGCCCATCCAACGAAGGGTTTACCTCTGACGGACGCACCTGTGCCGCCTGCGTTGACAGCCACTGCGTGGACTGCCTCGAGTCGAACGAGCAGTGCGTCATGTGCCGACCTGGATACGTTGCGGTGGACGGCAAATGCGAGCCGTGCTCAGACGGTTGTCTTATCTGCATCAACGACATCACTAAGTGTGAGTACTGTAACACCGGGTACTACGCGAAGGATGACAAATGCGAGGCGTGCCCGGAGGGTTGCAGCGAATGTGAGGCGGGGGAGGATGGCCAGGTGAAGTGCACTAAACCAGCAAGCCGTAGCGCAACCCCGCTCCAAGAGACCATCACGCGCGCGGAAAGCACGACGTGCACCACCCCAAAGTGCTCCGAATGTGTGTCCGACGGCCAAACGGAGGTGTGTACGACTTGCGAAGATGGATTTTTTGCCCATCCCGCTCTGGGCTGTGACAGAGAAGAAGTGTCATGCTCGACGGGATCGGGTAACGCAGCCCTACCGTCCTCGTCCTCCGTGCTGTCCCTCATCGCGGCCGTCTCAGCTGCAGTGATCACTCTGGCACTGTAACACGGCAGACGGAAAGGGAAGACACTCCCCCCGAGTACAGTGGCGAGTCTCTTCATTCATCCCCGATTCTTTTCTTTTTTTTTCCCCATTCTATTACTACCTTCCTTTCCAAAAAGTAAATGTGAAAACATGTTTTCCTTCATTTTCCCCGCAGATGCCACTGTAAAACAGCAAAAAACAAACGGGACAGTTTAAATGGATAAGTTTGTCATGTGCACACTCAGTTGTTTTACGACATAGGCCAAAACGTCAAATTCTACAGGCACTGTAATTTTTTGAAAACTCACAACCATCTTTTCATTTCCGGCTCGTTTGGCGCTTCAGGCTCCCATGGCCCCACTATCGGTGTGTGTGTGTGTACCTCAACTGCCCTTCACTCCTCCCTCTCAAAGGATTAGCTTCATTCTTAACTCCACTTTCCTTCCCTTCATGTTCTCCGCTTCCCACGTGCGAAACACCCTCGCCGCCGCCGCGGTGACGGTCATGCTCGTTGCTGCGCAAGACAGCAACTGCGCCGAAACCGAAACAAACGACGAAGGCGCCGTTGTCTGTGCCAACTGCGTCACGGATTACACCTTGGGCATAGACGGCGTGTGTTATCTTACATCGGGAGGCTGCATTCAGGCGGTGGACGGCAAGTGCCAGCACTGCAGGGGAGGCTTCACGCTGAACAAGGATGAAGGCACGTGCGTGAAATGCAACAAGGATTGCACTTGCGATGCCAAAGACCCTAACAAGTGCGTGGGCTGCAAGGTTGGCTATGGACTTGACGGCGAAACAGGCAACTGTGTGGCGTGCAAAGTCTCTGACTGCGCCTCGTGCAGCCAATCGTCCGACAAGTGCGGTGCTTGCATGCCGAACTTCCTACTCGTTGAAAATGCCTGTGTCTCATGTGCGGTCGACGAATGCACGAGGTGCAAGGCGGATGATATGAACACCTGCGACCTCTGCGATCTCGGGAACTACCTCAAGGAAGGCAAATGCAAGACGTGCGGCATTCGTAACTGCGATTCATGCCAGGAAGTGGAAGGCGTCGTGAGATGCGACGCGTGTGCCGGTGATCGTACCTACGACGCAGAATCCAGAACGTGCAAGTCGGGTAACGCAGCCCTACCGTCCTCGTCCTCCGTGCTGTCCCTCATCGCGGCTGTCTCAGCTGCAGTGATCACTCTGGCACTGTAACACGGCAGACGGAAAGGGAAGACACTCCCCCCGAGTACAGTGGCGAGTCTCTTCATTCATCCACAATTCTTTTCTTTTTTTTTCCCCCATTCTATTACTACCTTCCTTTCCAAAAAGTAAATGTGAAAACATGTTTTCCTTCATTTTCCCCGCAGATGCCACTGTAAAACAGCAAAAAACAAACGGAACAGTTTAAATGGATAAGTTTGTCATGTGCACACTCAGTTGTTTTACGACATAGGCCAAAACGTCAAATTCTACAGGCACTGTAATTTTTTGAAAACTCACAACCATCTTTTCATTTCCGGCTCGTTTGGCGCTTCGGGCTCCCATGGCCCCACTATCGGTGTGTGTGTGTGTACCTCAACTGCCCTTCACTCCTCCCTCTCAAAGGATTAGCTTCATTCTTAACTCTACTTTCCTTCTCTTCATGTTCTCCGCTTCCCACGTGCGAAACACCCTCGCCGCCGCCGCGGTGACGGTCATGCTCGTTACTGCGCAAAAAAGCACCTGCCCAGCCAACTGCGCAAGAGCTGCCGTGTACGGTGACGGTACCGTTGTCTGTGGCGCCTGCGTGGAAGGTTACACCCAGGACGCATACTACAGCAAGTGTGTCAAACTGCCGGAGGGCTGCGCCACCCTCGATGACTCCGGTACGGGCTGCGCCGAGTGCCAGGCCCACTACGCCCTCGGAGAAGACAAAGCTTGCCACCGGTGCAGCGGTGACTGCGAATGCGACGCAACTGACCTGAACACGTGCAAAACATGCCCATCCAACGAAGGGTTTACCTCTGACGGACGCACCTGTGCCGCCTGCGTTGACAGTCACTGCGTGGACTGCCTCGAGTCGAACGAGCAGTGCGTCATGTGCCGACCTGGATACGTCGCGGTGGACGGCAAATGCGAGCCGTGCTCAGACGGTTGTCTTATCTGCATCAACGACATCACTAAGTGTGAGTACTGTAACACCGGGTACTACGCGAAGGATGACAAATGCGAGGCGTGCCCGGAGGGTTGCAGCGAATGTGAGGCGGGGGAGGATGGCCAGGTGAAGTGCACTAAACCAGCAAGCCGTAGCGCAACCCCGCTCCAAGAGACCATCACGCGCGCGGAAAGCACGACGTGCACCACCCCAAAGTGCTCCGAATGTGTGTCCGACGGCCAAACGGAGGTGTGTACGACTTGCGAAGATGGATTTTTTGCCCATCCCGCTCTGGGCTGTGACAGAGAAGAAGTGTCATGCTCGACGGGATCGGGTAACGCAGCCCTACCGTCCTCGTCCTCCGTGCTGTCCCTCATCGCGGCTGTCTCAGCTGCAGTGATCACTCTGGCACTGTAACACGGCAGACGGAAAGGGAAGACACTCCCCCCGAGTACAGTGGCGAGTCTCTTCATTCATCCACAATTCAAATTTGTTTAAAAGCATTATTATTTTATTTACTCCTACCTTTATTTATATTACAGTCAAAATAGAAAGGACAAACGATGTAGTTTAAATGGATAAGTTTGTCGTGTGCACACTCAGTTGTTTTACGAAATAGGCCAAAACTTCAATTTCTACAGGCACTGTATTTTTGTGAAAACTCACAGGTGACCATCTTTTCCATTACCGGCTCGTTTGGCGCTTCGGGCTCCCATGGCCCCACTATCGGTGTGTGTGTGTGTGTGTGCGTGTACCTCAACTACCCTTCACTCCTCCCTCTCAAAGGATTAGCTTCATTCTTAACTCCACTTTCCTTCCCTTCATGTTCTCCGCTTCCCACGTGCGAAATACCCTCGCCGCCGCCGCGGTGACGGTCATGCTCGTTACTGCGCAAAGAAAGCACCTGCGCCAGCCAACTGCGCAAGAGCTGCCGTGTACGGTGACGGTACCGTTGTCTGTGCCGCCTGCGTCACGGAAGGTTACACCCAGGACGCATACTACAGCAAGTGTGTTCAAACTGCCGGAGGGCTGCGCCACCTCGATGACTCCGGTACGGGCTGCGCCGAGTGCCAGGCCCACTACGCCCTCGGAGAAGACAAAGCTTGCCACCGGTGCAGCGGTGACTGCGAATGCGACGCAACTGACCTGAACACAAGTGCAAAACATGCCCATCCAACGAAGGGTTTACCTCTGACGGCGAAACGGCACCTGTGCCGCCTGCAAGTCTCTGACAGCCACTGCGTGGACTGCCTCGAGTCGAACGAGCAGTGCGTCATGTGCCGACCCTGGATACGTTGCGGTGGACGGCAAATGCACGAGCCGTGCTCAGACGGTTGTCTTATCTGCATCAACGACATCACTAAGTGTGAGTACTGTAACACCGGGTACTACGCGAAGGATGACAAATGCGAGGCGTGCCCGGCAGGGTTGCAGCGAATGTGAGGCGGGGGAGGATGGCCAGGTGAAGTGCACTAAACCAGCAAGCCGTAGCGCAACCCCGCTCTAAGAGGCCATCACGCGCGTGCAAAGCACGATCGTGCACCACCCCAAAGTGCTCCGAATGTGTGTCCGACGGCCAAACGGAGTGTGTACGACTTGCGAAGATGGATTTTTTGCCCATCCCGCTCTGGGCTGTGACAGAGAAGAAGTGTCATGCTCGACGGGATCGGGTAACGCAGCCCTACCGTCCTCGTCCTCCGTGCTGTCCCTCATCGCGGCCGTCTCAGCTGCAGTGATCACTCTGGCACTGTAACACGGCAGACGGAAAGGGAAGACACTCCCCCCGAGTACAGTGGCGAGTCTCTTCATTCATCCCCGATTCTTTTCTTTTTTTTTCCCCCATTCTATTACTACCTTCCTTTCCAAAAAGTAAATGTGAAAACATGTTTTCCTTCATTTTCCCCGCAGATGCCACTGTAAAACAGCAAAAAACAAACGGAACAGTTTAAATGGATAAGTTTGTCATGTGCACACTCAGTTGTTTTACGACATAGGCCAAAACGTCAAATTCTACAGGCACTGTAATTTTTTGAAAACTCACGACCACCTTTTCATTTCCGGCTCGTTTGGCGCTTCGGGCTCCCATGGCCCCACTATCGGTGTGTGTGTGTGTGTACCTCAACTGCCCTTCACTCCTCCCTCTCAAAGGATTAGCTTCATTCTTAACTCTACTTTCCTTCTCTTCATGTTCTCCGCTTCCCACGTGCGAAACACCCTCGCCGCCGCCGCGGTGACGGTCATGCTCGTTGCTGCGCAAGACAGCAACTGCGCCGAAACCGAAACAAACGACGAAGGCGCCGTTGTCTGTGCCAACTGCGTCACGGATTACACCTTGGGCATAGACGGCGTGTGTTATCTTACATCGGGAGGCTGCATTCAGGCGGTGGACGGCAAGTGCCAGCACTGCAGGGGAGGCTTCACGCTGAACAAGGATGAAGGCACGTGCGTGAAATGCAACAAGGATTGCACTTGCGATGCCAAAGACCCTAACAAGTGCGTGGGCTGCAAGGTTGGCTATGGACTTGACGGCGAAACAGGCAACTGTGTGGCGTGCAAAGTCTCTGACTGCGCCTCGTGCAGCCAATCGTCCGACAAGTGCGGTGCTTGCATGCCGAACTTCCTACTCGTTGAAAATGCCTGTGTCTCATGTGCGGTCGACGAATGCACGAGGTGCAAGGCGGATGATATGAACACCTGCGACCTCTGCGATCTCGGGAACTACCTCAAGGAAGGCAAATGCAAGACGTGCGGCATCGAGAACTGCGATTCATGCCAGGAAGTGGAAGGCGTCGTGAGATGCGACGCGTGTGCCGGTGATCGTACCTACGACGCAGAATCCAGAACGTGCAAGTCGGGTAACGCAGCCCTACCGTCCTCGTCCTCCGTGCTGTCCCTCATCGCGGCCGTCTCAGCTGCAGTGATCACTCTGGCACTGTAACACGGCAGACGGAAAGGGAAGACACTCCCCCCGAGTACAGTGGCGAGTCTCTTCATTCATCCCACAATTCTTTTCTTTTTTTTTTCCCCCATTCTATTACTACCTTCCTTTCCAAAAAGTAAATGTGAAAACATGTTTTCCTTCATTTTCCCCGCAGATGTCACTGTAAAACAGCAAAAAGACAAACGGAACAGTTTAAATGGATAAGTTTGTCATGTGCACACTCAGTTGTTTTACGACATAGGCCAAAACGTCAAATTCTACAGGCACTGTAATTTTTTGAAAACTCACAACCACCTTTTCATTTCCGGCTCGTTTGGCGCTTCGGGCTCCCATGGCCCCACTATCGTGTGTGTGTGTGTGTACCTCAACTGCCCTTCACTCCTCCCTCTCAAAGGATTAGCTTCATTCTTAACTCTACTTTCCTTCCTCTTCATGTTCTCCGCTTCCCACGTGCGAAACACCCTCGCCGCCGCCGCGGTGACGGTCATGCTCGTTGCTGCGCAAGACAGCAACTGCGCCGAAACCGAAACAAACGACGAAGGCGCCGTTGTCTGTGCCAACTGCGTCACGGATTACACCTTGGGCATAGACGGCGTGTGTTATCTTACATCGGGAGGCTGCATTCAGGCGGTGGACGGCAAGTGCCAGCACTGCAGGGGAGGCTTCACGCTGAACAAGGATGAAGGCACGTGCGTGAAATGCAACAAGGATTGCACTTGCGATGCCAAAGACCCTAACAAGTGCGTGGGCTGCAAGGTTGGCTATGGACTTGACGGCGAAACAGGCAACTGTGTGGCGTGCAAAGTCTCTGACTGCGCCTCGTGCAGCCAATCGTCCGACAAGTGCGGTGCTTGCATGCCGAACTTCCTACTCGTTGAAAATGCCTGTGTCTCATGTGCGGTCGACGAATGCACGAGGTGCAAGGCGGATGATATGAACACCTGCGACCTCTGCGATCTCGGGAACTACCTCAAGGAAGGCAAATGCAAGACGTGCGGCATTCGTAACTGCGATTCATGCCAGGAAGTGGAAGGCGTCGTGAGATGCGACGCGTGTGCCGGTGATCGTACCTACGACGCAGAATCCAGAACGTGCAAGTCGGGTAACGCAGCCCTACCGTCCTCGTCCTCCGTGCTGTCCCTCATCGCGGCCGTCTCAGCTGCAGTGATCACTCTGGCACTGTAACACGGCAGACGGAAAGGGAAGACACTCCCCCCGAGTACAGTGGCGAGTCTCTTCATTCATCCACAATTCTTTTCTTTTTTTTCCCCCATTCTATTACTACCTTCCTTTCCAAAAAGTAAATGTGAAAACATGTTTTCCTTCATTTTCCCCGCAGATGCCACTGTAAAACAGCAAAAAACAAACGGGACAGTTTAAATGGATAAGTTTGTCATGTGCACACTCAGTTGTTTTACGACATAGGCCAAAACGTCAAATTCTACAGGCACTGTAATTTTTTGAAAACTCACAACCATCTTTTCATTTCCGGCTCGTTTGGCGCTTCGGGCTCCCATGGCCCCACTATCGGTGTGTGTGTGTGTGTACCTCAACTGCCCTTCACTCCTCCCTCTCAAAGGATTAGCTTCATTCTTAACTCTACTTTCCTTCCCTTCATGTTCTCCGCTTCCCACGTGCGAAACACCCTCGCCGCCGCCGCGGTGACGGTCATGCTCGTTGCTGCGCAAGACAGCAACTGCGCCGAAACCGAAACAAACGACGAAGGCGCCGTTGTCTGTGCCAACTGCGTCACGGATTACACCTTGGGCATAGACGGCGTGTGTTATCTTACATCGGGAGGCTGCATTCAGGCGGTGGACGGCAAGTGCCAGCACTGCAGGGGAGGCTTCACGCTGAACAAGGATGAAGGCACGTGCGTGAAATGCAACAAGGATTGCACTTGCGATGCCAAAGACCCTAACAAGTGCGTGGGCTGCAAGGTTGGCTATGGACTTGACGGCGAAACAGGCAACTGTGTGGCGTGCAAAGTCTCTGACTGCGCCTCGTGCAGCCAATCGTCCGACAAGTGCGGTGCTTGCATGCCGAACTTCCTACTCGTTGAAAATGCCTGTGTCTCATGTGCGGTCGACGAATGCACGAGGTGCAAGGCGGATGATATGAACACCTGCGACCTCTGCGATCTCGGGAACTACCTCAAGGAAGGCAAATGCAAGACGTGCGGCATTCGAGAACTGCGATTCATGCCAGGAAGTGGAAGGCGTCGTGAGATGCGACGCGTGTGCCGGTGATCGTACCTACGACGCAGAATCCAGAACGTGCAAGTCGGGTAACGCAGCCCTACCGTCCTCGTCCTCCGTGCTGTCCCTCATCGCGGCCGTCTCAGCTGCAGTGATCACTCTGGCACTGTAACACGGCAGACGGAAAGGGAAGACACTCCCCCCGAGTACAGTGGCGAGTCTCTTCATTCATCCACAATTCTTTTCTTTTTTTTTTCCCCCATTCTATTACTACCTTCCTTTCCAAAAAGTAAATGTGAAAACATGTTTTCCTTCATTTTCCCCGCAGATGCCACTGTAAAACAGCAAAAGGCAAACGGAACAGTTTAAATGGATAAGTTTGTCATGTGCACACTCAGTTGTTTTACGACATAGGCCAAAACGTCAAATTCTACAGGCACTGTAATTTTTTGAAAACTCACGACCACCTTTTCATTTCCGGCTCGTTTGGCGCTTCGGGCTCCCATGGCCCCACTATCGGTGTGTGTGTGTGTACCTCAACTGCCCTTCACTCCTCCCTCTCAAAGGATTAGCTTCATTCTTAACTCCACTTTCCTTCCCTTCATGTTCTCCGCTTCCCACGTGCGAAACACCCTCGCCGCCGCCGCGGTGACGGTCATGCTCGTTGCTGCGCAAGACAGCAACTGCGCCGAAACCGAAACAAACGACGAAGGCGCCGTTGTCTGTGCCAACTGCGTCACGGATTACACCTTGGGCATAGACGGCGTGTGTTATCTTACATCGGGAGGCTGCATTCAGGCGGTGGACGGCAAGTGCCAGCACTGCAGGGGAGGCTTCACGCTGAACAAGGATGAAGGCACGTGCGTGAAATGCAACAAGGATTGCACTTGCGATGCCAAAGACCCTAACAAGTGCGTGGGCTGCAAGGTTGGCTATGGACTTGACGGCGAAACAGGCAACTGTGTGGCGTGCAAAGTCTCTGACTGCGCCTCGTGCAGCCAATCGTCCGACAAGTGCGGTGCTTGCATGCCGAACTTCCTACTCGTTGAAAATGCCTGTGTCTCATGTGCGGTCGACGAATGCACGAGGTGCAAGGCGGATGATATGAACACCTGCGACCTCTGCGATCTCGGGAACTACCTCAAGGAAGGCAAATGCAAGACGTGCGGCATCGAGAACTGCGATTCATGCCAGGAAGTGGAAGGCGTCGTGAGATGCGACGCGTGTGCCGGTGATCGTACCTACGACGCAGAATCCAGAACGTGCAAGTCGGGTAACGCAGCCCTACCGTCCTCGTCCTCCGTGCTGTCCCTCATCGCGGCCGTCTCAGCTGCAGTGATCACTCTGGCACTGTAACACGGCAGACGGAAAGGGAAGACACTCCCCCCGAGTACAGTGGCGAGTCTCTTCATTCATCCCCAATTCTTTTCTTTTTTTTTTTCCCCCATTCTATTACTACCTTCCTTTCCAAAAAGTAAATGTGAAAACATGTTTTCCTTCATTTTCCCCGCAGATGTCACTGTAAAACAGCAAAAGGCAAACGGAACAGTTTAAATGGATAAGTTTGTCATGTGCACACTCAGTTGTTTTACGACATAGGCCAAAACGTCAAATTCTACAGGCACTGTAATTTTTTGAAAACTCACGACCACCTTTTCATTTCCGGCTCGTTTGGCGCGTCGGGCTCCCATCGCCCCGCTATCGGTGTGTATGTGTGTGTGTGTGTGTGTGCGTGTGTGTGCGTGTACCTCAACTGCCCTTCACTCCTCCCTGTCAAAGGATTAGCTTCATTCTTAACTCCACTTTCCTTCCCTTCATGTTCTCCGCTTCCCACGTGCGAAATACCCTCGCCGCCGCCGCGGTGACGGTCATGCTCGTTGCTGCGCAAAAAAGCACCTGCCCAGCCAACTGCGCAAGAGCTGCCGTGTACGGTGACGGTACCGTTGTCTGTGGCACCTGCGTGGAAGGTTACACCCAGGACGCATACTACAGCAAGTGTGTCAAACTGCCGGAGGGCTGCGCCACCCTCGATGACTCCGGTACGGGCTGCGCCGAGTGCCAGGCCCACTACGCCCTCGGAGAAGACAAAGCTTGCCACCGGTGCAGTGGTGACTGCGAATGCGACGCAACTGACCTGAACAAGTGCAAAACATGTCCATCCAACGAGGGAATTACCTCTGACGGACGCACCTGTGCCGCCTGCGTTGACAGTCACTGCGTGGACTGCCTCGAGTCGAACGAGCAGTGCGTCATGTGCGGAACTGGATACGTCGCGGTGGACGGCAAATGCGAGCCGTGCTCGGACGGTTGTCTTATCTGCATTGGAAGTGTTTCTAAGTGTGAGTACTGTAACGACGGGTACTACGCGAAGGATGACAAATGCGTGGCGTGCCCGGAGGGTTGCAGCGAATGTGAGGCGGGGGAGGATGGCCAGGTGAAGTGCTCCGATCCAGCAAGTCGAAGCGCAACTCCTGCCAGTGAAGAGACCATCTCACACACGGAAAGCACGACGTGCACCACCCCAAAGTGCTCCGAATGTGTGTCCGACGGCCAAACGGAGGTGTGTACGACTTGCGAAGATGGATTTTTTGCCCATCCCGCTCTGGGCTGTGACAGAGAAGAGGTATCGTGCACGTCAGGTAGTGCAACCCTACTGTCCTTGTCCTCCGTTATGTCGCTCGTCGCCGCCGTTTTGGCAGCGATGAAATCTGTGGCACTCTAGCCCTGCAGACCCGCCAACGGGATATGAAGGCACTCCCCCCGAGCACAATATCTAGAACCTTTGTCCACCATCCATCGCATCTCCTTCCCTTCTGCTAGAGACACCGTTTTGACACATAAACCAACAAGGTAGTTCTCAACGCTTATGATTTTATGTGCACACTTAGTTGTTTTCCAATCTAATTGAAAGGGTGGAAAAAAAAAAACAGTCCTATTGTAGTTTTGTGACCTCAACCCATGTGTCGGGCTTCCATGACCCCGCTATCATTGCGTGTGTGTGTGTGTGTGTGTACCTCAACTGCCCTTCACTCCTTCCTCTCAAAGGATTAGCTTCATTCTTAACTCTACTTTCCTTCCCTTCATGTTCTCCGCTTCCCACGTGCGAAATACTCTCGCCGCCGCCGCGGTGACGGTCATGCTCGTTGCCGCGCAAAAAAGCACCTGTCCAGCCAACTGCGCAAGAGCTGCCGTGTACGGTGACGGTACCGTTGTCTGTGGCGCCTGCGTGGAAGGTTACACCCAGGACGCATACTACAGCAAGTGTGTCAAACTGCCGGAGGGCTGCGCCACCCTCGATGACTCCGGTACGGGCTGCGCCGAGTGCCAGGCCCACTACGCCCTCGGAGAAGACAAAGCTTGCCACCGGTGCAGTGGTGACTGCGAATGCGACGCAACTGACCTGAACACGTGCAAAACATGCCCATCCAACGAAGGGTTTACCTCTGACGGACGCACCTGTGCCGCCTGCGTTGACAGCCACTGCGTGGACTGCCTCGAGTCGAACGAGCAGTGCGTCATGTGCCGACCTGGATACGTTGCGGTGGACGGCAAATGCGAGCCGTGCTCAGACGGTTGTCTTATCTGCATCAACGACATCACTAAGTGTGAGTACTGTAACACCGGGTACTACGCGAAGGATGACAAATGCGAGGCGTGCCCGGAGGGTTGCAGCGAATGTGAGGCGGGGGAGGATGGCCAGGTGAAGTGCACTAAACCAGCAAGCCGTAGCGCAACCCCGCTCCAAGAGGCCATCACGCGCGCGGAAAGCACGACGTGCACCACCCCAAAGTGCTCCGAATGTGTGTCCGACGGCCAAACGGAGGTGTGTACGACTTGCGAAGATGGATTTTTTGCCCATCCCGCTCTGGGCTGTGACAGAGAAGAAGTGTCATGCTCGACGGGATCGGGTAACGCAGCCCTACCGTCCTCGTCCTCCGTGCTGTCCCTCATCGCGGCCGTCTCAGCTGCAGTGATCACTCTGGCACTGTAACACGGCAGACGGAAAGGGAAGACACTCCCCCCGAGTACAGTGGCGAGTCTCTTCATTCATCCCCGATTCTTTTCTTTTTTTTTCCCCCATTCTATTACTACCTTCCTTTCCAAAAAGTAAATGTGAAAACATGTTTTCCTTCATTTTCCCCGCAGATGCCACTGTAAAACAGCAAAAGGCAAACGGAACAGTTTAAATGGATAAGTTTGTCGTGTGCACAGTTAAAATCAAAATTGAATTTCTATTTACCTTGTATTTTTGTGGGAACAAGTGTCCACTTTTCCAGTACAAACTTGCTCGTCACATCGGGTAACGATGGACCTATTGTCAGTACGTATGTCTCCTTTTTTTCTCCTCTTTTGATTATTATCTTAAATTTGTCAGTTCTAGAAAAGAAAAGGTAGGAAAATGGACAACATGAATTTCCAATTGTTTCCTTCGTCGTGGAATGACGCGAGTGGAGGTGGTCCGTCTCCCCCAACTGTCGGAACAGACCCTCGTGTCAACTGCATAGAGGACGACGGCACAGAGGAGGAAGGAAACCACTACGATGGAGATCACAGCGCACAGTGGGAGGGCAATGGAGCGGACCGTACCGCTTTACAAATCCAAATTCCTCCCTCTGTAGGGGTCAACGCCCCTGTGACGGTATTTCCTACTGCGCAGTCCATACAGGCGGTGCTGGAGCAGCTAGTGCGCAACGGGAAGCCGGTCGATGAGGCACTATTCAGGCTGTTGCAGAGACAAGGCGAAAAGCTGCTGTACAAGGAGCAGAATGGGGAGCCCGTGTCGCCACTCTCACCAACCTCTTTTCAGAACTTCACGGCGGCGTTGCAGAATTACCTATCGTCTGGTTTTCAACCAGGCATGCAGTACAGCGTGGAGGACTTGCACGCTTTACAGCAGCTGTTGCGGCGGATACCCCCCAAGACCATTGCCTACCACGGCCCAGGGAGGGGCCTGTCGAGTGGTCGGGTGGAGGTACTGGAGGATGAGGAGAGCCGCAGCGGTCGCAAGAGACGCTATGGGGAGACCGAGATGGCGAGAGACTATCAGCAGAATCACGTGCAAGAGGGGCTGGGGGAGCCGGACGGGAAGCGGCGGCGGCTGACGGCCTACGACAATTATTGTTACGACCCGAATTTGGGGCAGAATTACGTTCCGCTACGGGGCGCAGAGGCGACGAGTGACGGGGAGGGGAATAAGCGGACGAGGGAATGGGGAGAAGGGGAATCCAACAAAAGAAGACGATGAACTGATTCGATTGTTGTCGTTTACCCTTATCCGATTTCATATGGTTTATTGCACAACGTCGACAACTTGCGTGCGCGCCGCTTTTCAATCGATTATATACGGTTGTTATTGTTTACTGTTTCACACTACCGAATTAGATGTTACCGCCTCGCATCGTGTCTCTAATGCTCTATCCACTTTTCTTTTTGTTGTTATTGTTGTGTTCTACTTTCTCTCTCCCTCTTTTTTTTTCCATACAAGAATCCCGTAACACGAATGTCTGAGTATCATCAAGAGTATCAACAGAAGTTGAAGGAGCAGAACAACCTCTTAGATCAGCTGCACAACAGTGTGGCGAATACCCGTTCCCACGCGGTGACGATTGGAGGTGAACTGCAACAGCAGGACGATATGTTGGACCAACTTCACAGCGGTATCGACCGAACGACCAACAGCAGCCGACAGCAGAACCGAAATGTGATTCAGCTACTGAAGGAGAGTGAGAGCAGAGGGTTTTACTCGTTAGTGATTGTGCTGGTTATCATACTGGTTTTTCTCCTCATGGTGTAATTTGTTTGCGTTTTTCATGTTTTTTTGAAGAAGTTCAATTGAAATGTATTCTCGTTTGTATCTAGTTGCTTTTTGTTTTTGACGAGAAATGCTGCAATGTGGACTGAGTAAAGTTGCCCAAATAATAGGGAAACCATGTTTATGGTATGCAATTATTATTTTCCTTATTTCTCTTTGTGCGTTTGTCTATTTTTTTTTTTTTTTACAAAAACAAAAGTCAAAAAGTCTTTTATTTTATTTTCTATCGAAAAGAAAAGAAATACCGCAGAGTTTTCTTTATCACCCCACCTATTAATAAAATATTGTTCAATGCGCCGTAGTACGTTTTGGTTGGCTAACTTTGTGCCCATCTTCATGCCCGCACTCTCCCCCTCTATGGAGGTCGGTACGGTCGTGGAGTGGAAGAAGAAGGTAGGCGACTACGTCAAGGAGAACGACGTCTTCTGCACCATCCAGACAGATAAGGCGGTTGTGGATTACACCAACACCTTCGACCCCGGTTACCTCGCCAAGATTTACCTCGAAAACGGTGGTGAGGCGCCCGTTGCCAAGACGATCGCCGTTATGGTGGACGAAGAAGCAGATGTGGCGGAGGCCGATCAGTATGTGCCAGACGATGCCGCGGAAGGTGAGCAAGAAGCTGCCCCCGCTACCCCAGCCCCGGCCGCTTCGACTCCCGCTGCCACCCCCGCTGCCGCCGCTCCCGCCGCCCCCGCTGGTGGTGCGTCTAGCGAAGCCCCGGATGTCGATTTTGCTCCTGTCTTCATGCCCGCACTCTCCCCCTCTATGGAGGTTGGTACGGTCGTCGAATGGAAGAAGAAGGTAGGCGACTACGTGAAGGAGAACGACGTCTTCTGCACCATTCAGACAGATAAGGCGGTTGTGGATTACACCAACACCTTCGATCCCGGTTACCTCGCGAAGGTCTATCTGGAGAACGGTGGTGAGGCGCCCGTTGCCCAGACGATTGCGCTCCTCGTGACGTCGGAGGCGGATATTCCGAAGGTCTCTAACTACTACCCCGAGGATGCGGCCGGCGCTGCCCCTGCTGCTGCTGCTGCCCCCGCTACCCCAGCCCCGGCCGCCGCCACTCCCGCTGCCCCTGCTGGTGGTGCGTCTAGCGAAGCCCCGGATGTCGATTTTGCTCCTGTCTTCATGCCCGCACTCTCCCCCTCCATGGAGGTTGGTACGGTCGTCGAGTGGAAGAAGAAGGTAGGCGACTACGTCAAGGAGAACGACGTCTTCTGCACCATTCAGACAGACAAGGCGGTTGTGGATTACACCAACACCTTCGATCCCGGTTACCTCGCGAAGGTCTATCTGGAGAACGGTGGTGAGGCGCCCGTTGCCCAGACGATTGCGCTCCTCGTGACGTCAGAGGCGGATATCCCGAAGGTCTCTAACTACTATCCTGAGGATGCGGCCGGCGCTGCCCCTGCTGCTGCTGCCCCCGCCAAGGCCGCTGCCGCTGCTACTCCCGCTGCCGCCGCCCCTGCTGCGGCGAAGGCCCCCCGAGGAGAGGCCCTCACCAAGGCCATCCACGACAGTGGTCCGAGCGTGGTGCGGATAGCCGCCGGACTGAGTGCCGAGGCTTTAGAGAAGATAGTTCCCACCGGTAAAGGAGGACGTTACCTCAAGTCGGACTTCGCTGGGGTGAAGGGATTTGACTACAATGAGAATGTGCAGGTGGTGTCTCTGGATGGGCCGGCGGCTATCAGCAAGACGGCCTCTCCCGCCGCCGCCGCGAAGCCGGCCGCCGCCACCCCAGCAGCTGCCGCTGGAGATATCTACAACGTTGTCATTCAGGGAACACCGGTGAAGGTGCGTGTGGATGACAGCAAGCTGTTGGACACTCTGATCAGCACCATGACGATTCCAAAGAAAAAGGTAGCGAAAGGAGCTACCCCCAAGTAAAAGCAAAAATTAAAAGAGGAAAAATAATATTATATTATACGCAAATTCATATTGTCGGTCGGGCATTAATTAAAGAAAAAAATGAAAAATAGGATGTTACACAAAAGACATATATTACGTATTGCTTGTTCTGTGTAAGAATATGACAGTACATCTTAAAAATGCAAAAGTAAGTCAAAAGTTAAGTGCGTTTCATGTATCTAAATGGAAACAAGTAGAAAAAGGAACACCCTTTTGTGGGTTTTGAAAACTATTTTTTTCTTAGTTGTTACTTTTACACTTTTTCCCCTCATCTTTCAAAAAAAGGAAAAAGGAAAAAATGTCTGATTTAAACAGCAAAATTTGCCACCAGGTGGAGTTTTACTTCTGTGATGTGAACATCGCGAAGGATGTCTTCCTCAAGTCTAAAATGGCGGAAGACGCCGAGGGCTTCGTTCCGTTAGAGGTGTTGCTCACCTTCAAGCGACTCAGCGCGCTGACGACGGACGTCAAGGTGTTAGCGGAGGCACTGCGTGACAGCGACAAGCTGGTGGTCAAGGAGGATGGCTCCGCCGTTCGCCGCAAGGACCCTCTCCCGGAGTCGATCAACACCGATGAGCAGACGGTGTACGCGAAACCCGTCTCCACCACCGCCACCCTCGATGAGCTGCGTGAGTTCTTTGCCAAGCACGGCACCGTGCTGGCCGTCTGGCGCCGCTACTTCAAGGGCGGAAAGAAGGACGGGGAGGAGAGCAGCTCCAACTACAAGCCGTCTGTCTTCGTCGTGTACAGCAGCAAGGAGGAGGCGGAGAAGCTGAAGCAGAACCCGCCCGAGGTCGATGGTGCCCCCATGACGATTCTTCTCAAGGGCGAGTACATGCAGGCCAAGGCGGCTGAGATCGCGGAGAAGAACAAGGGACGCAAGGCGGCCGCTAAGCCGGCGGACGACTACGTCTCCCGCACCCCGGCGATGCCCACGAACAGCAGCTACCGCGTTTCTGGTGCTGGAGAGTACGAGGGCTACACGGCGGTGAAGGGTCTGTGGCCGGCGGAGGAGCAGAAGGGCATCCGCTACGTCTTCAAGCCGTCCAACGATGTCTCCATGATTATCTTCCAAGACCCCGAGACGGCGGAGAAGATGGTCCAGAGTCTGAAGGACCGCTCGCCCAGCCTGAACGGCAAGCAGCCGGTGGTGGAAAAGCTAGGCGAGGAGGAGGAGAAGACGCTGATCGAGAATGTAGAGAAGGAAATAGGGGACCGCGCGGCGCAGAGAGGCGGTGGCCGTGGTGGACGAGGCGGCCGCGGGGGTCGTGGCGGTGGTCGCGGACGCGGACGTGGCGGAAAGCGCAGCCGTGACTAGTATTAAAGGAAGAATTTTTTTTCATTCCTCAAAAAAAATCTAATAATAACTACTTTTTGAAAAAATATAAACCGAACTAAAAACATAAAATAATTCTAAAAAAAAAAAAATCTTCTCCGTTCAAATATAATACGTTAACTAAAATAGTACTACACAAAAAAAAAAAAAGCGCATCTTTCGATTACATTTCATTCACTACGCTTTGTTCGATACACTATTGTTCACTTCCTCTCTCTCAAAAAAAAAAAAAAGGAAACAATAGCTATTAGTAAGAAGAAAAATGACGAGTAGTAAAGATATTGTCAACTATTTAGATGTCAAGTTAGAAGGCGTAAAAAACCTGCCCCCTGACTGGACGGAAGGGATGACCGCGACGGAGGGTACCAGCATCTACTCGCAGAATCCTTTCCGGTACAAGGTGTCCTTCACCATCCCCGGAACCGCCGATGCTGGTAGCGCCGCGGACGAGCACACCACCTACACCTACGAGAATGGCCGACTGTTGCCGTCGCTGCCAAAGTATACCCAGTACATTGCGGCCGCCGCTCCACCGCCACTCTCCGGTACCGACGAGGTGAACCCCATCCGTGACTTTCCCGAGACGATGGGCGAGCTGCAGCAGACCGGGGAGACACTGGACGATCCCTCCTCCCCTCAGGGTCAGGAGGAGGCACCGCCGCAGCTGCTGTGGGCGGTCACCTACGAAGAGGCCCCACCGGCGTTGCCATCCGATGAAAAGAAGAATCGCAAGAAAGGGGGCAGCACGGTGAGCTCCACGGTAGGAAAGGAGGACAGCACCGCCCCGCCGCCGCTCCCGCCACTCCCCGACAATGACGAGCAGCCGCCTTGTGTGATACGGGTGCCGCTGACGACCGCACAGGAGCGAGCCCTCGAGTCCATGGTGCGCCAGAAGAAACCGCTCGTCATGCACCTGCAGCGTGTGCTAAAGCCATACGTCCCGGCGGACTGGGAGGACATGAACGCCAAGTACTACGAGGCCACCATTCCCATTTCACTGGATCCTTTTAGCGCGCCAGGGTCCGTGGAGGCGAAGGAGGAGGTCCCTCTCGTGCCGGTGCCGGTGCCGCAGGAGGCGGAGGCGGACCGTAACCCCAAAAAGAAGACAGCGGCACGGAAGGCGGCCAAGTCCGGTCAGCCCCCCACCATGTACGAGGAGCCCGCCGCCGACGTGCATCCTTATCTCTCCGCCACGACCACCGCCACCGTCGAGCTGCGCCTTCGCCACACCCTTACCCGTCTTTCTAGCGACCGCGTCCGGCCCGCGCTGACGCCGTCGCAGCTCATCCCCACCCGCTCCAGGACACAGACGACTGGTTCCTCGCAGAGTGTGTCCGTGGACTTTGAGGAGGCCATCAAGGACATGGCGACGCACCTGTTGAAAGAGTATTACGAAGTGAACCCCGCCGAGAAGAACGCTGCTGGGGACACGCTCGATGAGCGAGAAGCACGGCGGGTGCGCTTCCTAGATTATTTCCAATCCACTGGACAGGTGCTCGCCTACAAGACGAAAATATCTGGCCTAGTGTTACGCATCATTGAAGAAAAGTTCCACACCGACCCCACCGCCACGCCAGAGGATGTTGGCAAGCTTCAAAATGAACTGTACGTCTTTTTGTTGGAGCACATGCACGTTGCACTGCAAGAACTGATCGACGCCGACACCGCCCGCCCCACGGGAGGCGCACCTGCCGCTGACAGGGTGGCAGACTCCGAGGAGGGGGAAGAGGGCGCCGTTCCCGCGGACGCACCATCCAACATAGCGGATGTGTGGTACCAGCGAGCACAGGAGGCGGAAATGACGGGCGAGCTGTCCCTCGCCTCCTCCTGCCACCAGTCCCGCATCGCCAGCTACGTGGGGAGCAGTCGCTACCCCGAAATGTGGACCGACGCGGCTGCCTTTTATACAAGAATAGGAGACTCCGCCCAGGCCGAGGTGTGCTATCGCGAGGCCATCGCCTGTGACCCCACGTACCTCCCGGCACTGCTGGGCTACGGCATGTGGCTGCTCACGTACGAGCGGCTGGGGGAAGCGGCCATCTTCCTTCATAGTGCGGTGGACCTCTCCCCCGAGGATGGACTGCTGTGGGCGATCATTTCCCTTCTAAACAGTCTACACATTGCGCTGCTCAAGGAGGGGAGCCCCAACTACACCAACGAGGCAGCCAAGTGGCGAAGAGAGCGAGAGGATTCGATCCAGCAGGCGGTACAGCGCTTCAAGAAGGTGGACCCCGACGCGACCGAGGAGAAGGCGCTCCTCCGTTTGGCCAACTACGCCCTGCAGCTGCACCACCGGGAGCTGGCAAACTATTTGCTTGTGCCAGTGTGAGGCAGGGAAGCGAGAGGTGGAGATCTTCTACGCTCGTCTGTTCGTCCAGGCGGAGCAGTACCGGGAGGCCCTCCACACGCTGGGCGAGCTAGAGGAGACGGAGGTGGAGGGGGCGGGGTCCCCTGAGGAGCAGGACGAGCTGAACATTCTGCGAGCGGAGTGTGAGGCGGCGCTGGGTCACACGCAGCAGGCCATCACCCTTTACAAAAAGGCGCTCTGTGCCAACAATGAACCTCCCGCGTACCTCAAACGTAGTCAGGCGGTCCTACCACCTTCCCAGGAGGCGGAGGTGCCCGTCGAGGCGTGGCGCCGTCGTCAGTTCCTTAACGCCTACGTGCGTGTGGGAAACCTTCTCCTCGGAGAGGGTAAATATAGAGACGCGCTCGGCGTATTTGCCATACTCCTGCAAGTGTGGCCCAGCTCGTTGGCGTGGCTGGGGGCCGGCATCGCGTACTACCGCAGCGGCAACCTGGAGAATGCGGAGGAGTGCCTCGCGGAGAGTAACGTGCTAGACCCGTCCAACCCGAGGACGTGGGGGTATCTCACCCTGTTGGTCGTGCGGCTGCAGACCGCCGGTGTGGAGGACACCCTCCAGCAGCTCCGCCTTCACGACCTGGTGGACCCGGCGCTGTGGGCGGAGATTGGAAAGGAGTTGTTGACCTCCAATCATGGCTCCCTCGCCGTCTGGTGTCTCCGCCGTGCCCTCTACCTCGACGGTCGGGCGGCTGGCGGCAAGTCCCACGGCATGCACTCCACGCTCACCTCGACCACGCAGTACTACTTGGCGCAGGCACTAGTGGAGCAGAGAGAATGGGAGGAGGCGCAGGAGCTGCTGGAGAGCGTGGCGGAGCATAGTCCCAATGAGGTCCTGAAGGCGAAGGCGGAGGAGGAACTTCACCAACTGCGGTCTTTTTCGTCGTAACTGAAGGAGTTTGACGTGTGATTTTACTTTCTTTTCTTTTTTAGGTGAGAGGAAAAACGCGATGTAACTAAATAAGCAAATGTACTGTATCTATGAGAATAAATATTACAAAGTTGAGGACACTTTTTGTGTGTTGGTTTGTTTTCCGTCTTTTTTGTCAAATATATTTCCGTTACCATAAGGGACGGACTAGCATTCGTTCTTTTTCTTTCACTTTTTGCCGGAATCAGAAACCAATTCAAAAGAAACAACTACATTAGAGTCAGCATTATGTCTACCCGTGTCGTGTGCATCCCTGCAACGGATAAGAAGCTGTTGGAGCAAATCAAAGCCAACAGTGAGTTCATTTCTCAGAATAAATTAGAAACTCAACTGACTGTGGCAGATACTGTACCGGACCGCCTTGTGCACACGGTATCAGAAGGGGCACAGGTCTCTGGACTACTGGAGGAAGTTTGGCGTCGCAAGACACATATGGAAGGGGAAACACACGAACCTACACAGTCGATAGCACCGGAGTGTCCGGAGTCCTTGCGGCTCTTCGCGGTACAGCTCACCGACGGCGGCCAACCCTTATGTCTCACCCCTGAAACGAAGTTGAGCGAGGTCACAACACGTACCGATGTGCTCCGACTAGGCGACGAGGCGGACAGTCCTGTGGTGCTGCTGTATGCCGACGAGGAATCGATGGGTGACGACGGACTTGGTATAGCGATGGTGGTCATGTGTGGCGTGTCACTGGTGTGTATGCTAGTCGCCTGCCTCACGCCCATTTGTGTTCAGTGTTGTGCGGCCAAAAAAGAGAAGAAGCAGGCCAAGAAGGACGAGGAAAAGCGAAAGAAGCAGGAGGCGGAGATTCAGCAACAACAGCAGAATCAAAGCCCCCAGCAGTACTACAACTACGCCGGCGGTCAGCAGCAGCAACAGCAGCCACAGGGATACGGCTACGGTGCCCCTCCGCCCGGAGGCCAGCCGGTGTACTATGCGAATAATAGTGCCGGTGTCGGTTACGGCTCCCCACCACCAGCCAACGGAGGATACGGCGGAGGGTATGGGGTACCGCAGAACAATGACGCACATGCCCCTACCTACGAACAGCCAGTCTATGGGCAACCTCTCTACGGTCAGCCACCGCCGGGCACACAACCGTGCGCCCCTGCCCCAGCGCCAGCTCCCGCTCCGTTGTAAATGTCACTGTTAGTGTTGAAACATTAAAAATGTGAAGGGGAAAGGTCCGATTCTTTTTTGTATTACTACTTTTCACATTTGTCCGTCATGATTTCCTTGTTCGTATAATAATCTCTAGAATGACTGCTGAAAGAAAAAAAGTGTTCGCGCCTTTGGAAAAGGCATTCTGTTCCTTTTTCATTGTGGCGGGTTCGTCCTATTGTACACACACACACTAGAACGTTTTAAGTTGTTTTCTCATTTTTTTTTCCCCAATTGTTTTTCTGTTCATTGCTTTTCCTAAATTCACGTGCCGCCCAACGACTCGCCCGACAGACGCACGTCTTTCTCATCTTGCACAATATTGATTCACTCCGTCATAACCGTTGTGTTCATCATTGTGCTTTTTTTGTGTGCTCTCTGTTTATCTTTTACCAACTACTTTTCACTTTCTTCCGTACTACACTTTAAGGACCCTAATCAAGTCACCAACCACACATACTAAACTCCAAAATATGTCTACCCGTGTCGTGTGCATCCCTGCAACGGATAAGAAGCTGTTGGAGCAAATCAAGGCCAACAGTGAGTTCGTTTCCAAGAACCCTTTGGCAGCCGAACTGACTGTAGCAGACACTGTGCCGGACCGTCTCGTGCACACGGTGTCAGAAGGGGCACAGGTCTCCGGACTGCTGGAGGAGGTTTGGCGCCGCAAAACACATATGGAAGGAGAGACACATGAACCCACACAGTCGATAGCACCAGAGTGTCCCGAGTCCTTGCGGCTCTTCGCCGTACAACTCACCGACGGCGGCCAACCTTTATGTCTCACCTCTGAAACGAAGTTGAGTGAGGTCACAGCACGTACCGATGTGCTCCGACTAGGTGATGAGGCGGACAGTCCTGTGGTGCTGCTGTACGCCGATGAGGAGTCGATGGGTGGCGATGCCTCTGGTATTGCCATGATCATTATATGCGGTATGACGTTAGTGTGCATGCTGATTGCGTGCCTGACGCCGATTTGTATTCAATGCTGTGAGGCCCGCGAAGAGAAGAAGCAGGCCAAGAAGGACGAAAAGAAAAGAAAGAAAGAGGAAAAGAAGGTCCAGAAGCAGCAGGAGGAAAACCAAAACTCTAACCAGTACTACAACTACTATGACACGCAGCAACAACCGCAGCAGGGAGCCACCTACGGTGCACCACCAGTGTATTACGGTAACACAGTCACATATGGCGCTCCACCAGCCAACGTTGGATACGGTGTGCCACTGAACAATGAAGTGCACGCGCCGACCTACGGTCAACCGACTCCTAGCAAACCGGTCGACACGCATCCCGTCACAACGCCAACCCCGTTGTAAGCGTCACCCGCGATGTGGAAAATTAAACAGCACGGGAACGAAAAGAACAATCAGGTTCTTTTTTATTACTTTTCTTTCCACCGTGTTTTATGTTTTGACTACAGGAAGAACACCTTGTTTCTTCCTCATGGAGGCTGACCGTCTTTCTACCAATCAACTAGAACTTTTTCAGTTCACTTTCTCATTTTTATTTTGTTAGTTTTGTTTTTGGTTTCTCTCATTTTTACACCCTCTCACCCTTTTTGTTTATTCCTGAGAATCACGTGCCATCCAACGACCCGCACGACAGACGGACGTTTTTCTCATATTATTAATTCACTTCGTTGTATTCACTCTTTCAATCGTTTTACTTTCTTGTTTAGTGATTTGTTTTCTCGTCAAACACTTTTTAGTTTCTCCCACTCTTCATTTTAGAGATTCGTCAATAAGTTGCTAATTATACACTATACCCAAAAATATGTCTACCCGTGTCGTGTGCATCCCTGCAACGGATAAGAAGCTGTTGGAGCAAATCAAGGCCAACAGTGAGTTCATTTCCAAGAACCCTTTGGCAGCCGAACTAACTGTAGCAGATACTGTACCGGACCGCCTTGTGCACACGGTGTCAGAAGGGGCGCAGGTCTCTGGACTGCTGGAGGAGGTGTGGCGCCGCAAAACACATATGGAAGGAGAGACACATGAGCCCACACAGTCGATAGCACCGGAGTGTCCCGAGTCCTTGCGGCTCTTCGCGGTACAACTCACCGACGGCGGCCAACCCTTGTGCCTCACCCCTGAAACGAAGTTGAGTGAGGTCACAGCACATACCGATGTGCTCCGACTAGGTGATGAGGCGGACAGTCCCGTGGTGCTGCTGTACGCCGATGAGGAGTCGATGGGTGACGACGCATTTGGTATTGCTTTACTGGTAATGTGCGCCGTGTCACTGGTGTGCATGCTAGTCGCCTGCCTCACGCCCATCTGCGCGGAGTGCTGTGCGGCCCAAAAGGAAAAGAAGGAAGCAAAGAAACGAAAGAAGCAGGAACAGCAGATCCAGCAACAACAGCAGAATCAAAGTCCCCAGCAGTACTACAACTACGCCGGCGGTCAGCCTCAGCAGCAGCCAATCCCGTACGGCGCTCCACCACCGGCGGGACCGGTCTATTACCCGCCTGCTGCAGAGCCAATCTACGGACAGCCGGTCTATGGTCAGCCAGTGCAGTACGCCAACGCCCCAGCCGCCTACGGAGTAAGCTACAACTATCAAACGAACCATGCAAATTATGTGAACGCTCAATATGGCAATACGACGCCACCGGCACCAAATTTGCTTCCAGCGCCAATTTAAAAGAAAAAGGAAAAAAAGTTGATCAAAAAAAAACTATTAGTTATACCTTTTTTTTTTTTTTTTTTTTTAGCAATTGTTTTCAAGTTACACTTCCAAATATTTTGCTTTGATTCGTTGTTGTTTCCTCCCCACCCTCATGCATTATTTCAGTTTCGATATTGTTTTTTTTGTCTTGTTTGCTGTTATACCCAATTCGTTTTCAGGTTTTTTTCGTTATTGTACTATTATTGTGGTTGTGTTTGAGGAAGTGTTGAAATCTTTCCGCTATTACTAAACTATTTATCCCACCCCAATTTTAAACATCTCAAAACAAGAATGTATAATTTGGTTTTCGATTGGTCATCACATCATAAACATCGGTTACCGACGTCGTTCATTGGCTTTTTAACTTTCACAATTTTATTCTTCTCGTTTGGTAACACTGTGGTTTTTGCAGCGCTCACTCCACCGTTCACGACTCCCACACTGACATACAGCCAGCCCGATGCGAAGGATCCCACCACGGGTGAAACCGTCAAGGTCATGCCCGTGTCCTTCCACGTTGAGGTAAATGAAGATTTTGGACAGCAAAAGACGTTGGAAAAGACATTTCCCGTCACCAGTGGCTTTTTTCACCTTGCCTTCGACGTACCGAACCCCGGACTGGACTTCAGTCTGGTGTTGTCATCCACAGAGTATCCCTTAATAAAAGACAACGCTGGTCACTTTTGGAAGAGTAAAGCGGATTTGCAGATTGCGTTCAACAAGGAGGACAGCATCTTCACCAATCCTACGAACGATGTGCAAGTGTTCACTTATCAATCCAAATCGGAGAGCGAAGAAATGCTGTTGGGCAGTATGACGGATGATGAAGAGTGCAGTAGCAAGTATGCCTGTTGCACACAAAACAGCACACATTACGCAAAGTATAAGTTGGTCGACAGTCCTGTACCGCCGTACGTGTGTGCAGGACCGGCGATCAGTTACGGTGGAATGGTGTTCAACTTCCAGACGCTGTCCAGTTTCACAACGATCAAAGGGGAAGATACGGAAATGTGCGTGCTTGAGGCCACATCACAGTTTGGTTATGATCTAAACAGCTGTAAAGGAGACAGTCTTAGCACTTCGGTGAGTCGAATCGACTTTTCTTTTGCCAACCCGTCCACTGGATACGCTCTCTGTCGTCCGGGACAATCCTTGACAGACACGACGTTTAGTGATTCACCTTTTCCGGTGGTCGGCACTAGTTTTTGCGAGACTCGAACCTGTATCGGATACACAGAAGAAAATTATAGGAAAGACAAGGCGAAGTGCGAAAAGCGGGCTCTAGGGTTTTTTACATCTTTGGATACGAATAACACGAATCAGTTCAGTAGTTTTGAAAAAGGCTCAGCCTCCCAATGGTCCCTCATCTTCCCAAACTGCAAGTGGACTAACAGCATCACGATGAGCTCCCCGACCACCCTCAAGGAAATTAAGCTGCAGTGTGACGTCCCTCCCTCCAACAACTGGTCCACCACCTCTACCGGAATAGACAGTGTCATGTCCGCTCTTCGCGCCCATGTTCCCCATCGCCAAAGTATCCAACTATACGGTAAGAATGGACAAGGAAGATTCTCCCACAGCGTTCATTGTCAATGTGCAATACACTTCACTTTATGCCGTCGTTGGTCTGGAGTGGACGGTCACCATCTGCCTCGATGCAAGTTGTGCCACCGCTGTCCACGCTGTATCCGTTAGTGATGGCAGTCCGCTCCCAGAGTCTCTCACCGTGTCCATTCCAATGTCATCGATCAGCGCGGACCTCACTGCAGTGCAGCTGACGGTGGAATGCGAGACCACGCCAGCAGGAAAGTCCTTTCCGTTATTTGGTGCCCACCGTCTCTGTTCCCCTGTCCCCTCCTATTCCCGTCGCCTCGCCCATCGCATCGCTCATTGAGGGACGAACGCCACCGCAGTACATCACTCCCCCATACGGTGAAAATATTGCTGTCATGGCCGTCTGCCAACGAGACTCCTCCTTTTCCGCCGCCGACAAAAAATGTGAGCCCTACACGGACGAACAGTGTGACGCCCTTTACGATGGCTGGAAGTCCAAGTTTGATACGACGCCCCAACGGTGTGTTGTGTCTCTTCCTGTTTTGAGCGCTTCTCCAAAGTACGAGCGAGTCACCACAGCCGACTATTCAGGACGTAACTTATCCATGAGCCAGCCGGAGGCGACAGAAAAATTACGGAGCATCCTGGTCCCGCCGTTTCTGCGGTCCATGGACAATGTGCTGCGTGATCTTCAACTCGTCAAGTCCAACCTCCTGAAGCGGATACCTTCTTTTCAGCAAGTGAGTGCCGCCAAAGAAGCAACGGACACGACGGAAGTCATCTCCTACACGTCGTTGGAAACGGCGGGCGCATTGACCATCGTTTTTATCGTGGTGACGGTATTTATATGGATTCTCATCTTTCTACGGGAGTGCTGCCACGCGTGTTGCGAGTGCGGTCCTTACACCGACCCAGAAACGGTGCGGCTGCGGGAGTTGAAAAGAGAGGCGCGGCTCCTGCAAAAAGAAAGGGGAGGGGGAAAAATTCAGGGACAGAACAATATGGAATTCCGAGGCGCGTTTATCAACCCGTATCCAGCTGGTACGCCAGAGGCAGCGCTCTTCAACGCCTATGCATCCCACGTAAGTCATCAGAGCCAGCAGCAGAACTTTGCATCGCGACAGTCGTATGCCAACAACAATAATAACTACTTCACTAATTCACAACAATTTTATGGGCCCAATAATAATAACAATCGTGACGCTCGGCCGCATCCCCGCCGGTCCTCCCGAGTGGAGGTACTGGACGAAGACGAGGATGAATCACAACAAATGGCGGACGAAACCAGAACTTTTTTAGAAAATATTGACTAGATAAAGTAAATAAGTTAAAACCTGCTACTTCTTTTTCTTTTTTTTTCATTCCTTTACCCTTGTCGTTTTTTTACTATTTTTTTGAGCGCCTGAAGACCCGTCGTGGACCACATTCAATTTTATATTGTCTCTCACGAATTATATATCCACGTATGTCTTTGGTGCGTTTTGTTTTGTTATCACATCACTAGACCTCACGGAAAATTAACGAAAGAAGAAAAAGAGTTTGGTTCCTTTGTTTTCGTCGTTCTGGTCACCCCTTCGCCCTCTCACATTCTTCTTCCCTCTTCCCATGACCCATAGGATAAGACTTACCCCTCTGGCCTATTAGAAAGTGGAGGATCGGCCGTTGCGCGGAGGAGGGCTGCCCACCGCCCCAGGCCGCCAAGAGCGTTCCACAGGGGGAAGAAAGATATCGAAAAACAAACAGGCGCGGAGAAGCCTCCTTCTCCATTCCTTAAGAACTGACAATACAAAAAAGAGACCCCCCCCGGAGAGGGTAAATGGGCATACCAGTGCGGGGAAGAGGCTCCTGGGGAAAAAAAAACCTATATCATAGATGGCCTCGTTGTCGGGGCCGCTGCCGGGGAACCGGCCCTCCCCGCCACCGCCAAAACGCGGCGAGAAAAGTATACGAACGTTTTCCCCCAGGAAGCCGAATCAATGTGGAGGCGGTCCGCTGCAGAAAAATGAAACTTCGGCCCACTTTGCTGCTACCAAGCCGCGGGAGGCGTGCCGGAACACGTCGGCTAAACGCCGCAAGACGGGTCGCCACCGACGGCCAGCCGGAGCGCTAAGAAGGAAAACAAAAAACGAACATGCGCAGAAAAACTGACTTACCCGTTTGCCAGAAGCGAATAGAACATAGATGCGAGCCCGCCTGTGACGACAAGCGGGCTTACCTGTCCGGGGGAGAGGGTCCTCCGGGGGCGGGCAAAAAAAAAAAACTATATCATAGATGGCCTCGTTGTCCGGACCGCTGCTGGGGAAACGGCCCCCCCACCACCACCGCCAAAACGCAGCGAGAAAAGAATATGTACATTTTCTGCGAGAAGGCGCGGCAACGCGGTGGCAACCAGCCCGCAAAAACAACCTCGCTTTTCCGGAAGTTCGAGGGGGGGGGCGGCCCAACACCCCAGCGGCGCCGGGACCAGCGGGCCCGATCGAAAGAATGGGCCAAAGCAAGCGCCCCTTATGCTTTGAGCGCCCCCAGACAGATCAAAGACTCACGAGAACACTTTAGCAGCGGAGGAAGAAGACCCTTTAGCGCCAAGCGATGTTGTTTGGCGCGTCGGCCAAGTAGCGCGGGGTCGGGGCACGCAATATTGTGCGTCACCCCCCGTCCGGGGGAAACTCGATTATTAGAATAACAAACCCCGGCCCCATGAAGCGTGTTAAGTCCAGATTCCGTTGACACAGGTTGTTTCCGAGAATGCGGCGGGAGTTTTTTGGGAGTGGCCCTTTGCCAGTTGTGGGCGGAACGGCCCTTCATCTTCGCGCCGCATGCGTCGTTAACCACGCCGAACGTTCCGCCCGTTGAAAATAAAACCAGCACTCGGTCATCCGGTGTGGAATACGTGCTGCCGAAATTATTTCATCCGAATAAGCCCCGAATGTTACAAAGTTTATGCTCGCGGCGCGCGGCGCCCCCGGTTTGCAAGTCCCCCGCGCCCCCCCCCGGCACAGGGGGCGGGTTTTTTGAAAACGGTGAAAAAGCAAATTAAAAAACCCCCTTTGCGCCGGAAGAGGGGAATGGGGAATAGAGGAAGGCATCGCGCCCACCCCGTTCGCTTTCAAAGTCCCAATCACTAGAAGACGAATAATCATCCCCTAACTTTTGATTACGTTTCATTCTCGCTCACTTTGCACCAAACGGTTTCCCGAAAGGAACCCTTTCGGCATCGAATTGCCCATTTCCCCCCGTCGTGGAAAGGATGGGGGGGGGGGATTTTCAGTAAGCCTTTTTCTTTAGCAGCAAGCCCGCCCTTCAGCCAAAAGGGACGTGGACAAGATGCCGAACAGCGCCTCATCTGCGTTGATTCGCTTCGTAAACATTATAAAAAGAGAGGGACCTTAAATCTACTATGATCCCAGTTTTTCGTCTCGCGCCACTTCCAAACCGTCCTTTCCGCGTGTGGGGACGCTCTGGGGCTCTGGCCTGGTGGCGGCGCCCTCGTCAAATGAAAACCAAAGAGGGGCCGTGGGAGAAAACGCTGGCGGCTCCTTGGGCCGTTTCGATTTCGCCGGCCCCCGCGTTCTTGATGAGGACGGGGCCCGGCCCCATTCCCATTCGGCCCTTGACATTCGAGCCCCGCCGCCCGTCGGAACCACCGCGGGGGACCGGCGCCCCGATGGATGCCCCGGTTTCGTTCAAAGGGGGGGGGCGTCATGCGCGCCCACTTCGGGGCGGGCTGCCAGGCCCCGCAAACGCGTTCCACTTGGTTCCTCGTTTGGGGGAACCGCGCCGGAGGGCGAAAACCTTATGCTTCTGGCTAATCTCTCCCGCGCCCCCCGTCCCCCTCGTCCCGAATCCGCTGTTTGCGGCGATCGGGGCCCCCCGAAAAGCCCCGGGCGGCGCCGCCCCTCAAGAACGGGAAAGTTCGAAGCAACCACCAAAGCCACCCGTTGCATCAACAACGCGAGGTTGCGGAAAACCCTGGCCGGGGGCGCCCGTTGTTGGGATTTTTTTTGGGGGGCGTCCCCCCAGTTTCGCGCCCCCTTCCGCCAGTGTGCCGTCGCGTTGTCCGTTCCCCTTCTGCGTGTCGGAAGATATTTTCGGGAACTTTTTTGTTGCTTTGCTTGTCGGCGTGCTGGCGGGCGGCGTCTGTGTTCCCATGGAGCCGGGTGCGCGGACCGAATCCGCTTTCTTCACACCAGACCGGCGTCGAAAGTTGGGTTGGTGGGCCGTCTTACCTTTGCGTTGGGGAAAAGGAACGTCATCGGTTATCCGGGCGCGGATGCTGCCTAACGGATCGGGTGTTCTTCGTCGCCTTGGGCGCCCGGGTTCCGCGTGGCACCTTGTTCGTTGCTTTTCTGCGGTCTCTCTGGCTTCCCGTTGCCCCTTCGTGAGGGAGGCTGGCGCGGGTCACCTTTGAGAGGTCTTTTCACCGTAGCTGGTTGTCCGCCTTTCGCAGGCACATTAGTCTCCGGACAGGGATTGGGCGATTGAAACTGTTTTTTCAGGCCCTCCGTTCCCCATCTATTTTATCTGGCCGCCGGGTGCTCGGGCTAATTCGTGCGCCTTTTTTCCCACAATGGGGCCGATTTCTTCCGCCTTCCCCCGCGCCACCCCGCTGCCCGATTACGGTTCCTCAGGCCTGGGGTGCTGCTAAAGACGCGCTGTCGGCGGCTGTGGGGCTTGTTGTTTCAGCGCCGGGTTTTGGGTTTGGCTTGTGGTGGCGGTCCCTTCGGTCAGGGTTCTGCGGCCGCTGGGGTTTGTTGGCTTTCGGGGGTTCCGCTCTCCCAAAGAAAGCTGTTGGTGTGGGGTTCGTTTGCCGCTTAGGGCGGTTTCTGCGGTGCCCACTCCGAATTTCGGGCGGCGGCCAAGGGCGCGTGTTTTTCCTCTCAGGGGCGCTTTTTTGCGTCCTTCCCACTCCCCTTCGGCCGTTCCGCGCTGTTGGAGAGAGGTTGCTGCCGGTGTGCCCCCCTTCTTTGGCGGGTGAGGGAGGCTCCCTTTTCCCCTAATTTGCCCTTCCAAAAGCCTCCTTCTCCCGCCCCCCTTCTGTTTGAAAGCAACGCAGTATGGACGCTCAGTTCTTAGAGACGGGTTTTTTGTACCCTTTGTTATGCCTGGCCTCTTCGATTGCGGTCACCTATATCATTTGGGCACTCGTTCCGAAAAAGGGGACCATCGGGACGGTGGCGGCCCACGCCAGCAAAAAGCCAAAGGCCCCGACATGACATTTTTTTTTTTTTAAATTTTACCCGCCCCGCCACGCCGGTTTGTCCGCGCGGGAAGATTCTCCGCGAGAGTTTGTCGTTTGTTTTTCCCCCCTGTGAAGCCCACTTTCCCTCTTTTCACCTCAACAAAGTTTAATTTTAGTTGTTTCTTTCCAGTTTCCTGCCTCTTTTCCCATGAGAAGATTCAGCGTTGCAGACGCCTCAAAAGGGCTGGCCTTGATGCGGTCATTTGCAACAACTAGGAAAAATCTGCTTATAGAAGACCCGATGGAAAAGGAACGCGAGGCGAGTTTGAGGCAAAAGGTGCTTTCAAAGTACAAGGGAGTTCCGTTTCAGGAATTGCACAACCCAGAGTATGGGCAGTTTGCCACGGCAGCCGGCGCTACGACTGGGAGCGGGTTCAATCAAGGAGCAAGCTGGGGCAGCGCGCCGAATCAGAACGGAGGCGGGCGCAAGGTCGATTGGATTATGCTTCTCACAGGAGGTTTGCTAGTCTTTGTGACGACCAAAATCATGTTTCAACAGGCAACGAGAGGGGTGGATGATCTTGACATGCCTTTGTGGATCGGCAGTACGTACCTTCAAGCGGAACATCTCATTTTCAACATCCAGTTCGATCATGACACCAGAGAGAATCTGAAGAACGAATTCCGTGAAGTGAGGGACGCGGCGCTCCAAAATCTGCAGCCTTACCCTGGTTTCTTTGACTTTGTCCGTTTTAAAAGACCTGAATTCGGCTCCGGGAGACAGTACAATTCTCAAACTGTCATGGATGCCCTGATCCAGTCGATGAGCTCATCGGATACAAAAGGGCAGACACAAGTAGTTAGACTGGTTCACCAGATGCTCCAAACAAGAAGTGGTACGCCTGAGTCTCGTCTGGATGACTTCATGAACAAGATGAATACTCTCTCGCTGTATCGGAGTCCGCTTCCCATGGGAGGAGGTGCTTTTCCTACACAACGAGTATACCAACCTATTCCTCCTCCTCCTCCTCCCGTTCATCCCCCTGCTGACACTGATACCACTCACGCGTCAGCAAATCAAGACAGTGGGTCAGGCGGCTCTGTTCCCTTTTCTTAGTTCCTTTTCACATACAGACTCATACACACATCTAGCGCCTTTTTTTTTTTTTTATTATAGTATATTCATTGACACAAAAAAGACATTAATTCATGTTTCTACACAAGTCAACATTCTTTTTTGTTTTTGTTTCTGGGGGACGTCCATCTTCTCATCGACGTGATAGCACGCTGTGATTGATTTTATATCCTTTCCCAACTCTTTTTCCCCCTTTTAATTTAGTCTACAATGTCTGGAAATGTTTCTCATTTTTCACACGATAAGGTGGCTGAATTGAAAGAAGCGTTTTCGCTACTGGACAGCAGCGGAGAAGGCACCATTGAACTTTCTCAGGTGAAAGAAATTTTTAAGCTGATCATACACATAAAGGACGACGCCTTCGATAAAGTTGTCAAACAGTCTCAATTAGAAAACGTCGAGTCCGTTACGTTCGCACAGTTTTTTGTTCTCATGTCAAATGTAAAAAATGCAGTTCCGGCTAGCATAACACCGGAGCAAAGAGTTAGGGATTTGCCAAATGCTTATGAAATATTCTCACAATTCGATAAGGACAAGTCAGGGTATATCGACGAGAGTGTATTTTTCGCTCTACTGACTGAAAAAGGTGAAGTTATTAAGCGAAGACGAGGCTCTTTCTCTGAAAGTGAGACTTAGAAAAAGCTGGGTTCCTGCTCTGCGGCAAGGTTCAGTATCAAGCCTTTTTTATGAATGTGTGGACGACAGACGCAGACACCCCTCTTTTTTAACATGTATAGTTGCTCGATTTCTTTGTATGTTTGCTCCTCGAATTATTTGTTTTGTGTGTTGAACGAAACGCCACTTTTCCCACAAGCTCACTGAACGTATTCCTTCTCCCCCCTCTGTAGTTTTTCCGATCATTTTGGTTTTTTCCACCCCCCGAGGAAATGCCCCCTAAGCGAAACACCGATGAGCAATCAAAGATAACTCGTATTGCCATCGTGAACGCCGATAGGTGCAAGCCCAAAAAGTGCTCTCTTGAATGCCAGAAGTGCTGCCCCGTCAATTTGCAGGGTAAACTGTGCATTGAGGTGAATCATCAGAGCGTCATTTCGAAAATCTCTGAAGAGCTTTGCATCGGTTGCGCGCTTTGTGTGAAGAAATGTCCTTACGACGCTATTCGGATTATCAACTTACCTTCCAATCTTGAAAGGGATACGATTCACCGTTACGGCCCCAACAGTTTCAAGCTGCATCGTCTTCCCCTACCCCGTCCTGGTCAAGTTCTCGGCCTCGTCGGCGCGAATGGTACCGGTAAGTCCACTGCGCTCTCCATTCTTAACAAAAAGGTTGTGCCCAATCTAGGGAGATACAGCAACCCGCCGACCTGGGATGAAATTTTGAAGTACTTCCGCGGTTCAGAGCATCAGGCATATTTTCAACATCTCTTGGCAGAAGATCTGCGCGTTGTCTCGAAGCCTCAGTACGTCGATAAAATCCCGAAGACGACTAAGGGAACAGTGGGCGATTTACTGGCCAAGAACGATGAATGCAACAGGAAGGACACCCTCATGGAGGTTATGGATTTGAAGAATGTGGCCGACCGCCAACTAGAGCAACTTTCCGGTGGTGAGCTTCAGCGTTTCGCTATTGCCGCCCTATGCATTCGACAGGCCGCCGTTTACATGTTCGATGAACCGTCCAGTTATCTGGATGTTCGCCAGCGTATCACTGCCGCGCAGGTGATCCGCTCCATTTTGACCGAAACCAACTACGTGATTGTTGTGGAGCACGATCTGTCCATTGTGGACTACATGTCTGATTTCGTTTGCGTTCTCTACGGCGTCCCCGGTATTTACGGTATTGTCACCATGCCGTATGGTGTTCGTGAGGGCATCAACATCTTTCTGGATGGTTTTGTGCCCACCGAAAACTTGCGTTTCCGAGATGAGGGATTGACCTTCTATATTTCCGAAGAGATAGACGAGGGCACTACCAAGAAGCGTGCATCCACGAACGAATACCCGGCCATGACGAAAAACCTTGGTTCTTTCACCCTTTCCGTCAACCCCGGCTCCTTTTCGGATTCCGAAATCATCGTGCTGCTCGGCGAGAACGGTTGTGGTAAGACAACCCTCATCCGTATGTTAGCCGGCAACCTGAAGCCGGACAACAACGCCGAGGTGCCCCAGTTGGGAATCAGTTACAAGCCTCAGAAAATTGCCCCCAAGTTTCAGGGAACCGTGCGCGACCTACTGCAGACAAAGATTTTTGAAATGTTTTCTCACCCTCAGTTCCAGACGGATGTGTTGAAGCCCCTCACGATTGAGGAGCTGTTGGATCAGGATGTGCAAAACCTTTCGGGAGGTCAGCTGCAGCGTGTAGGTTTGTGCATTGCGTTGGGTACTCCCGCTAGCATTTATCTGATCGATGAGCCCAGTGCCTATTTGGATTCCGACCAACGTATCATAGCGTCCAAGGTGATCAAGCGATTCATTCTGCACAGCAAGAAGACGGCCTTCATTGTGGAGCACGATTTCATCATGGCGACTTACCTCGCCGACAAGGTTATTGTGTACGACGGTACGCCAGCCATCAACTGCACGGCCAACGCTCCTAGTGATCTCCTCAGCGGAATGAACAAGTTCCTGAAGAGTCTGAACATCACCTTCCGCCGCGATCCGTCTAACTATCGTCCCCGTATCAACAAGTTGGACTCCGTGAAGGACAGAGAGCAGAAGGAATGCGGAAACTACTTCTACATGAACGAGGCCACAGACCCCAAGACGGCCAAGAAGCCCGAGGAATCGGACGAAGAAGAGAAGCCAAAGAAACACCAGAAGCAAGGCAAAAAGGGCAAGAAGGGCCATGACGACGACGACGACGAGTAATAACCGACTCATTTTCATTTTTTCCCCTTTTAGTTTTTTTTTTCTTTTAAATCTAAATAAATAAACCAATATATTAATTCAAAAACTTAAGACCACTTATATCTCTTTTGCCTCGCTTCTTGCCCTCTTTGTTCCATCTGAGTGAATGTTTCACGGTCTACCGAGCAAGGAAAATCTCCCTACATCACTTTATTTCATTCTACTTTTCTTTTCGCCTAGAATCAACAGAACACTCATTAGTTTATTAGGTATGCAAGAACAGGAACTGATCGCTGTACGAGTGAAGGATGGCATCTTCGCTGGCAACGTCACCGCAGCCGAAGACCGCGAATTTTTAGGGATGAACAAAATCACTCACATCATTAACTGTGCGGGTGGCGAGGTGGCGGATTATTTTGTCGGCGATCCGGAGCTGAAATACTTGTCTTTTCCTTGGAAAGACACCGGCTCTGTGTGCACCACCGTTCTATTCGATCTGGCGGACGAGAATATCAAAAAGACCATTGCCTTCGTTGATGAGGCGGTTTCAGGTGGCAACTGCGTTTTGATCCACAGCGTGTACGGCGTTTCGCGTTGTGCAGCCCTCATAGCAGCTTTCTTCATAGTGAAGTATGGGTGGAAACTGGAAAATGCACTCTCGTTTTTAGAGATGGCTCACCCTGACGTGTCCATCAAACCACACTTCTTGAGACAACTGCGGACCTTCGCCAAGAAGCACCAGGTCGAGCACGACGTTTTCGACAAAGCGGTTAATGACTCTGAATTCGGACTTGATAACGATCAGTGGATGCTGAGGAACACCCTCTTAAACGGCCTGGCCTTTGAGGAACAGCAGGCGAACGAGTTGTACAAGCAGTGCTCCCAAAAAATAGACGTCGGCTCTCGACGCGGTAAGAAAAAAGCAGCGCACATTTCTTTTGTGGACACGAACAAAGGCACTGACGTGAGCTCCTTGACAACAACCCCGGTCATTAATGTGATGCCCGTGCACCACATGGATCCCAACGCCAAAACGCCCGGCTTCACGGGTAGTCAGGGGCCGGTGGCACTCCGTTCTGGGCGCACCTCTCCCAGTATTCTAAGTCGTAGCACGTCCCCGTGCGCCCACCGCCTGGAGTCGGATCCTAAAACGAACCCCAAGGGACGTCAGGAGCTAGCCCTGATCCCGGGTGCCGCCAACCCGCCAGTGGAAACGAAACAGATCACAGGAAGCAGTGCGAAGCCATCGGCGGAAAGAAACCCAAGCCTCAACACCATTCCCGTGTCTATTCGTCCCGCGGCCAAGGAAGGTAGCGAGGAAAAGCAGTCTGCCGACTACGCCCGTCTTGCACCTCCTGTGCATCGTTCCCAGTTTACGCTAAAGTCTGGCAACAAGTACCGCAACGGGTCACCGCTCCCCATCCAAGGAAAGAAGTCTACCATCAAGAAGCGTAAAGCATCCCCAGCGACCCGTAGTTCTTCGGCTGGCCCGAAGAGTCCGAGGGGTAGCAACGCCTCTGGCGCACCCGAACCGAAGAAGACGATTCAAAGAAGTGCTCCCTCCAGCTATAAGGGTATCGCGCCTTCCCGTACGATAAAGGCGGACACCAGCTCCACTGCCTCTGCAGATGGTCGTGCGCCGGCTACCGTTACCCGACCTCGCTCGGCGTCCGCCCGTAGTGGTAGCGCGAAGGCAAAGGACCGTACTTCGTCTCCGGGAGCGAAAAAGTCCAAGTCGCGAACGGGCTCTCCTGCCGCAGAACCACGCACCTCTAAACCAACCACCACAAAGTTGACCAAGTCGGGGAGCACATCATCGTTAAATAGTGCTGATACTAATAACAGCCCCTCGCGACGAACTGTCACTTCTACGCCAAATGCACCGTCCACTGTGAGTCGTCAACTTCCGGCTGTTATATCTTCCAGGAGAAAAACTACCTAGATCTTAAAAAATAAATGAATAAAGAAAAAAAGGGAATTACAATTGTCAACATCACAGACACCCATCGTTTTTATTTTTATTTTGTGTGTGTACCGAAGTCGCCTGTGACAGCCTAAAAAACAATACCGCTCTGTTATAGTAGAGCAATGTTAACCCCCTTTTATTGGCACACTTATAGTAATTTCTTCCCTTTTGTATGATTGTTTTCCTTTTTAAAATTAAATTTTGTAAACAACCTTTGAGATATAAGTGTCCCGATGTAACTTTAAACTCTCGTTCCGTTCATTAGTTCACTGTTGTGTTCGTGAGCGAATCAGGTTCCCCTTCTCGACATTTCGCTCCTCCCTTTTTCCTTTCCTTTCCAATAAAAAAAAAGATTGCAATGTCTGAAAATCAATTAGATAGTATTGTCGTAACAGAGGAGGGGGACTACTTCGATGAGGACCCTACGGCCGGTCGTGGCGTCCCCAGTGACCCGCTCGGAGAGGATGCGCGACAGCCATTCACTATCGCCCCTGTCACGGAAGGGTTGCTCAATGCGATACAAGCGGCTACTCCTTCTCTCAGTACGAATTGAGAATGATGCACCAGTGATCTTGCTAATTAATATCTTTAACTTACTGGATTTTTGTTTCTTACTTGGTTTTAGTCTTCCTTTTTCAGTGTACATGCCCACAACTTTCCCCTCCCTCTTTTCGTGCAGCAATAGCAATAATAATATCAATATTTCTTTTTCACTATTCACATAAATTAACTCAATTTTATTAAATGTCGTACAACCTCCGCAAACTCAAATTTTTCGTGGACAACTCCGACGGCGATCTAGAAAAGAACCATCAAGCGGTGGAGCAGTTCTGCCTTGCCGAGGACGATGGGGAAGTAAAGGAAATGGGAACCTTAATGCATCCGTTCGCGCACTTCAGCGGCTTGTGGGGCGTGACGAGGGGGTTCCACGCCGCCCAGGCTGTCCTCGCAGAGGAAAGAGCAAAACTGCGCCTCACGTGGGAGGAGGCGCCGAGACCGGTGACATCTAGAACGTTTATCCGCCACGGACATGTGCACTTTTTAGCGGGCACTTATCTTTCTAATATGCCCATCGTTGGCCCTGCGCTTTCCGCATTTTTCCAAAAGAAGGTGAAGGAAAGCATAGTCGTTCGCGACGGAAAAGTAGTTTTTCGCGATTTGGGTCTCGTCTGGAGTCCTGCCAAGTTCTAAGGCGAATACTTTGCTTTGTTTCCCGCTTTTCTTTGTTTTTCGTTTTTAGTGTTCCTTGAAGTGATGCTCCTGACTCTTACCGTTTAATTGTTCTCTTTCCCTCTATCCTCTTTTCAGGTTTCCCAATAACCGCAAGTAGAAAACAGAATGAGCACCTTTACCAACGACATTTCTAAAATAGCACTGGTCAACACGGCCGGTTACGGGTCCGACTGCAATCTTTCTGCGTTGGTCCCTCAGCACGCCATGAAACCCTATCGCTGTCTGGCCACTATGGAACTCATTGAGGCACTCCAGCTGACAGACCACGTTCGGTGTATTGTACCCCCTTTGGTAACGATAGAGATGCTGGAAGACTTCCACGCAGAGACCTACGTCGCGAATCTGGGCTGCCACAACACAGAGAGTTGGTTTTGGAACCCGGAAACGTCAAAGGTGTTTTTCTCCGGGGACTGCCCGCCTGTCGAAGGCATCGTCGAACATTCTCTCGCCACCGCCAGTGGCACTCTGATGGGGGCAGTTCTCCTCAACAGTGGGAAGGTGGATATTGCCATGCACTGGGGCGGTGGGATGCATCACACCAAGTGCGGCGAGTGCTCCGGGTTTTGCTACGTGAATGACATTGTGATTGGTATATTAGAACTGCTAAAATGCCACGAAAGAGTGCTCTACATTGATTTGGATATGCACCACGGAGACGGCGTGGACGAGGCTTTCTGCCAAAGTGACCGTGTCTTCACGCTTTCGTTGCACAAGTTTGGCGAAAGTTTTTTCCCCGGCACAGGTGCCGCCGTCGACGTTGGGGTGGACCGCGGCGAGTACTACACCATGAATCTCAACCTTTGGGATGGCATCAATGATTTTTTTTACACCGCCATCTTTCAGCACGCGCTCCGAGAGGTGGTGAGTCGTTTCTCCCCTGACGTGATTGTGCTACAGTGCGGCGCGGACAGCTTGGCGGAGGACCGCATCGGTCTGTTCAACCTTTCTTCCTGGGGCCACGGGTGCTGCGTGGAGCAGGTGCGCAACTGTGAGATTCCCATGCTCGTGGTAGGCGGGGGAGGGTACACCATACGAAACGTGGCAAAGTTGTGGGCCTACGAAACGGGTATTCTTTGTGGACACAAGGTCGACATGAATGCCACCATACCTATAGAAAAAATGCCGTGCACGGGTTGGTTGTTTGAGGGTTCTCCCTATTTGCATGTTCCTCAAGATGAGAGCTCTCACACCCAGCCGGGGTGGAACAGCCAACGTGCATACCAAAGTATCATAGAACAAATTGACGCCAATGCGCGACACATAAAACCACATCCAAGAAATAATAACAAAACGGATAGTGCTCCTGCAGGTGTCTCTGTTAAAGTGGAGAAGCAAGCAGAGTGCTAAAAAAGAAAAGTATTTCCTCACTTACTTTCCACAGTTTAGTTCTCGCGTACTCAAGTTATTGGGATCGTGTTTCATCGACGTTCAACCACTTACTTTTCCTCCCTTTATCTCTGCTATTATAGCGCTAGATTTGAAATGGAAATGAGCAAACCCTATCCCCCTATCATTAAACAAACACCCCTGGTGTGGCGCGTCATGGGACTCAACCCTGGTCCCATGACCCTCTACGGCTCCAACACCTATCTCGTCGGGTCGGGCAAGTCGCGAGCGCTTATTGATTCCGGGGAGGGAATGCCACACTACAAGGCAATGGTACAGACGGCCCTGAGAGACATTGAAAAGGAGTTTGGGGAACCGGTGTCTATTTCTCATCTTTTTCTTACACACTGGCATCCCGATCATGTCGGGGGTGTCCCTGCCATACGGGAATTGTTTCCACAGGTGGAAATTTACAAAAAACCGTCCCAGTACAACCCGGTGGAGGTGGATTCCATCGCGAAGGAGCCACCGGAAATTTTCAAGGTGGAGGGAGCCACCATGAAGGTGATACCATGCCCTGGCCACACCGACGATCACTTGTGCCTCTTCTTGGAGGAGGAGAAGGCCATGTTCACTGGTGACACGGTGCTGGGAGAGGGCTCCTCCACCTTCTCCTGCTACCGGGAGTACATGGCGTCCTTGCATCTGCTCAAGTCCTACAAGCCGATCGGGCTGTACCCTGCGCATGGGAGAGTGCTGCTGAGCGGGGCGGAGGAGCGAATTGAGGAGATGATTCAGCACCGTCAGAAGCGAGAGGCACAAATCGTAGACACCTTGTCAAAACGTGACGGTGACATGAATATTCTTCAACTAGTGCGTACCATTTATAGTGATACCCCGCAGGAGTTGTGGGGGGCTGCCGGATTAAACGTGTTCCACCACCTAAAAAAATTGATTCACGAAAAAGTGATCCAGGTCGTCTCTCGTCCAGATATGGAATTGGATATTTTGAGCGATGCGAATGATTACACCTTGTTGGGTGAGGGTGTCAAGACGGACGCCAGTGTGATGGAAAAGATATTCAACGAATTCAAAGTGAAGAAATAGAGTGATCCACATCCACAGGAAAGCACGTTTCTTTTTTCTTTTGGCATTCAGGTTTTACTCCAGAACTTGCGTCGCCACCTCTCATCTTTTATTATGCTACTTAAAACGCTTACGACATAAATAAAATAAAATAATCAAAAACAACATTATCCGCTCCGTTTATTTTCGTTTTTGTGTGCTCATTTTGTTTTTCAATTCACTATTCTTTCTTATTTTTCATTTGAAAGAGATTTTACTTGTCAAGCCATGTTAGAAATCACTTTCTTAGCTGTCGCTAAAGTTATCGTTGCCGTGTGCATCGGCGCGATGACATGCAACTCGGTACCCTACTCCGCCACGTCCATCAAAGATTTCAGTTTTACCATCTCCAACGTGATTCTCCCGTGTCTGTCGCTTTCTAACATTGCGCGATCGATCAATGTCGACATGTTCATACGAAGTTCCGTTTTGGTGTTTCTTCAGATTTTCTTTCTCTTCGGCATGACCGTCAGCGGAATCGTCCTGGCGAAAGTGTTCATGCGTCCTTCTTCCAAGGAGAACACCGGTGTCCCAGCGAGTCTCAAAGACAACGTGAGACTGGAGTTATGCTACAATGACCTCACAGAGGAAGAGTTATTGGTAAAAAGCAAGAAGAAGGAAAAAGGCTCCCCGTATGTCGCGGTGGTCATCAAAGACGAACTGTACAACCAAGGTATCACGGGAGATGAAATATTGCCGCTTTTGGAGATCCCTAGTATACCTTTGGAGGAGTTCCCCGGTCACATCTGCGGGTCCATCATTGGTCTAACTTTCCAAAACATCATTACGCTTCCCCTCTCACTCCTTCAGAGTGTGGCAGAGTCGGTAGACTGGATCGACGTGACGGCGGCCACCGCCTACATTTTCATTTTCAGCATTCCCAGTACCTTGTATCTGTGGTCCGTGGGTCCTTTATTTGTTGAGCGTGCCAAGAAACAAGGCAACAAGCTGGCGGCTATCCGTAAACTAATGCTGCTGCACGAAAAGCGGTCCAACCAATGCGATGTCCAGACGCAGACAGAGGTACACATCGACTCTGTGGCGTCTCCCTACCGAAAGAATGTGAGCGTGTTTCCCGCGGCTTCGAAGGCAAAAAAAGAGGACAGTAATCCACTGGGCACAGCAACAACAGTTGAACTTGTCCACGAAGGATCCGTGCCAGTGCCGGGTAACGAGGGACTGACGAGAACCGCGTCGCAGGTCGACATGGAGCCTAACCGTATTGTCGGGATGACCCTTGACCCCACCCCTGCGTCCTCCACACAGTTCCCCTACGACTGGAGGGAGGAAGGCATTATCAGGGTGATTTCGGAGTCCCAATTCAAGGATAAAAAAACGGAATCCAAGAGCATGAAAGAAATACTGATCAGTGTAAAAGATTTGCTGATTACTTTGCTGCACAATGTACCCTTGATGGCCATCGTGACCGGTTTGATTATTGGTGTTACCCCATTTTTACACGACCTCTTTTTTGATGGCGGTCCGCTGTCTATGCTGATGGACACGATCGCGGTGATGGCTGAGGCTTGCATTCCGTGCTCCCTGCTGCTGCTGGGCGCCAATCTGATGGGCTCCACCAAAGCACCAACCGACGAGGACACAACCCTCAAGCGGAACTTGGAGCAGAACACCGATTTCCCCATTTACGAGGCGGATCTGCAGATCATGGGGGAGGACGTTGCGCTCGCGTACACTTACAACCAACAGCACGCGTCTATCGAGCTGAACGAGTATGAAGAGTATTCCAATAAAATGGATAATGACCCACCCGAGGAATCCAAGGAAACGTGGATGACGGGTGTGGAACAGGCATTGTCGCTGAAAGGTCTTAATAAAAAGTTCATTTGGGGTATCATTGGCGCTCGTCTGGTAGTAGTCCCAGGTATCTGTTTCCTAATGATTGTGTATTTGTGCAAGTACATGCCGTTCCTATTTGGCGATCCCGGCGAGGAGGACAAGACCATGATGCTGGTGCTGTTTGCTGAAATCGGAGCCCCGTCCGCCATTAATTCTGCCCTCTTGTTCAATCAACGACAGTTTATGACGTACAAGTGGGCTAAGATGTTATTTTTCCAGTACGTTTTGTGCTCCTTTACGCTTGTCGCCTGGTCATGGTTGGGACTTTCATTTGTGGAAACCCTTTAAGTAATGAATTTTTGTTTTTTTTTTGTTGATCGAATCCTTACTGATATTATAATAAAATAAAACGACTTTTTTTTTTCTTTTTGTGTTATCTATTGTTCCTTTTACGTTTTACATTTCTTATTGTTGTAGACACTGTTGTTGTTGTATGGACATTTCCATCTTCACATTTAATACTCTCTATCCGATATTTCTATCGCTGTATCTTAAACATGTTTTGGCTGTCGGTATCCCTTTCTTTTTCCTACTTTCTCTCCTTCTCTCCTATCTCTGATGAACGGAATATTTTGCTTTCCATGTTTTAGTTTTCTCTTTTAGTGTTACTAAAAAAATTAAATGGAGAACGCCAATGCGGAATGTGTAGGGCCGGAGAGTGAGCAGGCCGGTATCGCACCCTCCTGCGCTGGTTGCCCTAACGCCGCTATCTGCGCCTCCGCCCCCAAAGGCCCCGATCCGGATATTCCTCTCATTCGTAAACGACTGGAGGGCGTGAAGCACAAGGTGATGGTGATTAGCGGAAAAGGAGGGGTAGGGAAGAGCACCCTGACCAAGGAGCTGGCCTTCGCCCTCGGGGCTAGAGGGGTGACGGTGGGTCTGGTGGACCTTGATATTTGCGGCCCCTCCCTTCCTCGGCTGACGGGGGTCCGCTACGAGGACGCCCACCCCAGCGCCAGCGGGATCGAGCCGGTCGGCGTGGACGAAAACATCTCCGTCATGTCGATGCACTACTTGCTAGACGACAAGCACGAAGGCGTTGTCTTCCGTGGCCCTCGCAAGAATGGTGTGATCAAGTTATTTCTGAAAGACGTCATGTGGGGGGATGTGGATATACTGTTGATGGACACGCCGCCAGGTACGTCCGATGAGCACATCACCACGTGTACACTTCTCCGAGATGCCGCTGGTGGGGTCGACGGTGCGGTTCTCGTCACCACCCCGCAACGAGTGGCAGAGGCCGACGTGCGACGAGAGATTAACTTTTGCGAAAAGGCGAAGGTGCCCATTTTGGGTCTCGTGGAGAACATGAGCGGCTTCGTCTGCCCCAAGTGCCACGGCGAGTCCGACATATTTCCCAAAGATGTCAACTCGGAAGGAAAGAAGGAGGGCGCGGGGTGGCGGCTGAGTAAGGAGTTCAACCTGCCTCTGTGGGGATGCGTCCCCCTAGACCCGTGTCTGATGAAGTCCTGCGAGGAAGGCGTGTCGCTGTCGGAGTTTTCTGAGAAAATGAACCTTGCCAATAGCTCTACGTTGAAAGAACTGAACTTGGTGGCAGATAAGCTGATTGCCTCGTTGGGGTTGCAGCCCAGCGGGGAACCACAGAATTGACGACTTTTTTTAATCTGCTCCGTTCGCATTCCCCGTCGGTTAAATAAAAAAATCATTAAATTTTTATACACTATTTCGAAAAAAATGAAAGTGAATACGGTTCACCTTTGTTTTTTTCTCCCTATTACATACCACTAAAGTGGCATTTTTCCGATGGAATCCTCTAAATGTTTAGCGAATGATAGTTCGTATTTTTTTTATTTGTTCGGCTTGACTTCTTTTCTTCTCTTCTTTTTTCTACCCTTTTCTCTTCCTCCATCTTTCCAGTAGCAGATACAATAGTACCCATGTCGGCCGTCTCATCCTTCGTGTTGAGTTGCGTCGAGAGCGGTCGGTGGGCACGTGGGCTGATGGCCCTTAGCATGAACAATCCCAAGGAAGAACCATCCATACGAGAGGCTTCCCTAAAGCTAGTGCCCATCACCGCCCCTCATAATTGGATCTCCGCCCTGCAGCTATTAGAGGCGTGCCTTCCTGCGTCCTCCAAGAATTTATTTCCTCTTTTGTGTCGGTCTGTCGACGCGCTAGCACGGAATAAAGAAATCCCAAATGCGGTCTACGTGCACTCGGTGAAACAACTGATTCAGAACACAGGACTGAGTTCTACTCAACAGACCACGTTGTTTCTAGCGTCCACCCGGTGGACATCACTAAAGACGGTAGAGGAGATACATGGTCAAAGTGGCCACACGGTGCCAGAGATGCAGCGACGACGAGAGCAGCTCACCGCTATCAACTTGCGTACCTCCACCTGCGGATGGGGGGCGGTGTCTACCCCAGCGCCAAGTGACAGGATTAACGTACCACGCACTTTCCCAACGGCACAGGATGAACGGGAATATGTAGCGATGCAACGCATTTTAAAACGGAGTGAAAAAGCAGCTTTGTACGAGGAGGAACGAGTGCGGGTAGAGGCGGCGGTGAAACCTTACCCGACGGTGTCAGAGGTAGCCTCCCTTCTCCAGCTCGCCTCACGGGTTGGACTGGCGGAGTCCGATCCATCTCTGTCCGAGGCAACTACCGCCAAGGCGCTAGAAGTCATGGGACAGCACCGACTGGTGGATGAGTTAGTGTTTCTTTACATTCGCTTTATTGGTCTTCGGGCGCCGTCTTTATGGAAAGAGACGTTGGAGCGTATTCAACATTCCACTGACAGTGGTGCGGTTGGCAAACTGCCCCCGGCATCGCTGCTGGTTTGGCTGGCCAGTCGTGGCAGCTGGAGTGCGGGGGTAGAGCTCTTAGAAAAAACAAAAGAGCAATTTTCTCAAAAAGAAATCCCCGTGGTGCGGGATGTGGTAGAGCGTACCCCAGTCCCGTCGTACGTTTTACAAAGATTATTCAAACCGGCCCAAACGGTTCGTCCGTTCGTGCGACTGCCAAATCAGAAGCGACGGGATATTGCTGTAGCGTTGGCGCAGGGTTATAACCTGCAGGAGATTCAGCTAGACAAGATCATGCACGCGTGGGCGAAGCAAGGTCGGTGGGAGGCAACACTAGCCCTCTACCTATCTATCCCCAATCCTGGCTTTCAAAAATATGCGTTACAGTCATTATTGAAAAGTCGACCAGTTATTCAAAAAGAGAAACCAGTCAACGCGGAAGATATCTCCACGCTGTTGAGTCCCCCATCTCACATCAAAACACAGCAGTCCGTCTCTCTCACCACCTACGCTCTTTATGAGCTGATTCGCCATTCGGAGGGTGCATCCATGGCAGAGAGAATCTCTCGTCGTGCCATCGGGAACGGCGCCCAGTACAATCCGCAGGTGATGAGTGCCTTGATAGACCGATCGGTCTCTTTTAGGCTACTTCAAGAAATTGCGAATGCCTATCCAGCGGCAGCCAACGCTGGCATAAAGAAGAGGGCGAAGGAGGTGTACCACAAGTCTTTATGAGTGGTGGACAGCGGTCTACTGATGCTCGTTACATCAAAAACCAGCACACAGTGCATTCACATAACACCCATTCTTTGTTTGTATTTCATCATTAGTTTTCTTTCTCCCTTTAAATTGTCGATCCACCGTGCTTCCCCCCCTCAATCAATTTCCTCTTTTCCTTTCCCAGTTTATTCGAACCCAATTATTTTTTCATTGACATACGATCAGCCATGTCGGTTGACGTTCCCACGAAGCCCTACACGGACCAGAAACCGGGCACATCCGGTTTACGAAAGAAAGTGACCGTCTTCCAGCAGGAGAACTACACCGCCAACTTTGCACAGAGTACCTTTAACGCGATTCGCCAGCACGGGGAGGTGCCGGAGGTGCTCCTGGTCGGCGGTGACGGACGGTACTACCTACAGGAAGCCATTCAGATCATTCTGCAGGTGGCGGCCGGTAATGGCGTGAAGACCGTGTGGGTAGGACAGAATGGCCTCTTATCGACCCCAGCCGTCTCTGTGATTGTGCGACGCCGCGAGGGTGGGTTCAAGGCGACGGGATCCTTTATCCTGACCGCCAGCCACAACCCCGGTGGCCCTGACGCCGATTTCGGTATGAAGTACAACACCGAGAACGGTGGCCCAGCGCCAGAGAAGATTACCGATGCCATCTTTGAGGAGTCCCGCAAAGTAGAGGTGCTCCGCATGCGCACCGATCTCCCCTCTGTCGACCTATCCACCGTGGGCAAGCAAACCTTCGGGGACTTCACCGTGGAGGTGATTGACTCCCTCGAGGACTACACCACCTACATGAAGTCTATTTTTGACTTTGACGCGCTTCAAAAGTTTACTTCCCGCCCGGACGTCAGTTTCCACCTGGACTGCCTGCACGGGGCGAGCGGACCCTACGTGAAGAAGATCTTCCATGAGGTGCTAGGGGTCCCTACGGATGGTTTGCATAACTTCGACCCCCTCCCTGACTTTGGCGGTGGTCACCCCGACCCCAATCTCACCTACGCCCACGATCTTGTACAGGCCATGGGATTACTTCCCGATGGTGCCATCGCCCCTGGAGCGGAGGAGCGGTCCGACATTCCCACTTTCGGCGCCGCGTTCGATGGTGATGCCGACCGTAACATGGTCCTCGGTACTCGCTTCTTCGTGAACCCCTCCGACTCCCTGGCGGTGCTTGCCGCCAACGCCGATGCCGTCCCCTTTTTCGTGAAGGCCGGCGGCCTAAAGTCGGTGGCGCGCTCCATGCCCACCAGCGGCGCGGTCGATCGCGTCGCGGAGGAAAAGAAATTGCACTTTTTCGAAGTGCCCACCGGCTGGAAGTACTTTGGCAACCTGATGGACAGCAAGGATGTGTTCAAGGGGGAGGACTTCAACCCTCTCATCTGCGGTGAGGAAAGTTTCGGTACGGGCAGTAACCACATTCGCGAGAAGGATGGCGTGTGGGCGGCGCTGTTTTGGCTGTCCGTGCTGGCGGCCCGCAATGCCGACCCCAGCAAGCCTCTGGTGACGGTGCAGCAAGTCGTGGAGGACCACTGGAAGCACTACGGCCGTAACTACTATTCTCGCTACGACTACGAGAACGTGTCGTCGGAGTCGGCGAATGAGGTGATGAAGAAGGTGGCGGAGACCAAGACGGAGGAGGTGCCCCTTCTGAGCGGCAAGAGGTGTGTCCGCATCGACAACTTTGAGTACACGGACCCGGTGGATCACTTTGTTTCCAAGAATCAAGGCATGCGTGTCATCTTCGAGGATAACTCCCGATTTGTGGTGCGGCTGAGCGGCACTGGCTCCTCTGGTGCCACTATTCGACTGTACTTGGAGCAGTACATGCCAGCGACGACCGTGGAGGAGAAGGTGAAGAAGGGCGCCCTGCCCACCGCTGCGGCAGCCCTGAAGGAGTTGATCGAAATCGCCTTAAAGGTAACTCAAATTCCCGATCTTACCGGCCGTGATGCACCGACGGTGATCACATAAAGTCTATCTTCTTCACCGAAACAAAAGAAATCAAAATAAACAAAAAATATTGTCAAATGAGATTGGTCCTATTCTGACTGTGGTTATGTGCACCTTTCATGTAAATGCCAAACCTCTTGTTTTTATTTTGTTCTGTTTTATTGCGTGAGCTTTCTTGTCGTCGTGTTATGGTTGATTACACCAAATATTTCTTTCTTCTCTCTGAAAAGAATACAAACATATATTATCGATATCCCTATTCGAAGGGGATAGAAGAATGTTATAGAATATTACACATATACGCAAGAATAGAAAAATGACAACTAAATGCATTGTTCATATTGATATGGATTGTTTCTACGCCCAGGTGGAGGCGGTGCGGTTAGGAATAGACTGTCGAGCAGTTCCCTTTATTCTTGCCCAATGGGGAAATTTGATTGCCGTGAATTATCCGGCGAGAGAAAAAGGAATCGCCCGGTTTCATACGGCACGGGCGGCACAAGAAATGTGTCCTGAAGTGTACGTTGCCTATGTGCCCACCTACCGAGTAGGGGAGAACACCTACAAGTACCACCCCGATGCGAACGTGAGGACACACAAAGTGGCGCTAGAGCCGTATCGAGAGGCGGGAAGGAAAATATTTGGCATCCTTCACAGTTATTCCAACTTGAAAGTGGAGAAGGCGAGTGTGGATGAGGCCTTCGTGGATGCCACACTCGCGGCAAAAGAGGAGTTGGAAACCATTCGACTGCAGCACCCGGAGGGGTATCGTTTAGACCCTGTGAAAGATGTATTAGATAGGGATACAAAACTGATACCAGACCGGTCGGAGGAAATAGACGCCTATCTGCGGGAGCACCGCACCTCCCTCCATGAAGCGTACAACATGCCCATGCAGGTACTCAAGCGGTCCCATCACCCTAACAAGGCGGCCGGTAGTTTCAGCTACCACATTGCAGAGAACGCGACGGAAGAGGAGGAAAATGATTTTTACGAAAACTGTCTCTTGCTAGCGGCCGCGTCCCGTGTGATTCAGCGCGTCCGACAGCGCATCTATGATGAATTAAAGTACGACTGCTCTGCTGGTATTGCCCATAATCGGCTGTTGGCAAAAGTCATTAGTGCCGTGCACAAGCCACGACAGCAAACCTTACTCTTCCCCGATCGTGTGGCCTCCACTCTGTTTAACACTCGCGTTGATAAGTTGAGAGGGTTCGGTGGAAAGTTTGGCAGGGCGGTGGCCCAGGCGACAGGAGAGGAGTCCACGTGTGGAGAGGCGTGGCTGGTCCCGCTGCAATCTTTTTATATTCTAGACAGTCTCACCCGTGATAGGGACGATGACGACGAAGAGGAGACGAAACCCGTTCTTAAAGGGGCAAAACGCCCTCGCAATGGAGAGGTAGAGAATGCCTTTGATAACTGGACCGATCATGAAACTGCATTGTATTCGTATTTTAGAATTCGAGGACACGGGACGGAAACCGTGAAGGAACGTGTGATTGTAAAGTCTCTCATGGCGACCAAAAACATCAAACCCGCCACCACCGATGTGGAGACAGTCGAGAAGTGGCTGGTGGTGCTCACCACGGAGCTGGCCTCGCGGTATGAGGAGTTCGTCCTCACGAATAATACACGCGGTAAGAATGTGCACCTCCGTCTGGAGGGTTCGCCCCATTTTTCGTTTGGGAAGACCATTCCTCTGCCTGACCCTGCCACGCAAGAGGCACTGTACAACGTCACCATGCACGAAACCCGTCAAGCCCTACGACAATTTAGCGCAGAGCGTGGATTCTTTGCGAGTGTGAGTATTGTATTTGTTTCCATAGGGAACCTCACCGGCCGTGGAGGACCTCTCGTCGGACAGCACACCCTCACCGATCTGTTTGCAAAGAGTAGCAAGAATAATCATAAGATCAAAGTGGAAAATGAAAACGAGCTCTTTTCAATTGTCAGCGATACGAAGCTGGAGGAGAGTGGAGACAGCGATGATGTGATTGTGATTGAGGAAACCAATGACTCTGGTGATGTCAGGAACAAAGAAAGCGAAAAGGTGACTGTGAAACGGGAAAGCGCACCGACAGTGCTAGAGCGTCTGGCGACGGCAGCACGTAAGAAAAGTGAGCCGGCCCAACCGGTGGAGGTGACCGACTCTCAGGAAGTGATTGTGATTGACGACGATGAGTAAACTCACGTCGATGCTAACCCGATTTTTTGTAATTGTTTAATGTGCTTTTGATGTTCAGTCTTGTTTTTTTTTTTTTTATTGTTTTACATATTCTTCCATTTTTCTCTCCTCTCCTTCTTTTAAAAACCAATCAGCACGTGACTCACGTATCTCTTTTCAATAATACTATTATTATTACCCCAACATGTACAACTGGGAAAGTTCCTCAAAGGCGAACCGTAAAAAAGTCAAAAAGACTGGTACGGTCGTCTTTCATCCCGATGAAGGGATCGACACCTCTTTTGATCGACTGTTAAAACCGACGTTAGTCCACAAGCGCAGCAAGAAGATGGCGGAGGAAGAGGAGGAAAAGGAATTAACCACCCTCATGACCGCCGAGACCAAGGACGCACTGGAGACGACGATGGGCTTCAAATCTTTGTTGAAAAGTCAGGCGCAGTGCTACAAGGGCATCTTCGTCGGCCGTGATGTCATCCTCCACAGTCGTACCGGCAGTGGTAAGACGCTGGCCTACGCCCTCCCCATCATTGAGCGTCACCTCATCAAGGAGATGGCCAAAAGGGGACGGGGAGAGAGAGGGACCTTTCATGTTAGTGTTTGTGTTTAGTAACGATCTTGCCGTGCAGACGAAGCATGTGCTGTCCAAGATATACCCCAAGTTGCACATGGCCGTCGCTGGGCTAGACCCTCTGACCCCAGCGGAGGGCGTGCTGGATGTGCTGATTGGTACCGCCCCAGCGATTGATATCGCGATCCGCGGAAAGAAATCGGCCGCGGCGGCCACCGCGCTGGAGGAGAAGGAAAAAGCAAAAGAGGCGCAGGTGTTCAAGAAGCGTCCTAGAGAGGAGGAAAAGGGAAAGAAGGGCGGCAAGAAGAAGAAGACGGAGGAAAACGAAGAAGAGGCGGACGAGGAGGACGCGGAACTCAATGAAAGCTCCGATGATGAGACGATGTCCGTCTCCGCCGAAAAAGGGGAGGTGAGTGCGGCGAACGTCAGTGCCATTGTGGTGGATGAAGTCGACACGACGCTCGGTCCACGCTTCACCAACCTCGGCCGTCGTGTGAAGAATTTACTCAAATACATTCGACGTGCGAACGGCTCCCTCACGGACGGTTTACTGACGGACTACCGCGCCCACCACTACGTGCTCTGCGGCGCCACGATCCCCAACTGGGTCCTCAAGGCTGGTTTCCTCGGTGTGAAGAAGTACTACTACCGGCTGGTCAATGCGGGCAGTGTGAAGCTGCCGGATGGGCTAGAGGTGTACCGCACCAACTGTGTTAACAACGAACTGTCCCCACCGCGGCGGAGCTCATCAAGAAGGATCGCGACTTCTTTGGCCGCTGTGTGGTCTTTGGCAGTCCGAAGCAGGTAGAAGCCCTGGAGGCGCTCCTGACGGAGAAGAAGAAGACCGCCTCTAAAAAGAAGGATGCCACGGAAGAAATCAGTGTCCGCTCACTGACGGCGGATAAGAAGGACTCGGAACGGTTTCACGGCGGTAGAGGACTTCAACGAGAATAAGGCCAATATTCTTCTCTGTACCGATGTCGCGGCCCGCGGTATTGACATGCTGCTGGTCGACACCGTCTTCATGCTGTCCTTACCAGCTGGCAACATGGCGTCCGAGACCTTTGTCCACCGTGCCGGCCGTACCGCGCGTGTCGGCCACACCGGCAAGTGCGTGGTGCTCGTCGACCCGAACGAGAAGAGCGAGATGGACAGCATTACTAGAACCACGCATGTGGTGTTCAAGGTGTACGTGCCGCCGTCATCCGCCCCATCGAAGGGGAAGGGCAGCTCCGCTAGCGTGCCCAAGGTGCGCCTGCAGCTGACGGTCCGCAACCCCTTCAAGTATTCCAAGCCCGACATGGTAGTGCCCACCGCAGCGGAGGTGTTAGAGAAGCAGTTGGGGGAGGAGTACAGTCTTGTCGAGGTGGAGACCCCAAAGGCGGGGAGCACCACCGAGGAGGTCTGTTTTGCGGTCCCTGCCGCGTCCCTTCACATTGTGAAAGAAAAGTTGTGGAAGTATAAGGTGACGGAGTTGAAGTAATCATTGTGAGATGATTTGAATAATTAATTAATTTGTTTCTTTTAACACTTTTTTTTCAAACTCTAAACGTTTAAGTTTACTTTAAAAGTATATAATTCATTAAATATTTGTTTTGTGTTTAGTGTGTGAAGGTGTTTTTGTTCTTATTGGCTGCTCATGAAGTGTATCTAGGTATTTCTTAATAATTGACTCTTCCCCCTCTTTTCAACAGAGTAAAGAAGCAAATAATCTAAAAGGTTATTTGAAAACAATAATTGTTTTATTTTTTATCACAGAAATGTTTAGTAGACTCGTACTCCGACGAGGACAGGCGATTGCCATGGGCAGCGCGCTGTGCTGTTACACACGTCACTGTTCCACTAATAATAATAATAATAAAAAAGTAGCCGCCGCTGACGAAAGCGTATCTGTGGTGAAAAGTGTACGAACGGCCCTTTCCGATATTTTATCTCAACGAATAGAAAAAAATGGCAGCGGGAAGCCCATCAAGAAGTATACACTATACGGCGATGTGATGCGCGCGGTGGCCTCGCGACACAAGTCGGTGAAAGGCCCTGAGTTCGACGCCGTGTGGGGGTCCTTAAGTAAACTGTACTATTCGACCAATATTGGTGGAGAGGAGTACATTGTTCCCTGTGACTGGGAGGTGGTCCTGCGGGGGGTCGCCCAGCAAGTGCCGGTGGAGGGCGTGACGGAGGAGCGGCTGGGGACCTTGATACGACGACAGAGCTCCCACCTGCCAGCCTCCCTAGATACCGCCGTGGTGACGGGTACCTCCTTCGCCAAGTTTATTCAAACCTACTTTTCACATCTTTTTCTCGTCACCCGCTCCAACGTGAGTGGACGGCCGCTCTACCACTTGCGGCATCACAACACGATAGAGGAGACGTGGAGTGGGGAGAGTCATGAGGCACAGTCGCTGCAGCGGGCGGTGCATGCCCTAGGACTGTCCAAGCAGATACCCGTCTGGGTAGAGGTACACACGATGGAGCCCCTGCTGCCGTCAAGGACGACCGCCATCGTGGAAAAGGATGGTTGGTCTGGACTGCTTGGACAACCTTCCGTCGCGAACTGCTTTCAGGTGGGGGCCTTCCTCTCGGTACGTCTCTCCTCCTCCAGACCAGTGAAGTCGTTGGTGATTCTGGATGTCAGCGCCTTCCCAGACGCAACGAAACGAGAAGAAGTGCTCACCAAAGCTGGGGTGACACCTGGCGAGTATCAGTTGAAACTTTTAACGCCAGCGGAGATGGTGAAGACGGTGGAGGCGGTGCCCTCCGCAGAGGATGTAGAAACCGTGGTTGTGGACAGTCTGCTCTCTCCTTGTCACATGGTCGGCGCCCTCATCAATCATTATTATACCTCTCAACTAAAACAGAAAAAGGAGACGAGCAGCGCGGCCACCACTACTGCTTCTGTGGAGATGGAGGAAGAAGACGGCGAGGAGGAGAGTCGTAGTGAAATAGAAGAAGAGGAAGGTACAGCCCCTACCGTGGTCTCTCCGTCCATTGTCGTGCTGTGCGGGGCTGACGCGAGGGAAGCATTTATGGAGAATATTAGTGAGGCACGACCGCCCGGGGTGCAGGTTCGGCTGATCAGCGAGGATGGCACGGACACCATTATAAAAGATGAAGCAGAATAGTGTGTGGTGGTATCTTTGTACAGAATTAACTTAATCCTTTTTTTTTCTTTTTCCGGATGATTTCATTATTTTTTTTTTTCAGATTTGACGTATGGACAGATACAGTATCGCTTTCACTTTTCATTACCCATTCCCTTTCTTATTTTTACTACAATGATAATAGAATAGAATTCTCAGTATGGAGCAGTTTGAGGCACAGGTGGAATCCCTCAACAAAGAGTCTAACGAGTTAATTACCAATGTTATCCAAAGTTTAATCACCGTCGTCAAGGAGGCTCAAAAGTCACCTCAATTAGTGGCGTTAGTTATTGCGAAGCGGTTTGTGGAAGAAAAGATGGACTCTTCCTTTCCAGTGGTGTGTTTGTTAGATGCTTTGGTGCAGCAAGGACACAGCGGTGTCAATAAGAATGTTATCAATCTGGTCTTGCAAGAGTTGTGGCCGCTGTTGTATCCGTTATTGGAGGGTTATCGTCTACCCGCTCACGCTGCGCTGAAGGAAAAAGTGCAGCGCATTGTGCGGCGGTGGCAGCAGCGACAGCGACTAGATCCAAAAATTGTAGAAGAATTGTTAAACCGTATGGATCCACCACCGCCGACCGTAGAACAAAAGGAAGAAGATAAGCCATCCACAAAAGAGAGCAAAGAGTCCAGCGGGGCGGTCGTCTCGCTGTTGGACCGAGGGTACAGTCAGGCACAGGTGCAAAACTATCGTGAGGTATTACGGAACTGTGTTCGTCTGATGGAACAGCTTCCCCCGGCACGTGCCACCGCCTACGCGGAGGTCATTTCTCAAGAAAGACTTTCCGGCCCCACCCCCACGGCCATAGAAATACTGAAAGGCGTGTTGGTGGAGTTACGACGAGAGGTGCACCAGGGGACGATGCAGCAGACAGAGGGTCCGGCCACCACGGCGGTAGAGAGGGAGGAGGGCGAGGAGGCACGGGTGGCGCTGGGTCGATTGCTCAATCAGCTACAGCAGACCAATCAAAGTACGACGACCGTCAGTACCGTCAATCACCCTTACACCGTGCACTACACACATCCTCTCTTTAACGATGTCGCACAGAATCGGTCTGTCGGACAGCGCAGTGGGTTCGGGGACCTCCGCCCCCACCCGCTGTCCTCCTCGTCCGGCGACAATTACTATCCACGGCGAGGAGAGGGGAAGGCCAACCCCTTCCGTGTGCCAGTAGACTTGGTGAGAGCCGGCGTGGTCCGTCGTGCCTTCCCGTCCCCACAGGAGTGGTTAGAGGCGAAGGATATGGCCTCCCTAGCGCTGTATGAGGCACGTGTGAGCAATCGGGGGGCGAACGCGAAACGGGCCAGAGATGATGCGAACCAACGAGAGTGAGAAACATGATTTCCTCGGGTAAAGTGAACAAAGTGTGGGTTATTGTTTTGTTTCCTTTTTTGTTTTTTGACGGTGAAATATCTTCATTTCTCATTTTCCCCTCTTTATCAGTTTACACATTTCATTTATTAGTGGTTTTCATCACTATTTCACTCCAATAAAATAAAAAAATATAAAAATATGTTCATACAGCGTCACATGTCAGGGATGCCCAAGGCAGAGCTGCAGGTGTACCTCAAGACCACCGAGGCCGCCCGCCGCCGCTGGCAGAAGCGGATTGCCTCTGAGGAGAATCAAGTCCGTCGCCTCATGACGATGGAGGACCAGCGGCGGGAGGAGCTCCGCCACACCTTGCTGCAGAGTGCGAGCGCGAGTGTCCGCCGCCTCACGCGCACGGCGGTGATCCCAACCAGCGGTGCCCCGCATGCCCCGCCGATCGGTGTGTTAAAAGCCTACGGCATCGATCCCTCTCGCGTGAATGCCTTTTCCATGTATGTCCTGGCACAGCTCTGTGGGGAGCCAGACCAACTCTCCATTCCGCCTTTTACGTTGATTGCGGACTTGCAAGGGTCGTGGTCGCTCGTGCCGCCGGTGCAGAAGAGCGCGTATGAGGAGCTAGCCGTGATTTATAAGAAACATCTCTTGTCTAAAAAGGGGAAGCAGCAATTGTCGGTGGCGCAACTTTTTCCGGAGGAAAAGAATGAAAATAGTCCCATAACGGAAGAACCAAGCAAGACGAGTCATAGGCGTAAGACCACCGCCAAACGACAGATGAAAGCAAAAAGTAAAGAAATCACCAAACGCACCAAGAAGGAGATGATAGATCATAATAATAATAATGCGGAAGAAGTAACAACGGCGCTCACCACCACCCCATCCCTTTCCAGTACATGGGAGACGATCGCCTTTGATAATTTTGTGAAGCGAAATTACGAACAGATGAACGCCGCTTTATCGAGTCATACTACCGTCAATAACAAAAATAAAAAACAACGTGGTAAGAAGGGAAAACAAAATAATAATAAGAATGAAAAGATTTCCTATCAGCATTGGCTGACGATGGCGCTAGCCGAGTGGGAAGGCATGACGACTCGCCAGAAGAAACTATATTTACCGAAATAATAATCATTTTCATTTTTTTTTTTTAATAGAAATGTCTTTCATAGAACTGTAGCAAACTCATTTTGATAATTACTATATAAACATATAATATTACCTGTACCATTAACCACAAACATGAAACGAACGCTAATTGAAAAAAATAAATAAGCAGAAGTATGAGTGACTCTGATATCACAGTAAGGCAGTAATGACACTTTTTTTCTTCTCTTTCTCTCTCTTTTTTTTTTCCTGAAGAACAACTCTTTTCACCGAAAAATAAATAAATAAAACACAGCAGGATCTTTTTTTTTTTTTTTTTAAACCTCCTCCCTCTTATTTTTATTTTTCTCATGTCGTGCGCAACATTAGCGGTACGACCCCCAGCGGCCAAAGTTTCGTTTACACATTACTCTTTTTTATTTTTATTTTTCTTAATTTTACTGTTTTTTTCTGCGTTGAAATGTGTTTTACCAATGGTGAGTGGCATCATTACAATTGAAAAATCATGGATGTTACCGGAAAAGGATATGTACACGATACTAAACGGAACCGATCACAGTTTTTGTCAAGAAAAAGTTTCAACTTTTTCTTTTACCAACACCGATAATAATAATAATAGTGTGGATTCCACCTTTGATTTTGCGAGTCTTCTTCGTCAAGAAGGCACGCGCACAGACGAGGCCAATCTTCTTACCTTTCTCGCTGAGCCTAAACACCATAATAATAATAATAATGATGATAATAGTGAAGTATTGTTGTGCCACTATGACATCATCAACCAAACTGTCACCCGCCGCTACAGCAACGCACTTTATGAGACGACGGAAACGATGCAACTACCGCATGATGTTGATAATCATAATAATAGTGTGGGCAGTGTGACGGTCAAGCGAGAGTACAAGACGATGCCTTATGCCTATAAAACACTTCTGACCACCACTAGTCCCAATAAAAACGAAAGCAGCTCCCATGTCCTCTCCAAATCGTACAATGGCACTATGTTTATCTTTCACCTCGTCATGGTGTCCATCTTGGTAGCGCTGCAGCTGCCCCTCACGGTGGTTTCTTTTTTTATGCAGCAACGTCATCGACGGGAGGTGAACACACTTCTGTGGCGGCGGTTGGCGCCGGTGTGCCTACCGTGCGGCGCCTCTGTTTCTCCGGAGGAAGCTCCGTACGGCCTAGCGCTGTACACCCCTCACAGGGAAATAGAAAACAATGATCATGATAATAATAATACGTGTGATGAGAATAGTGAAAACAGTCAAACCACGCCGGATACCAGCACGGTGGTCTTTTATCCCTCGCCTTCCATGGCGTTTCAGTGGGACCCCACCGCTGAGAACACCGACGTCGACAAGCTGAAAAATAACAATAATAATGAAAATGAAAATGAAGTGAATAATACATATTATGGGCTTTTACCTGTCGAGGACGACTGTGACCGGTTCGTGACACCGAAATTAATGTTAACACGGTACCAGCACCACCACACCCTTCGCCTCATCTTTGTCCTACAGCTCGTCCTCTGCGTGGTGTCCCTTCTGTTACTGTTGTTCACCTTTTTTCATTTATTGTTTACCCTCCCCACCTCCCACAAAACGGAAATCAAAATGAATCATAATAATGATTCGTCTGTCTATTATCAGGTATCATCCTTTGAGGAACCGCTCCTCCACCACAATATTATGAATTTGTTTTCGTTTTTGTTTTCTGTCGTGTTAATTTTCATGATATGGAATGTTTGCTACCGTCGACTCGTATAATTTTTTTTTTTATTAATAGTAAATAATAAAAAAAAAGGCGAATCGAGGCAAACCCATATAAAATAACATCCACAACAATAGTATCGGTGAATCTATATATATTATTAGGCCAATCCACACATTCTTTTTTTTTTTTTTTTTCAATTATTCCATTTTTTGTTAAAACTTTGCTATCCTGTTTTTTTAGTTTTTTTTTTTTTTTTCACTGTCAGTGCCACTCCGTTGGTGACAAGCGAAATAAAAACAAAACCCCAAAAATAAAAGTATAAAACGAGACTTATTTCATTGAATCACATTTTTATTTTTGCTAAAATATTCAAAACATGATCAATGGTCTTTTTTTAGATTTCGTCCGTTTTTTTTTTTCCTTCTGTTCATTTACTTCTTTTATCAATACCACTCCGTTGGTGATAATTGAAGATAGCAGTAAAAGAAAAAAAAAAAATATTATTATTATTTTTGGTTTTCTTCGTTCCGACAGAAGAATGAATGTTTTGTTTAATTTAAATTTCTAAAAAAATATCCCTCCTCTCTCTCCTTTCTTCAGAAAATCTTTTTTTGTTTTCGAACTTTAACCGTTGCTTTTCAAGTTCCCTTTCCTTTTCCTTTTTCTTGTGTTGTATATTTTCGTCCCTTACTCTTTTATTGATCGATTTTGTTTATTGTTTTCTTATTTATACCTTTTTTTTTTGAGTGTAAACCAAAAAAAACAAAAACAAAAAAAAACCCACAATTCGAACGCCAGCGTTTTTTTTTTTTTTTGCTATTCCAAACCATTAAAAAAAAAAAAAATTCTTAGAAATGAACGAACCCGCAGCTTCCGCCACCTCTGCCTTTGAACAGAGACCATTTCCGTCTGTTGCCCCACCGACAACAAACAGCGGCGCTAGCTCCCCTCCACTGGAGAGGGAGACCACAGAGGACCCACCGCGGTCCCCGATTGCGCCTACCGGGCCGAGACTGAGGCGACCCCTGCCGATAGATCCCACCCCCAGGCGGAAGTGGCTCTCCGCCTACTTGGGTGTGCTGATTGCTCTTCTCATTTCTACCATCTTGTTTGGGATCTCCTTCGCGCTGGTGCATACCGATAATATAGCGGTATTCCCTACGGTGACAGTCGTCACGGATGGTAGTAGTGGTGGTAGTTCGGCTGGCTATCCTCCTGTGACGTGTGCCTCCCTCGTCTCGGATGAGGATGCGAGGGCCCTGCTGGTGTACCTGGATAGCGCCGACACCGCCTTGGAGGCCTCCCTCGCCGAGCACCCGTACCCTCTCGCCCTCTTCCACCACCTCGACCGCCGCACCCTTGAGGGTTGGCAGTGTCGCACGCTGCTGACCGAGGACGACGAGGCGGAGTTCACCTTTCTCTTTGAGTCTTTCAATGTCACCCTACAGAGCAATACCGCCCACTCGGCGGTGCTGGTAACCGTCTACGCCGTCTTCCGGACGACACTCCTCGGCGCCAGGTTGGAGGATGGGTCGGTGATGCCGCTGCCCTCCTTCAAGGTACAGCTAGGACTGCGGATCGGCGGGCTGCTGGTACGTGTGCTGAGTGCGGTGGCGGTGCTGGGGGCCATCTTCTTCCAGCTGCGTCACGCCCGTCAACTAGCGAACTCACCGGCACCCACCGAGGTCGCCGCCCCCCGGGCTGCCCCTGCCCAGCAGGTGTGGCAGTGCGGCACCCGTCCCTTCCCAGGGTTCGAGCTGGAGGAGTCCCCGTACGGCCTCACCACCTACACCGAGCGAAAAGGAGACCAAGAAGTCGCCGCTGCCGATGAGAAGACCGTCTTTGGCCAGGAGCTCGATATCACCGAGGAGGAACTACGCGAGGCGGAGGAGGAGCAGCGGCGGGAGGAGGGACTGCGCCTGCCTGCCGTGCCCTCCGCGGACCTGCTGTCGGACCGCTCCTACGAGGGGACCAGCCGCTCCCTCTGCGGCGTCGTGCTCGAGGACGGTGGCAGCCGCAAGCTGGCCATCCTCCGTCTCCGCCACCAGAAGCGCACTAGGATCTTTATCATTGTCTTTATGGTGGTTCAGATCATTACGTTTATTGCGGGTGTTGCCAACATTGTCCTCACCTTCGCCCTGGACGGGATAGAGTTTTCCACAGGCGGTGTGCACATCCAGAGTAGCTACTCCATGGACAAATCAGCGGTGATTGGGGTTTCGTGTGCCTTCGTCATTTTTGCTTTCCTGGTGTGTTGGGCCATCTACCAGCGCAAAATGTTTTAAGTTTTAATTTTTTTCTCTTTTCTTTTTTCACCAATTCGTATTTTTTTTTTTTTTATATATATATAATGTGATTTCTTCCTTTTCTGTTATCGCAAAGTGTGGGCAAGCGAGCCATCATTAGTTTTTTTTTTTTTCCCCTCCTTCCATGAAATCGCTTTATTTTATCGGATTCTTTTTTTTTTGCTCTTGTTTTTGAATTACCTTTCCGGTTTGCTGCGAATTGTGTGAAAAAGACCTTCAAAGGGGACGACCGCCTTTCACATTTTCTTCTCTCTCCTACTTTTTCACCTAGGACAAGGGGAAAAAAAAAAAACTAAGCGTCCCGTGGTACGGGGCTGACGGCGACGCTAGGCCGGGGACAAAAAAAAAAAAAAAAAACCGCTTCCTCTCGGTAATTAGGCTACCAGAGGGCCTATGGAGGGGACTAGAAAAAAACTCGCAAACGGTAGGGTTCGAACCTACGCGTGAAATCACAACGGCTTAGCAGGCCGCCGCCTTAACCACTCGGCCACGTTTGCCCTTGCTCGCTGGAAATTTTTATCGCGGGTTGAAGGTCTTCTCCTTCTGCTTGGGTAATAGCGCGCGGGTATGCGGGTTCTGTTTTCGCCCACGGCGGGGTGGTTTGATTCTCCCTGCCTGCTCCGATCGTTCTTTTTCGTGTGCCCCAGGTGGGTTCCGGGCCAGCCGCGGCCTCCCGGTGGCGGGGAGACGGCCTGCCGCTGGCCAAGAGGCCAGGCCGCGCGCGGGTGCGGCAAACCGCGAAGCCTTCTATCCCATCCTTCTCCCCTTCTGTGTTTTAGGATCTGCGATAGCAAATTACAATAACACCACCAAACCGCATCAGTACATATTATCGCGAAAGATGGGCGGAAACGAGTCGAAAAGCCAGAACACCGTTCCGGATTACAGCGAGGTGAAGCCGGAATCGACGGACATCAAAGACCTCGTGCAAAGCGGCCGATACAAAGTGGCCCGTCCGGAAACCTTGGAGATGATGAACCAAATTCAACATGCGGACGCACGCGACCCCAGCAAAATGTACCCAGATTCAGAGGTGAAGGACATGCGAAAGTATATTATCGAGCAAGAAGGGCTTGATATAGGACAGTCTCGCCGCAAGATTCTTTCCCAGCAGTGGCGATTTTTCCTTTCAAGCGAGCCAATGCAGAGGGGTCTCGACGCTGGCATCATCTTTGGCAGTTGCGCCGCGGCATTTTATGCGGTAAGGGTCAAAGTACGCATACCCGCCCGTGTCGCCCTGGTGTTCGTCGGGGGATTTACGGTTGGCATGTTTTCGGTTCCTTTGATGGTGATTTTTGCAGACACTTACAACTCACAGAGAATTAAAAAATTGGAAAAGGAATTGTTCGAAAAGCAACGTTCGGACTACAGAAAGGGAGATTTTTAGTTTCATCCCCCTTTTCTGAACACTTAAAAATACATCATTACATTTTTTTTTTTGAAATTTAAAAATACGCATCAATGTTTTTTTTTTTTTTCCGGTACTATATATTTATATATTTTGTTTACTTTGGCCTACGACGCGTAACCTATGGATAACGCCCACAATTTTGCACTCCCTTATTTCCCCCGATAACCACATTTAGTCGCATGCAGTTTAGCTGAAGGAAAAATTGCACTGCCAGTAGCATTTTTTTTTTTTAAACACTTTATCTCCTTTTCAAAATATTCACATTCACATTTTACTCCATTCTATTTATTTACCGAAATGTGGCTAAAGCGGACAACAACGCATTTTTCTCCCAAGAAACAGCCGGTTGCCAATATTGAAGAAGAGGTTCAGCACGCGTCAACTGCCTCTGACGTGAGAACTTTGGTTCCCCTATCGAAAGAAGGCTTGGAGTACCTAAAACAAAGCTACCCATTAGTGAAGAACGAAAATGATGTGGAGCAACTGCAAAACGAGTTGAAGGGCGGGAACGAATATGGCTTTTCGCCGCTTTTTGATCCCAAACTTGTGGATGCCTGCTGCAAAAGGGGAATTTTTCCCCTCACTCTCTCAATCGGCTCGAACTATTTTATCTTCGCGCCCAAACTGCATGTAAAAAGAAGTTTGTGCATATTTGATGAAACCGGGAGGAGTTTAATTGGCGTTCCAGATTGCGATATTTTTACGCCACAAAAAATGCACCCCTCTAGAAAGCTGTTGAAAGAATGTGACCCGAAAAGCAAAAAGCCGGCCTTTACCGTATTTATCAATCGAAAAGAGGACGTTGCTGATGTTTTGAATTTGATTAGACGCCAACACACTGAAAACTGGCTGTGCAAGGCCTTGCGGTTGTGCATCGTCTATATGTTCGAACACCCCGAATTATTCACCACTAAAATTATCATCACCGCTATTCGACGGGCAAAATACGACGGCGAGGAAGCGCCCGTGGGGGATGATATGATTCACGAGGGTGAATTAATTGCCGGCGAAGTGGGATACATTGTAGGCGATATTTACAGTTCCGCGACCGGTGGCTACTGCATGAGCGGCGCCGGCTCTTTACAATTGGCAGTGTTGGGCGCCATTTTACATCAATGCGGCTGCAGCGTGTGGGATTTGGGAATGCGGCTGAAATACAAGGAGGAATGCTTAGGCTCGGTGGAAGTGAGTCGTCGAAAATGGGTGAACCTTGCGAAATCCCGCGCCACTAGCTCGATAAACTACGAGAATTTGGCGATCTACAAAAACGGGGTTCCGGTTCGTCAAGTGCTGAAACAATAAAGCAGTTGGTTTCCATTTTGGCTTTATTTGTTGGGCGCCCGACATTTTTTTTTTTTTTTTTAATTTCCGTCCTTCCACGGTAACCCTTTGCTTACAATTTGCTTCGCGCTGAAAAAGCACCTCGTAATTTTTTTCCCCCTTTTCTGTTTTGCTATTTTACGAAAGTTAGTCTATACTGCCATTATTTTAACAAAATGTCAACCGAGAAAAGCCTCTTCTTTAAGGAAAAGGTCCTGGTCGACCGCGATTCTTTAACGGAATCTCAGAAGTGGTCGTATGTCACGGATAACACGCTAAAGATGATGAGTTTTGGTTTTTTGTGCGGCGGAACCGTCGGCCTCGTTGCGTTCCGTTCTGTGGCAACCAGGGCAGCGTTTGCTGCTTTCGGCGCCGGTTGCGGTATAGGTAAAGCTTATGTGGATACAAAGTACATCCTCGGCCACGATGTTTCTGCCGAGACAGTTTGGAAGGCACAAGTTGTCAAAAACGAATCTTGATATTAGCGAATTTACAAATACACAAAAATACATTTTTAATACATTGTTTGAAATTTTGGTGAGCGTTGCCCCCGTTTCGGCGGTATTTTTTTTTATTTTTATTTCTAGCCGTCCCTTTTTTTTCTTTATTGGCTCAATTCTTTCCTCAACCATTATCTCATTAATCAAGTTTTTCGTTAAACCACTTTTTACCACACCTTTAAGAAAATGATGCGCCGTGTTATCGCTCAGCCCGCTCGCCGCGTGGCCGCCGCCTCCACTGCCCTGGTTGCCTCTCGTCAGGCCTCCACTGTGGCCATCTCTGTTCAGGGTCTTCACTACGTCGGTACTGGTCTCGCCGCTATTGCCCTCGCTGGTGTTGGTATGGGTATTGGTACCATCTTCGGTGCCCTCCTCGTCGCCTGCGCTCGTCAGCCCAACCTTACCAAGATGCTCTTTAACTACGCCATTCTCGGTTTCGCCCTGACTGAAGCTATCGGCCTGTTCGCTCTTATGCTTGCCTTCCTCATGCTCTTCTCTTAGAGTGCGTGAGGCTACAACGCTGAAGTATGAACTTCCTTTTTTTTTTTTCGTTTTAAAATCTCCTTTGAAAAGTAAGTAGGTATCATTGGTAATCACTAGTTAGTTTTTTTGTTTTTAAATATTATTCAATTTAGTAACGTGAAATTCTCGAAAAAAAAAAAAAAATATTGGAAAACCGCGTTTTGACGCGGGATGATTTTTGTTTGCTATTTTCACTCTGCGAAAATAGACACCTCCAATTTTCTTTTGTTCTCTCTCATTCTCTTAAATTGATTTTTGATAAAGTCAACATTTTATAAAATCGCCGTCATTTTGTCGGCGGACAATTTATTTAAAGTATATTAGTAAAACATAAAAATGAGCCAATTGCTAGTGTCGGAGGGAGGCATTGTCAACATTGGTACGTATTTTTTCAATGGGTTTTCTCGAAAGCCCCCGTGTTGCTTTGAGAAAGTTGAGATAGAAAAGAACGGCGCGGGCTGGTCATCTTCCTTGCCGTTGAAAACAACGTTCAGCAATTATTCTAAGGTCAAGGTGCCTTCTCTAGCGCTAACGTACAGTGAGGAAAATTTCTTTTCGGTAGCGGTGGTTAGGTGCGATACGTGGGCAATTCAGTGGGTTGTGCAAACAGAGAATTTTTTGTCTGGCTCGTCGATAGAGAGTCTCGCGTTGCTCGGGGGAGACGTGGTGTGCGGCACGTACAAGAAAAATAAAGACAAGGGATTTTTTATAGCAAGCAGGTTCGATATTGCGCGAGTAGACAGCCGTGAAAATCGCACTAGTCGTTCGTTTGTCGCTAAACCTCACCAAATGGAGTTGGCTGGTGTCAACGTGAATGCCTTAATTGCGTTGGAGCCAGTCAGCGCCACTTCCTTTGTGACGCTTGAAAGCAACGGCGTTGTTCGTCTCCACGAATTAAGCCCAAAGCCCTCGGAGGAAAACAAATACATACAAAAATCAACAGTAGTGACAGATGCACTAGGCAAGCCAAACAAAGACGCGGCGCTATTGACCAGAATTACATCCAGCCACACGTTCGTAGCGGTATATACCCCCGAAAAAGTAGAATTTCTTTCCGTTGAAAATGAGACACTATGGGAAAAACCAAAGTGTCAAAAAATACCCATCCAGACCGAAAAGGATTGCAAGATAGTAGATGTCTCATTTGCTGGTGATTTTAACCTCTTACTGACACTCGAAAAAACGAGCGGAAAAAAATCGGCACATTTTTACCAATTTCACACCATTCTTCCGGTATCCAACAATGCCGTGGAGTTAACCGCGATGGATAAGATTGCAGTCCCCGCGACACCACTCCGTCACGCCTACAACGAGATGACCAACACAAGCGTTGTGTTCTGCTCCACTGTCCCGCTGAAGGAGTTGGAGAAACTCTCTTTAGATGAAAAAGTGGCCTCTGTGGTGCGTGCGGAGTTTTCCCTGGAACAAGGACCCTTCACGTCACAGGACGTTTCGTCGGTGTCGTGGAAAAAGATGGAGAATAGTTTCACCAATTATCAACCCACCGAGGAAGATATGCCCGAGGGGATGACCGGCAGCGATGCGCTCCACACCGGAAACAGAGGTCACTGGACTCCTCTCCAGTTGTACTACGTGTTAGAAAACTTGCGAGGAACATCCACTGAGCGGTCCTTCTTTTCGATTAAAACGTCCGCCGCGACGCACACCCGCCTCATCAAACAGTGGCACAACGCGACGGTTGGGGTGCAGAAATTACTGTCCGATAGCTCCACCGCTCCTCTGGCGTGTGTCACCCCATGGAACCCACGTCACCTACGTCGCGCGCTGCGCTTGCTCAGCTCTAGCGAATTGACGCATTTGCTGCGGACGGTGGAGGAGTGCCTGCAGACGAGCAAGACCACGCCGTACGCGTCGCATCCCTCCTTCACTTACCAGTCCGTCGCAACCGCCGTGGTGGATCTCTTACTGCACATTGTGACGCTCTCCCGCCAGGTCGGGCTGGTCCTGGAGGAGTCTCAGGTGGCTACCATCGTCGCCCTCCTGCGTGCTTCCAGGGAGGCAGGCCACCGTCTCACACGGCCGATTGCCCGGATAGAGGCGGTGCTAGACAGCAGCCTGCAGCAACACGCCTTACGGTCCCTCTTCACCCAGCAGTCCTCTCTGCGGGAGGAGGAAACCCTGCAGGAGCTGGAAGAGAACTTTACAGGAAAGGCGAGGGAGATGAACTGGACTCGACAGCTGCACACCCGTTATCCAGCGAACACCTGGGCGCAGTACTTGGCGCAGGACAGCGACACGCATCTTGCCACCGCTGAGGCAGCCGCCGCGTACTTGAAGGAGGCGCAGGAGTTCTGCCGTCGTACCGGTCGGAATGAAGAAATTCTAGAAGTGAGTACGTGGGAGACCGAGGGCCGTCAACCCTGTGGGGATAAAGCACTGGATGCGTTTGAGCGTGGCCTGCTCTGCCTCGAGAAGTAAGTAATGAAACTAATTTTTTTTTTTTAATTTTAATAATCGTATAACCATTTTTTCTTTTTTAATAAGTATTTATTTAATTTGATATAACAAAACAAAACAAACAAACAAATCACCGCCGTTCATTCATTTCCGTTACTTATAGAATTTGAATCAGCAGCAAAATTAATTCTCTCTTTTTTTTTTTTTTCTCCCAAATAGTAAAAATTAGTAAAACCCCCGTTAAAAAACAACAAACTATTATTATCTCTATTATTAAACCCCAATAAAATAATAGAAAATGACCGATAACGAGTGGAAAGGCGCCAACTTCAGCCAGGAGGAGGATCACTCCGAGGAAACCGACAAGCTGCTGGAGAAGATCAACGCCACCACCATCCCTGTGCTGCTGCGTAGCCGTAACGAGTCCCTCGATGATATTCTATCGGAGCTGCTCGTGCTGGAGAAGACCGCCAGACTCGGCGGTGACACCACCTCCAACAAGAAACTCGCGGTAGAGGTGTTGCGCATTTACCGTACCCAGAAGGAGCTGGACAAGATGCTGACCTGTCTAGATGAACTCATGCGGAAGCGGGCCCAGCCGAAGCAGGTGCAGTCGGCCATGATAGCGGAGTGTGCCGTCACCCTCCACGACGGCTCCCTCAGCGAGGAGAAGCAAATCGAGGTGCTGGAGCGTCTCGCCCACGTGGCCGACAATAAAATCCACGTCGAGCTGGAGCACGCGCGTTTCACGATTGAGCTGGCGGGTCTGCAGGAGAAGAAGGGAAATAAGCGGGCGGCCTACGACCTCTTGCGTGTACTCCACATTGAAACCATCACCAACATGCCACGACTGGAAAAGTTAGAAGCGCTGAATAATCAGATTCGTCTCTGCCTCGAGCTCGGCGAGTACGAGCACACCCCGATGGTGTCTCGCAAGATCAACTACCGCGCCCTCGCCAGGGAGGAGTCCCTTCAGCAGAAGATTCTCTATTTTGAGCTTATGCGGCAGTACTATGTGAACCGTCGCTCTCACTTCAATGTGGCGCGGTGCTGGCTGGAGACGTACCTGACGCTGAAGCAGGTGGATGAAAAGCTGGAGGCCTTGAGTAACGCGGTGGTACACTATCTGATTGCGGAGCATGACACCCCGAAGGAACTGGAGGATCTAGCGGAGTGCTGTGCCTTCTCGCCAGAGACCAAGTTTGAGGATCGTCCCTCCGCCCTCAAGGGACTCTGTGAGAAGCGCAAGAGTGACTTGGAGGACTTACCACGACTGTACTACGTCCTGCAGCGGTTCAACAGCATTGAGCTCATCCGGGCCCGTGTCTCACAGGATGTCGCGACGCTCTGCGCCACCCATCCCGCCCTCGCCGCCCACCCCGACCGACAGCAGTTATTACAAGACCGCTGCAGCGAGCACGACCTCGTCGTCATCTCCCACTTCTACACCCGGCTGCCCCTCACCCGTCTAGGCCAGCTCGTCCACCTCACCCCCGAGCACGTGGAGGCGTTCCTGATGGTGATGGTGGGCAACAACACCCTTTATGCGAAGATTGACCGCGTGGATGGTTTGGTCGTGTTTGAGGAACCCAAAGATGCCTCCGCCGTCGTCGCCTCGTGGAACAGTCGTGTCAACCGCAGCGTGGCGCTGCTGGATAAGGTGTCCCACCTCATCACCAAGGAGCGCATGCTATTTAACTTGCAGAATAGAAATAATAATAGTGATAATAATAAGAAGGATAGTGCCACCGCGGTGAAGAGTGCGTCTTAAAAATGGAACGATATATGAAAATAAAAAAAAGAGAGGAAAGAGATTTTTTCCTTTTTTTTTTTTTTCACTATTTCGTCCTTCGGAGCGTACCGTGTGTTTATTGAAGCAGAAACCTAATCTATATATATTTCCGTATATACATTTATATATAAAACTATACGTTTTACGCCTTTTTTCTTTTTTCTTTTTTGTGAACTGATAATAATAATGACAGACACCTAACGGTAACCACCGCACATTATCTCTCTTTTTCTATTTCTCAGAAAAATCACAACAAGCGATTCTGTTTTCTCATTTTTTTTTTTTTTTCCTGTCGTACTTATAATCGGTCATTTCAGGAGCATCATAATAAAATACGTGCTAGCGATTTTTTTTTCTTTTTTTTTTTTCAAAATTAAAATTAAATAACTATCGCGAATTTTTTTTTTTTCCCGTTTCATTGTTTATACTGGCGATTAACTATATATATTTATATATATATATATATATATCTTTAACAGAAGTAAGAATTTTAAAAAGCAGATTTTTTTTTTTTTTTATAAAATAATTAATAAGTAAATAATTATCAGACTCAAAAAAAGAATTTTTTAAATATCGTTAATAATAACAAAACCATTTTTTTTTCCCCCCCAACATAGACACCAGTAAAATCAGAAAAAAAAAAAAATAATCACCCCTAACCAATAATAATAATTAATAACAATCAAAACTAAAAGTTAGTAAACTAACCTATACCAAAATATAAAATAAAATCATTATAGTAATAATATCAAAAAGTAAAAAAAAAAAATAAATAAAATAATGGAAGCCGTACTCGACACCGTTTCCAGCAAGTACAACAACATCAGTTACAGTCACCCCTGCGACTTCGTCGTCTCCTCCTGCGAGGACGACAGCTACAAGGACCCCATGCACCTCTCCTTACCACCAGCGTACAATAATCATAATAATAATAAAGATTCCACGACGGAAAGTGAGAACGAACGCTCCCACAAGGAAGGGGAAGAGGAGGAAGACTGGATATGGGTGTTAGACCCACTGACGCGTAAGTTACGGGTACCGCTGCGGTTATTATCTCCCACGCAGGCCACCGCCACCCCAGGCACTGTTCCTTCCTTGTGTATTGCCCACCTGGAGGGTCGCTGCCGTCATCCTTGGTGTCGTCAGGCGCACGTGCTCCCCAGCTCGATCGCGCACCTGCGGCATGAGGCCTTGCATGCCCCCACCTGCTGTGCGTTTCACAAAGACCCGCATGACTGTAGCCGACTGACCTCTCAGTTTGATTATATTCAAATTATTCAGAACGGGGCCAGCGGGGATAGTGCGTTGATTTCAACGGAGCGGGTCGCCAGCACCGTGGGGCTGCTCCGCTACCTCGTCCACAACATTTCCCATAATAATAATAATAATAAGGTGCTGCAGCTGCCTGCCAAGAATATCTGCCGCCTGCACCTCGCCCACCGCTGCCGGTACTTGGAGGATTGTAATAATATTCACGTCTGTCGGGAACTGCACGTACGACTGCAGCCGCCGCCCAACTTGATGGCCTCCCTCTCTGCGGTAACGGCACAGACGAAGACGATTCAGCTAGGCGATGTCACGTACACGGTGCAGAGCCTCATGACAGAGGAACTGACCGAGAAGGAGTTTGATGCCTTGGAGGTGGCGCAGCGTGCCGCACATGCACTAACACAGGAAACCAAACCTTCCTATGAGGAAGCGGTGCAGCGCCGGAACACCCCCAGCCTCACCAGCATGGATGGTATTCACACTACGAATATTAATACTAATCAGAATAATAATACTACTACCCATCCTTCGCAGAATGGAAGTTATCTTCGTGTCTATGACGTACGAGGCGCAGAGGGGAAAACGCCGCATCACATGGCTCGTAATACTACTACTACTATTACGAATAATCATCATCATAGCACCCCGCACAGTGAGCCCATGCACCTGGCGCCCCCACCACGTTACAATGGAAAACGATCCCCCGATATTATATCCATTAATAATAATAATAATAATAATAATAATGGAATGAACGTTCACTACGGCGAGGCCGGTAAGACACGCTACACCGCGACTGGTCTGGTGAACCAGCCACCGCTGGTGCGGGAGGACCCACCTTCTCATTTTCATAACAATCCTCATCATAATGAAGATAACGACACCTGGACGACGACTTCAAGAAATGACAAGGACAGTAGACGAGAAAAGGAAACAGACTCCTCTAACAGTGAAACCAACGGTGTGTCTTCTTAATAAATATAAAATAAAGTAAATGATAATGAAATTAAGTTGAATTTTTTTTTTTTTTGCGTTGAATAATGAATAATAATAAAAAAAGAGGGGAGATAATATGAGATCGTAATGCAAACCTAATACAATTTTATATAATATACTTTTTTTTTTTTTTTCCGATGCGTAACTTCTTTTTTTTTTTTAATGAAGTAAATTTAGTAATAAAACTTTTTTTTTTTTCCAGAACTATATATTTCATTAAACCTTTCCTTTACAGATGTTTTTTTTTTTTTTTTAATTTTATTTATTTTTAATTTATATGTGTGATGGTTGTTTTTTTTTGTTTATTATTTACCACGAGGAAATAATAAACAGACAACACGGGAGAAAAAAAAAAATGATGAAAAGTAGAAAAAAAAAAAAGATAAAAACAACGTACTTTTTTTTTGTTTCTAATGGCACTTTTTTTTTTTTGGGGATAACTGTGAAGGCGAAAAGATGATAGAAAATGAATAAAAAAAAAAAAAGGAAAGGTATGAAAATGACAATATAAATAAATAAAAAAATAGCGTCCTATTTTTTTTATTTCCTTCATTTTTTTTTTTTTCCTTCCACGTTTCTTTTCTCCAATGTCATTTATACTTTTTTTTTTTTTTAAAGATTCCCCCGCGAAAAAAAAAAAAAAAAAGTGGTCATAATATATACGGAAAACAAACAAACAAAAAAAAAAATCAGAAAAAAGAATGAACGAAAATTTTTTTTTCCTTTTTTTTTTTTTTTACCTCATTGAGCCTCTCAACATAAGTTGTTAGGATAATACTAATCATTGTGATGGTGTCTTTTTTTTTTTTTTTTAGGTTGACTAAAGAAGCGATTTTATATATATACTGTAAAAAAAAAAAAAAGAAAAAACTGAAAGTACGAATAGTATTTTCGACAACGCTTCTCTTTTTTTTTTTCTTAATTTTTTTTTTTTTTTTTGGAGAGGCAAAAAATGGTATTTTAAAGTCTGTCTATGTATGCATTCTTTTTTTTTTTTATTTTTGTATTTTTGTTGTCATGGTTGTCTAAAAAAAAAAAAGGAAAATGAAGATATATTTGTTGTAAAGGAAACCATTTTTTTTTTTTTTTTGCACTAAAAACATTTTTTATATACACACACACAAACACTTTTTCAAATTTTATTTATATATTTCTGATTCATCCATAAATAAAACGAAGAGTGTTTTTTTTTTTATCATTTTGATGTGCTCGTGTTTTTTTTTTTTTCCTCTGTCCATTTTTTTTTTTTTACTTTTTCTCTTTCCTATATAGAAAACTATTAATAATAATTCAGCGGTTGCCAACAAAATCTTTTTTTTTTAATAAAAAAAATAATTAAACAATAATTAAAAAAAAGAAACAACATTGTAAATAAATTTTTATAATTCGAGTTCCGTAAGAAAATAAATAAAAAACAAACAAACAAACAAAAAAGTAATTCTTGGGTTTTTTTTTTTTTTTTTTGAGTGACTTTCTCGCTTTGTTTAAATACATACTTTCTTCTTTATTTTTCTCTTCAAAAAAAAAAAAAAAAAGAAGCAAACTAAAAACATAAAAGAATATATAGATATCATGTCCTACAACCGTAGCACCGCGCTACCTCAGGTGAAGTCCCTAGACATCAGTAAAAATAGACTATATAATAATAATAATACTAATAGAGATTCCTATTATCAACGCTACCATAATAATACTAGTCCTAATATCAGTAGTGATAGTGCATTAAAGTTATCCTTAGAATTTGAGGAAATTACGGAGAGACCGCGTAGCTCGAATTATTATAATAATAATGAAACGAATCAAAATCAAAATCATAATAATAGTCGTATTCCTCTGAAAAGGGAAGTCGTGTCTGCCAGACGGGAACCGCTTGTCTACGCCCCTAAACCAAGCATACATAATAATACTACTAATAGAAATAATAATTATGACAATTATGAGTATACGGTGTCAGATGAAGATTACCCCATCAACTACAATAATAATAATGTGAATAAAACAAAGACGACAAAACCCACTACTACTACTCATACGAGCATGAATAGAAAAGCACCACCCCTCCCTATCAGTAATAATAATAATACAGTTCCCTCCCTTCCTCCGTCCCTCCCGCACAAGGAGCAGTCTCTGTGGTTAGCGGCACTAGAGAGTACGGTAGAACAGATATATATGAAGCTGGGTTGGTTCGTCCTGCCGCCCATCACGAATTATAATACTACTAATAATAGTAAGAAAAATAAAAAAGACGACGGCAGTCAACCAGCCTTGGAGGACCCCGCCAGCGCTTCTCAGTTTTTAACCTTGCTAAAAACTTATTTTTCATTCAACACCAAAAAAGAAAATCACAATAATGAAGAAATAGACGTAGAATTGTTAGAAACCGTCCTCATCAATGTATTATGGGGAGTGGTGTATAACGCGGTGTTATACTGTACGAGCAGTCTGGATACCCGCCGGTTCCGAACGATCAATAACAATCCGAATAACGATGGATTGTATACCGCAGAAAGAGAAGTACGCAGTGGCGGGGCGGAGGATCAGTATGAGCTCGTCTACGATGAACCTAACAAGAATGTATTTGAATACACTTTAAGTGATACATTACCAGTGCGTATGACCTGGAAAGATGCGATTTATATTGACCCCGAACCGAGGGAGGATAATAGTAATATTGATAATAATTTAGAAAACGAAAATAATAGCAATAATAATAATATTTTCAGTCGTCGTCGTCGGAGTGCGGTACACGCCCCTCATCTCCATAACAATCCCAATAATATTAATTATATCCTAACACACATTTATCAAGGGCGTCCCTCCTCCGGTGCGGTCATCACCGTCTTGGATTACTATTTTACGCTACGCTGCCTCACCCAGCTGGGCTACCGTCGAGATACGTTTTACAGCCTCACCCCATTTTTTCACTTTCACAATCATAATAATAATAATAACAGTACGGCACCAAACGTGGTGTGTGAGCTGTTATTGGTGTTATTATGGCTTTCAAAGCAGTATCAGCTGATAGCGGTGGTGGAGTGGGTGGAGATCAATCGATGTTATCGATATCTCATGACACGGCACGTGGCAGCATCTTATTATCATCAACAACAGGAAGAGGGAGAGGAGGAGCCAGCTGGTAAAAAAGAGAAGAGTGAGAAAAGTGAAGTGGAAAAGAATGGAGAGCGGTTGTTGTATTCGTTAGGTCAGGCCTATGTGTGGCCGCCGCTGAGTTTCAGAGAAGAGGAAGTCATACAAGACCGTCTGGCACAGATTGACCGTCTTCTAGGTCCAGAAAACAATAATAATGAGAATTCTAAAAAAGGATCGGACATCACGCGCCGTCTTCTTTCTACCAAACGACTCATCCAGCTATCTTTTAACCGACTCCAACATGCCCTTCACCGTAAGAATACACTACCCACATTATTTCCTGGTTTCCATCAGAGCAGTGTGGTGGACACCCAACTGTGCTTACCGGCGTACGATGCCTATTATAAACAAGCGATGGAGGCGTTGGAGTACGGGGGAAAACTAGAGGAGCGGTGGAAGGAGCGGACGGGGCAGCTGCGGGCGGCAGGGGACCTCATTGCCTACTGTATTCAATACAACCAAGAAAAGAATCAAAATAGGAATGATAAAAGTTTACTGAGTGTGTCGCAGGAGGAGATTGTGAGAGGTCTGGAGGAGGATGACGCCACGTGGCTGAATCACAATGAAACTGAAAAACAAAAGTTTAAGAATAAGAGCGAGCGGTCCCGGGCGGCAGTGGAAAAGGGGAAATTACGGGATTCCCTGTTATTTCACAATAATAATAAAGAAGACAAAACATTATCGTTATCGACGATTCTCGCAGAGTTTCGTGTCACACGGTTTACGTCACGGATAAAGGATGTCTGGCGGTCCTTGTGGCGACAGGCACAATTAGAGCGAGACGTCACTGACGAAAACACGAATGAGGATGATTTTCTAGAAAACCCAGCGGCCCAGCGAATGATGCGAGAGAAGGTGGAGGACAACATTCGGAACCGCTATTCTCTTCACGCGGCGCTGGCGTCAGAGATTTTTATTTTACAATGCGAGGCGTACGAAAAGGAGGAAAAGATAAAGGAAAGTGAGTTGTTGTTGTTGGAAAAACAGCGGAAAAGTGAACACGCGGCGCTGTCTGCGTACCAGCCGAAAAAAGCGAATAAAGTATCTATTCCACCTAAAAAAGAAACTACACAGAAAAAGAATAGACCGCCTCCACCACCATCGTTGCTACACTGTATGCCATTTGAGTTTGCGTGTAGCAAGATTGCCAAGGAATACAACATGGAACTAAAAAATAACAACAATCATAATACAATATGGCCATCTAAGAATATGCATTACATGGAGGTGGGTCCATCCCCAACGGACCTCGACCACCGTGCCACCACCGCCGCCATTGAGATTGACCGACTGATGCCTATATTATACGAACTACAAAACACGTGCAATGAGAATTATAAACTACGGTCGCAGCGGGCCCACACCGCGCTGAGTGAGCTAGCGCAGGTGTATGACCTGCGAGTGGCGTCCCCACAGCCAAAGAAGAATGCATCTCTTTCCTCCAAATAGATGAGAATACTATTATTATACATTCGTGCTTATAGATTTGCGTTGAATCACAAAGTAAAATGGAAAAAGATGAATGAGAGTATTAGAAGCAAAAGAATACAAACATACACCTCAGAAATTCCATTTTTCTTCTACTTTTTTATTTTTTTTCCATTAGTCACTAGTAGACAAGAAACATATCTTTTTATGCCCTTTTCCTATAAAATAGTGTTGCTAGGCGAAGGCAGGGTCGGCAAGACCTCCCTCCTCTCCCGCTACGTCCATGACAAGTTCAACGCGAATGAGCCCACCACGGAGTCTGGTGTCATGTTCACGCAGTGTGTGGTGCCGGTCGACCCCGCCGCCCTCCCCCCGGCAGCACTACCGCTCCGCCTAGCAGCGCGCAGGTACAGCTGTGGGATACAGCAGGGCAGGAGCGCTTCCATGCGCTGGCACCGGTGTACTATCGTAACGCGCAAGGTGCCATGATTGTGTTTGACATTGGGGACCGGGATACCCTCACCCGGGCTCGCACATGGGTGGAGGAGCTGCACTCGGTGGTGGGGACCGGCATCTCGATTGTACTCGTGGGGAACAAAATAGATCAAGGACGGCAGCTGTGGGACATCACAGAGGCGGAGGCGAACACGGTGGCGCAGGAGCTGCAGGCCAAGTGTGTGTTTGTCAGTGCCAAGACGGGGGAAGGTGTCCGTGAAGCTTTCAGTCTTTTGACGCATGCGCTAGTGGGACGAGAGCTCTCCCAGCGACAACTGCGCAATAATAATAATAGTACGCCTGGCCGATCGGCGAGTAAGGCACCCCGTGCGTTAGAGATTGGCGACGACGACGATGATTTCTTTAATAGTCGTAGCCCAAATCCGAACCGAGTCTTGCTAACGGAGAATAATAATAATAATAATGCGTCGAACAACAACAAAGACAGTGGAGGCTGCTGCTGAAATATATATTGCTGAAAAAAAAGTGTATAATATTTCTTTTTATCGTGTGTGTGAAATGTTCTTTTCTTTTTCCCACAAGGCATTTTTGTTTTGGCTTTATGTGGCTATTGCACCGGTGGTACACAATCCCCCTTTCTCTTCTTTTTTCTCAGGTATTCGTTTTTGTTTTTAGTACAGATAGCTCATTTTTTTTTTTTTTAGGATTGTTTTTTTTTTTATATTGTTTTTTAATTTAACATATTTTTAAGTCTCACTTTTTTTCTTCTTTTTTAAATTAATTAATTCAAAAAATGTATCATAAAGTAGAAGATATTACGTCCCCACAGACCTCTGCCGTTCGGTACATCCTCGCTGGGGTCTCCAAGGACACGGTGCAGACGAGCATTGCCTCGCTAGAGAAGTTATGCGCACGAGAAGTCAGCTTGGAGCGGTTCGCTATTAAGTGCAGTACTGGCATGGCGGTGGCGACGCCTAGCGAGGAGCGGTGGTTGATTGCCAATCGACTTATCACCGCCGCCTTGGAGCAGTCCAACGCCCACACGCTGGTGTCCTCCGCGCTGGATGAGGTGCCGGCGGAGAGTATGACCAACGCCTTCTTTGTCCAGCTCGTGAAGACGGACCTCAAGCTCACGCCGGCCCAGCAGCTGCACCTCGCCGTCGGTCTGTCCATGAGCGTGCAAGAGAAAGTAAAAAGTGCTGCCACCGCCTTTCTGGAGGAGCTCACCCTCCCCACGGCGGCCCTCAAGGAGGATGAGGCGACTGTTCGCAGCACCGCACTGCTGTTGCGACAGCTAGGAGGACTGGAGGACCTCGATGCCCAGCTCACCCCGCAGTGTGGGACGACGCTGTTCCCTAGGGGCAGCGGCGACTATACCCCCGCCCGCTCCGCCGTCAGTCTCGCTGGTGTGCTGCAGGAGCTGGGGACCAGCTGCGTCACCACCGCCTCGGATGCCCGCGCCTTACTGAGTGTGTTTCCCTATGCCATCTCGGAGCGTGACGTCGCCGAGGCGCTGGGGTTCTTTGCTTCCCAAGGTACCGCTGCTAGTGATGCCGCCACGTACAATAGTATTATGATTGCCTCCAACAAGACGCCGTCCAAGACCCCCGCGAGTGGTGGTTCTTCTATGGTCATTGCGATGCCGTTGCTAGATGCGCTGAACAGCAGCGCCGGGGAGGAAAGTCGATTGACTGGGACACCGTCCTGCGCCTAGCTCGACCAGCCCACCGAGGATACCTTCAAGATTAAAAACATCTCCGTGGTGTTTGACTCCTACTTTAAGTTTGCGAGCAACAATGAGTACCCGCCGATTGCCATTTTTCTCCGCCGCTGGGTGAACACCCGTCGTCAGCGGGTGGCGCTGGAGTATATCTTGAAACATCCCGATAAGGTGAACCGCAAGTCCCTCACCGTCGATGTTCCCCAGGAGCTGTGCCCCACCTCCAAGCCGGCCGGTCTGCTGACCGCGACGGAGCTCGAGGTGTGGCGCTCTCTGGCCTTCATGGAAGCCGCGGTGCACGTCGCCAGCAGGGATAAGGACTTTGAGAGTGACGTCTTCCGCCCCGCCATGGAGAAAATCCCGCTGGTCTTTCTCTATGGACTGTTCCTCGGCAACTTCCCCGGCACGATCAAGAATTTTGTGTTTATTAAACAAATTTTGGCCTCGTGCGACTCGCTCGACCTCATCGCCGCGCACATCCTGCCCGCGGCGGAGAAGAAGGGCTGCCTCGACCGCGTCATCAGCCTCTTCTCTGAGTTTACCATTGTCAACCCGACGAGGATGCTTGCCGTGATGGAGATGATCTTCCGCCACAAGCCAGCCATCAAGCCCTTCCTCAAGGGGAGCGGCAGCCCTCGCCTCGTCGTGGCGCTGGGGATGTGCATGGAGGAGGCGGGGGAGCCCAGCGACCGTTGGCTGCAGCGTGCGCTAGAGGGCAAGCTGCACTTCCGGGCGAGCTCCACCGAGAATCGCTTTTCTGTCGCGATGGGCGTGGTGGAGGTGGCAGAGATGCTGTTGGAGAAGCAAATCTACACCACCAGCGCGAACAATGCACTCAACGCGCTCGTCGCGTCCCCTATGAAGGGTATGTTGACGAACGTGATGGACTGCGCGAAGGCGCTCCTTGCCGCCTCCAACGCCCTCTTCCCCGAGGATGTGGAGAAGGAATGCACGGCCATGCTGAAAAAGATGTACGAGGATCAGACGTGCGCGAATGTGCTGCAGACCATCGCCAGACTCATGAAGAGCGACGCCCCCCGTGATAAACAGCTCTACGCCTGTGTCATTGGCATCATCTTTGAGGAAAGTGGTTCCATCTCCGGTTACCCCGCCCGTGCCCTTGTTCTGTTTGCCGAGCTCTATGGCCAGCTCATTGCGAGGGAGCTGCTCCCACCCGGCCAGCAGCAGCGTGCCTGGGGTCAGCTCCTCCCTGCCATCGCGAAGCCAACGAACGCGCTGGTGGAGGAGTACGGTATTACGGCACTGGAGCAAATCAAGTCCAAGATTGCGGAGTGGCCGCAGTACGGGCGCGCCCTGCGTCACGTGAAGGATTTGGACTTCCGTGTGCCCGGTATCATGGCCGCCATTAACCGTGGTATCAAAAACGAGGAGAAGGCCGCCGGGGTGCAGGATGCCGTCAAGACCGCGCCCGCCCCGCCCGCTCCCAAGAAGGAGGCCGCCCTCCCCATCATGGACCCTGCCATCGTCGCCGCCAAGCCTGTGGAGCAGCAGGACAAGGACGTACAGCTGCACACGATGGACATTGGCACCCTGGTCACCAACCGCAATCTCACCTCGCCCCCGCGTGTCATACAGGAACAGATTAACTTCTTGATTGGCAACACCGACCACAACAACCTCGACAACAACGCCAAGGAGCTGGCGCAGCTGCTGCGGCCCGAGTACTATGAATACTTCTCCGACTACCTGGTGGTGAAGCGGGCGGCGCTGGAGCCCAACTACCACGGGTCTATATTGAGTTGATCAGCCGGATGGGCTCCCCCGAGTTGGATAAAGCCATCCGTGATGCCTCCATCTGTTCGGTTCACCGTCTGCTCAAGTCCGACAAGATTCGAACAGACCAGAACGAGCGCAAGTTGCTCAAGTACTTGGCCACGTGGCTCGGTAGCATTACCATCAAGAAGAATATCCCCATCCTCTCCTCCGACCTGAACTTTCGACAGCTGGTGTATCAGGGGATCCGGGAAGGAAAGTTGTTCGGTGTGTTTTCGTTTATCTCCAACGTGCTGGCCTGCTGCACGTCGAGTACCTTCTTTGCCGTCCCCAATCCCTGGACGATGGCCCAGCTGTGCCTCATGTTCGACGTGTACGTGCTCCCCAACATTAAAACCACCCTCCTCTTCGAGCTCGAGCTGCTCTGTGAGAACCTCAACCTGAAGGCCGCTGATATCGACCTCTACCGCCGCAGCAACCCGTACTACATCAACGCCGGACAGGAACTCGTCGCGGTGGTGCGCTCCATCGATATTAGTAACTCCCCCGATTTTACCGTGGGCGAAGGGGGACAACCGTGTGGCGCCGCTCCTGCAGGGGATGATGCAAGTGGATCAGCCACCGCCGCACCTCTCCTCCCCACCACCCTCCGCGCGACCACTGCAGGCGACGGCGGCACCCTTCGACCCCTCCGGCCAAGGCTTCGCCCGCCCCTCCCCGCAGCCCCCTGCTGAGGTCGTCCCCTTCCAGCTGGGTACACGCGAGGTGGTCCCACGCCCGCCGGTGCTCATCCTCCCCACCAACGTCCGCGTCGTCGCTGGGCTAGAGAAGCTGCTAGGCGAGGCGACCGGCAAGTTCAGGGCAGAGTTGGCCTCCTTGTTGGATCGCATGGCGGTGAATATCTGCGATAGCCCCTTGGCGAGGCGCCCAGCGAGTATTGCCGTCATTACCTCGTACGCCCTCATTCGCAAAGATATGAACTACTTCACCAATCCCGCCGAGACGGTGCGGTCGGCTGAGGCGATGGTGCGCTCCCTCACGGCCAACCTGTGCTTCTCCTCCATCAAGAAGCTGGCGGATATGATCGACCAGACCTTGACTCAAGACGGTTTACTGTCGAGGTATCCTCAGCTGCCGCAGCAACCCGACGTTATCGCACTGCTCGCCACCCTGAATGAGGATCTGCTCCTCCGCCGCATTGAGTCCATCAGTGCCACCCGTGCCTGGGAGTCCCTGGCCGAGCAGCTGCAGGCCATCAAGGAGCGGCCGCGGTATCCTATCATGGAGCAACTCCGCGGCCTCGACCCCAACCTCTTCCCTTTTCAGCACATCTCACCCCCGCAGCTGGATGTCTACGCCGACTACTACAATACGCTACCGGTGCTGAATGTGTTTAACGCGCTGCTGCGGTCCGTGGAGGATGCCGTATCGAGGGTGGGGGCGGTGAAGCCAGGGGAGGCCCCGGTGGAGCTGTCCCTCGCCACGCTGGAGAGCGCCACCGACGACGCCAGACGGACCCTCTTTGACCGCGTCCAGTCGGCGATTGGTTTCATCAAACCCGAATCCGTCGTCCACGAGGCGTCGGTCGCAATCCAGAAGTTGATGCACTGTGCCGAGGTACACATCCAAACCCTCGAGAAGTGCACCCCCGCCGATGCGGAGAAGTGCAAACCGGTGCTGAACGCGAACCAGTTCCTCATGAGCTTTTATATTCTCATTCTCAAGCACTGCGCCGCGGCCAATCAGCCGGCGGTCCAGGAGGAAGTGACGCGGGTGTATCTGAAGCAGGACTTCAAGTTTGGTTACCCCAAGGTGATGGTGCCCCTCGTCTGCGAGCTGATTGCCGTCGATGCAATCAACTTGAAAATGTTTGACATGCAGCTGGCGCAGTCCGTTAGCCGGCACCTCAAGTTCGCTGGAGACTTCATCGACTCCGCCTTCCAACAGCTCAAGCTGGTCTCACGGAGCAACGTGTCGGTGACCCTCTCCGCCTTGACCAAGCTCACCAGCGAGCGGAGGGCCAGCCGCTACAGTATGCAGGTCCCTCCCTCTCCCCCGATGACGGACACCCCCGCGCTCTTCCAGCTCGTGCCGCCCAACGTGACGACGCTGCAGTTGCCGCAGTCGCCGGAGGGTAGGGATGAGGCCTTTGCCAAGACGACCCTCACTCTCGTGATGGAGTGGGTGGAGAAGTATCAGGAGCGGACGATTCGCTCGATGCGGTTTGTGCAAACCCTTCAGGAGAACAACATGCTCGACTCCAAGAACTTGTTGCAGTTCCTCAGCATTGCTTTACGCATGTGTGTGGAGCACTACGCCACCGTGTATCTGCAGCTGGAGCGTACCTGGGAGGAGAAGCTGCCGGACCACACCCTGCGCGCCACCAGACCCGCCGGGCCTGTCCCGTACCGTGTCCCATTTGACACGAAGCTGTTTACCTTGTGTGACGCCTTCGCGGAGCTGGTGCACGTGCTGCTGCGGTGCTGCGGTATTCGTCAGGACCGCGGTGGGAACGAGGCGGCGGCCAAGAACAACAAGCAGGCAGAGAACACTTTGCTGAAGCGAGTGCTCGATATGATCCGGAATGTGTTCCACCAGCACTACGAAACGACGGTGAATAAGAAAATCCCGGCGGGAGCCGAGAGGTTGCTGGGCGAGAACGCCGCCTTCATCCCCATCTTCCAGCAGCAGCCCTACGTCCGTGTGATCAGCAATATTCTCATCTCCCTCGACCGGGAGTCCAACGGGCTGCGGGACTCCGCGGAGGTGACGGCCAGCGTGCAGGACTTCCTCCTCAGCCTGGCCCCCGCGCAGTACCCCGCCTTTGCGTTTGGCTGGTTGGAACTGGTGTCGCACCGCATCACGATTCGGCGCTCCACGGACGCCTCGCAGGAACGTTTTGTCAAGTTGCTCGTCTGTGCCTTCCGCTTCATTGAGCTCATCACCCCCACCCACAACAGCATCTCCGCCAACGGGGTGTTATTTGTGAAGTGTGTCTTCAAGCTGGTGGTGATGCTGCTGCATGACTTTGCCCTGTTCCTCGCCACCCACTACTTCCCGCTTGCGAATGCGATCCCACCGCACTGTGCGCAGCTCATGAACTGTGTGTTGTCCTCCTTCCCGTCGGAGATGACCCTAGAACCGCCGTTCGTCGAAGTGAAGAGCGACAACCCTATTCTGCAGCGGAAACTATCCCCCGAGACGACGGCCTCGCAGCAGGCGGAGATTAAGCGAATCTTTACGGCCGCGGCGAACAGCGGGTTCAACGTGCCGGAGTTGATTGACCGTTATATCCGCTCCAACGACGAGGTGATCCCGGAAGAAGTGTCGCAGCAGGTGTTACGTGGGGTGCAGAACACCGACTACCGCCCACAGCGTGTTTTATTAAATGCGATTGTGTTGCACGTGGCCATCACGCATCTGTCCGTGATGCCCGACACGACCAAGATTGAGGAGATTTTACCCCAGTCCAACGCGATGCGTCTCTTCCGTTATCTGTGCCTCCACTTCGACACCCAGTACCGCTATCTGCTGTTGGTGTCCTTCACGATTCACATGCGCTTTCATAACATTCAGACCAACTACTTTTCGCTCTTGTTTGGTTTCTTGTTTCTGCCCGACCCGTCCACCCCGGAGAAGTTACAAATCTTTATCCAGGAACAGATCACACGCGCCCTCGTGGAGAAGACGGTGATTCACCAGCCACACCCGTGGGGCGTCATGAGCACCTTTGTCGGACTGATGCGAGATAGTAAGTTTAACTTCTGGGAGAAGAGTTTCGTGACGGCGCCGCACTTGGATCAAATGTTTGCCAAGTTGAAGAAGACCATCGACACCACCCGCGCAAAGGCTTCGTAATAATAATAATAATGAATGAAAATTATAGTGATATATGTAGTATGATTTCTTTTTTACTGAGACTTTAAAAATATGAATTAAAAAAAACAAGAATAAAAAACATCCTAATTTATTTTTATTCCAATAATATTTAATTACCAAACACAAAAAGTAAATTTTCTTTTTTTGCTGGTTGGAGTGTGCGTATCAAAACACAACAATACATGCTCCCAAGCCGAACCTCTGTAATTTTTTTTTCTCTTTCCTATTTTTTAGTCTGTTTTCTTTATCGTTTCCCCCATTTTCAGCTATCGAAGTAAAAAGTTAATTAAATAATGATTCGTTTATTCACAGAGAAGGCGAACCACAACGCGCTCAAGACGGTGCTCACCGCCCTCTACGCCAAGTACCCCCTGCGCATTGAACTGTCTGGCTCTCACTCCAAACCTTTCCTACAGCTGCCGGCCGCCTCTACGAACGGGAAGGACGTCACCACCATGTATGCGGCCAATGAGATGGCAAAGGTATTCGCCAGCGCCCCTCTGCTCTCGCAGTTCCCTGTGGCGGCCCCCAAGGCGGGCGACAGCGGCAGTGACGAGGATATGAAGGACTTCACCCTAGCCGACCGCTACGGCCCCGTGCCCGCGGCGGAGGTCTCGCTGGAGGAGGAGGAGTGGCTGGACTGGGAGTCTTCCACGCTGACGGTGGCGCTCTTCTCCTTTGTATACGCAGCGGTTGGTGTCGGACAGCACGATGCGTGCTCTGCAGCGGCTAGACGAGGTGCTCTCCCGTCATGACGACAAGGGTATCTGCCGCCAGGAGTCGGGGCTCTTCTCCTTTTTGGTGGATAGCGTTCTTTTCTCTGCGCTGCTCCCCGCGCTCTGCGAGGGTGGCGTGCTCCCAGCCTTGCAGCGCAGCGAGGTGCCACACCTCGTCCAGTGGTTCAAGAACTTCAGCTCGCTGAATAACGACCTCCTCTCCACCGCCACCGCGGCCCTCAGTGTGCAGGAGAACAGCGACTTCTTGCGCCTTCCCCGTACCTGGGAGGTGACCCCACCGCTGCAGAAGACCTTCTTCGCCACAACCCCCATTTACTACGTAAACGCCGCGCCGCATATCGGCCATGTCTACAGTACCCTCATTGTCGACGTCCTCGGCCGCTATCATCGTATTAAAGGAGAAAATGTGTTCGTGATGACGGGCACCGATGAACATGGGCAGAAGATCGCGGAGGCGGCCAAGAAAGAGGGTAAAACCCCTTATCAGTTCACCACGGAGGTTGCGGAAAGTTTCAAAACGTGTTTTGATCAAATGGGCTATCACATGGATTACTTTATTCGTACCACCAACGATACGCACGTGCAGCTCGTGCAGGAAATGTGGAGGCGACTGGAGGCAAAGGGCGATATCTATCTAGGCAAGTACGAAGGGTGGTACAGCGTCAGCGACGAGTCCTTCCTCACCGCGCAGAACGTCACGGACGGTGTGGATAAGGACGGCAAACCGTGCAAGATCAGCTTGGAGAGTGGTCACGTGGTGACGTGGGTGGAGGAAGAGAATTATATGTTTAGGCTCTCCGCCTTCCGGGAGCGGCTGCTCGACTTTTACCGCAGCAACCCCAACTGCATTGTCCCCGAGTTCCGCCGCCAGGAGGTGATCCGGACCGTAGAAAAAGGTTTGTTCGACTTATCCATTTCGCGAAAGAAGGAGAGTGTGCAGGGCTGGGCGATCCCCGTGCCTGGGAATGAGAACCACTGCATCTACGTCTGGCTGGATGCCCTGTTTAACTACTACACCAGCGCCATCACCGTCGTCGGTGAGAATGGTGCTCCGGACAAGCTAGACAAGGATGCGCCGCTGGGTCGCTGGCCGGCGGATATTCACGTCGTGGGAAAAGATATTCTCAAGTTCCATGCCATCTACTGGCCGGCGTTCCTCATGTCGGCGGATCTCCCGTGCGCCACGCGGCTCGTCGCCCACGGCTGGTGGACGAAGGATCACCGCAAGATTAGCAAATCCCTGGGGAACTCGTTCGACCCAGTCGAGCGTGCCGGTAAGTACGGCTTCGACGCGGTCAAGTATTTTCTCCTGCGGGAGACCAACTTTGCCGACGACGGCGATTACAGCGATAAGAATATGACCGCCCGGCTGAACGGCGAGCTCGCCGATACGCTAGGCAACCTCGTCATGCGCTGCATTGCTCCCAAGATCAACACCGAGCAGTGCTGGCCGACCCCTGGGGACTACACGGACAAGGATAAACTACTCATCCAGTCCATCCGCGATCTCGCCGGTACCGCCGACCACTTCTACTGCCTCCCCGATATCCAGAAAGGTCTCATGGCGATCTTTGAGGTGTTGCGCATGATCAACGGCTACGTCACCGACACCGAGCCGTGGAAACTGGTGAAGACCGATAAGGAGCGACTGCAGACGGTGCTATATCTGACGATGGAGGGCACCCGTGTCTGCACACACTTTCTGCAACCGGTGTTGTCGACCAAGGCGGCCGTTATCCTGGATGCGTTTAATGTGCCGGCGGAACTACGGGTCGGTGTGGCTGCGATGCAGTACGGGGCGATGCCACCGGGTACGAAGGTAAAGGGACTACCGGAGGGGGAGGTCATCTTCCATAAGATTCAGTACGAGGAAACCGAAGAGAACAAGTAATCATCATTATCATTATTGTTAAGAATTAAAATAATAACAACAAAAATATAGGTTTGTGTGAGTAAAAAAAAAAATATATATCAACGAAATGAAGAAATCATAAAAGGTGGTAATCCCTTTTTTTTTTTTTCGCCTCTTTTTTTTTTTACAAACATTTGATACTCATCTATAAAATAATAATAATAATAATAATTGTTAGGATGAATTGACTGATTTTTTTTTGTCTTTTTGCGTTCACAAAAGAAACAAAAAGAAGTTCGTAGAATTCTTTCTCTCCTCTTTTTATCTAATACAGTTAATAGTAATCTTTTTTTTTTCCTTCTTTAGGGGACATTAGAAAAAAAAAAAAAACACAAAACTAACTCAAAAAAGAAAAAGTTTACAGATCTTTTTTTTTTCCGTTAGTATTTTTTTTTTTTTTTGTTCTCACATACCAAACGAAATGATCATACCGGCCGCTTCGCGATATATATATTTATCATATATAATTTTTCATTCGTTATTTTAAATGCCCCCCAAGAAAGGTGCCGCCCCCGCGCATAACTTACATGCTTTCCACAATCACCACACGCCTCCTGCGCCCGGTGCGAACAATAACAATAATAATAATATGAAGTACGATAGCACGATGGATGTGAACGTTGGCGTTAACAATAATAATAATGCTGCCTACGCCCCTCGCATGAACCCCAATGCGAAGAGCCGCGCCTCCCCCGGACCTCAGGCACCATACAAATAATAATAATAATAATAACAATTATAGCGGTGGGTATTATAACAGCAACAGCGGCAACAACAGTAGGGTCGGCAGCGCCCTTCCTCCGCCCACTGGAGAATTCAGTAATAATAATAGGAATAATAATAATAACTCAAGCTACAACAATAGAAATAATAATAATAATAATAATAATAATAATAATTACAACAACTATCCCAATAATAATAATAATAATTTTAGCGCAGGACCTCACACCGTCCCCAACTACAATAATAACAGTATGCCTCGAAATAACAACAACAGAACAACAACAATAATAAAAACTACTACAACAGCAATAATAATAATTACAATTATAATAATAATAATGCCTACAATCAGTCGCCGCCCCCTCAAGGCTACAACAACGCGGACATGTACAACAACAATACTAGTGCGCACTACATGGGGCCCAACAGCAATAATAATAGCATTCCACCGGAGGGTCCACCACCGCCAGGCGGCGCCCCTTACCCTCCTGCTAACAATAACTATTATGACGGTGGTTATAACAACAACTCTATTCCGCCCATGAATCATGGTGGACCGGGTAACTACAATAATACTAATAATACGATGATGCCTCCACAGCCCCACACGATGCCACCTCCGCCGGGCGCTAATTATAGCGGACCTCTGCCGCCCTCCGGTGGAAGCGGCTACGGCAGCAACCTCGGCACGCCCTACCCCCCGCCACCGGACGCGGGTAGTTATTATGGTAATAATAATAACAATTACAACAACAACAACTACAATAATAATAATAACTACAACCCCGCGATGCCACCGCAGAATCCCATGTACAATAATATGGGAGGTCCGAATATGAGTAATAATAATAACGCAAACCCCCATCATCACCACATGATGTCGCCACCCATGAACAACAATACGAACATGAACAATCCCATGCACATGACTTCTCCTCCCCCGAATAGCAATAACATGATGAACCCGATGCCAGGACACCATCATCATAACCATATGGCGCCTTTTCCGAATAATAACATGCCACTGAATAGAATGCCCAACGTGCCCGGTCGGCCAATGTTCCCGGAAGAGTTTGATGAAGATGTGATCCTGAATGATGATCAAGACGACGCGTTTGGGCTGTTTTTGGAGAATCAACAGCTCCGACGGGAGGCCCCTCTGGATAACTTTCTGTCCCGACCGCACAATAATAATAACAATAATAAGAAGGGTGGTGCCTCCCCTGCCGTGTACATGGCGATTGACGGCAATTATCGACTAGAACAGCTACAAGAGAAACTCAATGAGATTGATCCGCTGTGGTTTCTGCATTCCGCGCTGCCGGATCAGCTGCTAGACCTTGTCAACGACGATGTGACGGGCATGCGGCGGGTGGGGTTGGAGCCCGTCTGGGTCTTCAACGGCATCGGCATCAGCGGGGACGTGGAAGCCTTCCTGCCGTCTGACGTTGAGCTGGCCCGCCGCTGCGAGGTGTGGAATGAACTCATGACCGGTAATATCCCCAGCGAAGAGAGCATTCGCACGGCGTTTGAAACCTTTTCCACTGGGGAAGATGTCGTGATGACGGTGCAGCGCTTCTTACGAGGGGAGCTGGATGTTCTGACGGTGACGGCCCCATTTCTGAATTGGTGCCAGATGGCGACCCTGCACAAGGAGGGTGACGTGCAGCTGCTGTACGCCGCGCCAGAGATGCTCATCATTCCGTACGACTTTGTCCTTCTCACCAACATTGACTTACAGAAACGCGAGGTGCAGTATTATGAAAAGGCGGAAGTGTTGAATAAGCTGTTCCCGGTGTTTATGTCGAGAGGGAAGGCACAGTACGCGGAGGACCGGCTGCTGGATTTTGGTTTATTGCTGTCCTCGCACCCTGCCATCCGCTCCGCCCACACGACCCTCAACCTCAGTCCCGCCCAGCTGCACGAGGAGCTCAGCCAGGAGCAGCCCCGCTACAGCGATATTGCCGACTTGCTCAGCGCCTACCGCATGAATCACAATGACAAGGAGGGCGCTGACCGTCTCAAGCACGCCAAGGGACGCTCCTATGTGCAGTACAGCGCGGTGTTCAGCAAGTCCCACGCGCAAGGGCCGCTCGTGTACTTTAGACGCGTGCTGGACCCTCGTCTGTCCGACAGCAACATCCCCACCAACCTTTCTGGTGTCTTTGGCAACATGGCGCCGCTGTGTTTGTTTTATTTTCAGTACATTGGCCTACTGTCAGTGGCCTTCACGACGATTATCACCCAATCGTACTTCCGGGATGAGTTCCCGATCAGCGACACCGAGGACTTTCATGATTGTCTGCCCACGCTGGTCTCCTTACGAGGTCAAACCGTTCAGCAAATCGCCGCCAAGATGGAAAATGAAAAGTACAAGCAGCGGTTAGAAAAGCTGTCCTGGGTGCGTTGGTTCAAGGGGATCCTGCTGGTGGTGCAGCGGCCCAAGCTGGTGATCAACCTCGACGAGTGGGATCTCTCCAACTGCGACCGGGTGGAGGCGATTGACGACAAGAATCTGAGTGACCTCAGCCTCGCCTCCGTGCTGACGCTGGATGCGCCGTGTGTGGACCACTCCATGCTGGGCCAGACGCCATACCATGGCAAGAAACAAACCGTCCTCGCCGTTTTGTTGAAGGCGCTCGACTTTTTGGGCTACTTTACGCATCCCGAGAAGGAGGAGGAAGAGGAGGAGGACGGCAACTACGACGACAACGAAAACGGTAATAATAATAATATGAATATGAATCCACTACCACCGCATCATAATATGGAAGTGGCACAGCAGCAAGGCATGCCACCACAGGGCGAGTACAACGCGGATATGGAGGAGCCCATCCCAGAGGACTCTATTTTCCCCGACTTCACCGTCAAATCGCTGGAGAGCTGCCCCCTCGAGTTCCAAGGCCCCTTGCTGCGACTGACGGAGCTCGCCCGTATTCGTGCGCTCAATGCCAATCCCGTGCAGTACGTGGAGTTCGACCTGGATGAGGTGAACCACCCCGTGCCGCTGGAGGAGGAGACCGAGGGGCCCATCCTGCTGGCGAGTCGCGTGGCGTGTTTCATTTCTGTGCCGTATCTTCGGCCGAAGGAGGATACCGGACCGCTGACGTGGTCTCCGGTGTACAGTCGTCATTTAAGTGCCTTCGCCGTGATTGTCCGCGCCATGAACAAATCTTTACGCGAGTTTGTGGAAGTGATGGCCGCCTCCGTGTTTCTGTCCAGAAGCAGCGACTGCTCCATTGCAGAGTTTTCCGCCTTAACCCAGTTATTACCATTTGGCGATATTCCCAGCACCATTGGCGGACTGTTATTGCATTACGTGCTGGTGTTCCCCGTCGACTACGAGTGCGACTTGCACACGAAAAAAGATCGTCTACAGTATTTACAAACCAAATTTAGTTGGATCCGGGATTTGCCGGTACAACTGCGCCGGGTGATGGAGTTTACCTTTATTGGCCTGTACTTGTTGAATAGTTATGTCTATCACTGTGGTCCGCCGCTTTTTACGATTCCGCTGGAGGAGATACACGGCGCGTTAGCGTTATTGACGGAACGATGGGAGGCGCACTTGGATGGCGAAATACCCAAAGATGTGCATGAATTATGGCCTCCACGTAAAAAATAAATAATAAAAAAAAAATATCAAAAGGAGTGCTTTTTTTTTTTTTTTTTTGTAGTAGGATTCATAGAAAAATAAAATTAACGAATCATCATAATCAATTATTGTAATAAGCATGTGGGAATGTGGGTGTTTTTTAAAAATGAATTGGATTTATCAGAATAATAATAATAATAATAAAAAAATGTTGTTGTAATAAAAATAATAAATGATAATCCATCATCATCAAAAAAAAAGTAAAACTATAGGAGTTGTTGTTCGATATAAACGAAGCTGTATTGTTTTTTTTTTTTTTTTTTAACTTTTTTTAATCTTATAAAAAAAAAAAAAATGAGGAATATTAATAAAAAAAGATAAAAACTATAATAATAAATAAAAAAAGAAAATTGAAGTGAAGGCTCAAATACGAAAAAAAAAAAAGGGAACGAAAATAACAAAAAATGTATGTAATCGTTTGTTTTCAAACCTTTTTTTTTTAATGATAGGAAAACTTCATTTTTTTTTCTTAAATGTTTATAATTTTCTTTTTAAGAAATTCTTTTTTTTTTGTAGCGATATTTAGGGATTTTTGACTTTTTTTTTAAAAATAATGTAATCAATAAACGTAATGAAAAAAAAAAAAAAATAATTTTCACGTATCCATATGCGTCCATCTTTTTTTTTTTTTTTTAGATGCGGGAAAAAAAAAAAATCAAAGAGTATTAATAAGAAGCGTATACCTATCCATGATAAGCATAATAACAAAAAAAAAAAAGTCAAGCAAACAAATTTAAAAAATAAAAAGCATAAAATAAAATTAATGATTCGATGTCATTTTTTTTATATTTAAAGCAAATAATAATAATAAGAATGAAAATAGATCGAAATGTGATTGCCGTCAAAAAAAAAAAATAATAATTCATACAAAAATACTTCTTTCTTCCTCTTTTTTTTTTTCGTTTTAGGAAACTAAAAAAGCAAAAAAAGAAACATAAAATATATCTATTATCCTCATGAGTGAGACACAACCGAGAAGTGCGTGGAAGGGGATGCCACCAGAGATAAAACAGAAAATAGAACAACAACGACGGGAGCGAGAACAAAGCATAACTAGCGAAAATAGTAATAATAATAAAAAAGAAGATTCTTCCGAAATGGGGTCCAATACAAATTCTAATAATAATAATAATAATAATGATCATTATAAAAAAGTAATGACGCCACGAGGTAGTATTCGCATTTTAGCCATTCATCCACCAGGGGAGTATAATAATAATAATAATAATAAAAATGAAAAAAGGAAGAGGAAACTGTAGAACCTCAACAAAGAAGTAATCGATCCTACTAACAATGAAACACAAAATAATAATAATAATGAGTAATAAAATTCAAAAAACGGCAGAAGAGGATAAAATAGTAAAAGGAACGGTTGAACCAACCATAAAAGAAGAAAATAATAAAAATAATCAAAATAGAGAAGTAAAGACCGATACCTGTCCACCCCAGGTTCTAGAAACAAATAATAATAATACTAACGAAAATAAAAACATCAAGAATAATAAAAATAAAAATGAAAATCATACTCTTCAATGAAACGCTACTCAGTACATTAGAAACCTCATTTGACAGTCTTTCCCCACAACTACAGGCTAAACCGAAAAAAACACCCGAAAGGAAAAAAGACAAAAAAGAAAAAAACACATCCCACAATCAGATAATAATAATAATCATAATAATAATCATAATAACACGGTCAGTAGTCATAATAATAATAATGCGATAAAAGGAAAACCAAAAAAGAAAAAGAAGACCAAAAAGAAGGAAGAGGCACCGCAAAATAATAATAATAATAATAATAATAATAATATGAAAAAGAAACACGTCCCCTCCTACGCCAAGGCCACGCTCAGCTCCGGTGGTTATTTCAGTCCCTCGGCCTCCCCGGAAGAAAAACCGATTCACTTGACAAAAAAAAATTTAGACACGTTACAAAAAAGTTTGAAGGCGGATAAAGAAAAAAGGCATCGTCGGCCACTTTCTTGGGGAGATGAAAAGGAACAGAATCCTCCCCCTGAAAATGAAAATCATAATAATAATCCCGAAAACGAAAATCATGATAACAATAATAATAATAGTTTGAGTGAGCACCCAGGAAAACGCTTCCCTATCGCTTCCCTTCCTTGCCGAAAACACTCCACATCACAATGAAAATGAAAATGAAAATGATAATAATGAAAATATAGAAAACGAACTTTCCTCCAAAAATTTAACTTTTCGAGAAAATATGATGCAAATACGACAGCACATCAAACGAAGAGCCAGTGACGCCGTCGTGAGTAGCGTTCGTTTCTTATACCATATGGAAAATAATAATAATAATAATAATAGAATGATCCCAACCTTAGATTTTTCCCGTCTTCGTCGATTTAGTATGAACGAAACCAACCACAATAACAACAAAAATAACAAGAATGACGATTATTATTATTATTATGAAAACGAGGAAGAGGATCATGTGGCGAGCTCGGAGTATCCTTCTCATAATAATAATAATGATAGTGATAGTGATGAAGAAGAGGAGGAGGAAACCGAATACACGGAAGAAAGTTACGATGAGTCGTTTTATGAACAGTTAGATCAATACGATTCCGAAAATAATAATAATAATGAAAATGAAAATAACGAAAGTGAGGAAAGTATGGAACACTCTGCGATCGATGTGACGGAAGAAGATTATCTGAGCTGTTCTTGCTCCCTCATAGAGTTTTCAAATGCTCATAATGAAAATGAAAATAACAATAATAATAAAGAAACGATGAAATTAGAAGCTAAACTAAAACATCGTGCACATGGCAAGGACTGTCCTTACTATTATGCGCCCCTGCTCATGGAGGAACGGAAAAAAGAAAAGGAAGCACGCCAAAAAGCAAAAAAAGGCGAAAATAAGGAAGCTGGTTTTTATTATTTTATTCATCCTGCCTTACGGTCCAGCCTGTTGCACACCACCTCGAATAATAGCGTTTTATTATTACTGACGCCTTTTTTTGTCCTTGCACGAGAAGAACTTTACGGTTTGACCACTTATGTGTTGAAAAATTTGGAAAAACGATTTAATTATAAAAATGAAAAGTACATAAAAACTTCTTTTTTTACGTACTTGTATCGAAAGATGACGAATCAGTGATTAGATTAGATTAGAAAGCAACGAAAAGAAATGTGACTTGATATTACATATATGATTTTTTTTTTTTTGTTGCTACTCATTTTACATTCTTTTTTTGGTTTATTTTTCAGTTTGTGAATTACGTATAATTTTTTTTCGTTTGTTTTCTGCGGATTTATCTTTACTTTTATACTCTCTTTTTCTTTCTCACAAATATCAAATAGTTAGTTTAGAAAGAAATCGATAATCAAAGAAGTAAAAAAAGAAAAAAGAATAGCACAAATAAATAAATAAACAAAAATAAAAATAAAAAAGATGGATCCCACCGCGGAAAGAGAATACTATAAAAATAGAGGGAACGCACTTTTACAAAAAAGTAAGCGTGAATCGCTCATCAGCACGCCCACCCATCCCAGTCTATTATCTCAAAATAATAATATTAATCAAAATAATAATAATAATAATAATGCAGAAGTAGACCAACTCAAACAAGAGATTCACGCCTTACAGCAAGAAGTCCAACGACTTCACAACAATAAGAATAATAATAATAATAATAAAGTATATAGTGAAGAAGAGGTCACCGCCATGAAAGAAAAACTAACGATTCAGTTTAACCAACACATGGCCTCGTGTCAGGAGGAAACGAATCAATATTATAATACGGTGATGCAGGCCCATGAGACCGAGGTACAGTCGTTAAACCAAACGATACAAAAGAGTATGGAGGAGAATGAACACTTGAAGCAGCTAGTGCACCAACTGCGGGAGGAGTGTGCCACTTTGCAAAATAATAATAATCATCATCAAAAAATAATAATAATAATGAACTTCAACGGCTGCAATCGGAGTTGACGAACCTAAAAGAAGCATTTCAGCAGCTGGAAAGTGAAAAACAGAATCTAGAACAAAGTTTCGCGCAAGTGCAAAATGAAAAAAGCAGATTAGAAATGGAACTACAAAAAGAAAAGGAAGAAAGTGAAAAATTATGGCAGGACTGTCAACGGTGGCAAATGACGTTAGAGCAAGTGCGGCAGGAGGCGCAGCAGACCGTGCAGGCCATGACTGAACAGATGAGAGCACTAGAGGAGGGGAAGGCGGAGCTGCAGTCCACGGTGGACCGCCTCACAGAGGAATTAAACAACAATAATAATAATAGTAATGTGAATAATGAAGCTAATAACAATCCTTTCGCCAACGCTGAAGATCCTTTTGCCGTCAACGCTACTAGTAATCACAATACTGATGCTAATGATGAAAATGCGGAGAGGTTCAATGCCCTGCAAGCGGAGAACGCACAGCACCTGGAGAAGATAGAAGAACTACAATCCACCGTGAATCGTCTGACGGAAGAGCTAAATCATAACATGAATAACAATAGGAATAATGAGGCCAATAATAATCCTTTTGCCAACGCTGAAGATCCTTTTGCGGTTAACACTGCTAGTAACAATAATAACGATGTCAACCATGAGAATATTGAAAAGATTCATGCTCTGCAGGCGGAGAACGCTCAACACGTAGAGAGGATAGCGGAACTACAGTCCACTGTGAATCGTCTTACGGAAGAACTAAACAACAACAACAATAATAATAACAACAACAACAACAACAACAATGACGCAAACAACAATCCCTTCGCTAACGCCGAAGATCCTTTCGCCAGTAAGAACAGCCGTGATAATAACAACAATGAAAATATTGAAAAGATCAACGCCTTACAAGCCGAGAATGCCCAACAAGCGGAGAGGATTGCAGAGTTGCAGTCTACTGTGAATCACCTGACGGACGAGCTCAACAACGTTAACAATAATAGCAATAGGAATAACGCCAGTAACGAAACGAACAACAATCCTTTTGCCAACGCTGAAGATCCTTTTGCAGTTAACACTACTAGCAATAATCATGATAATAGTGACATCAACTATGAGAATATTGAAAAGATCAATGCCCTAGAAGCAGAGAATGCGCAGCACCTGGAGAAGATTGCGGAACTACAGTCCACCGTAAATCACCTCACAGAAGAACTAAACAACGTCAATAGCAATGTTACCAACGGCGATGACAACAATGACGCAAACAACAATCCCTTCGCTAACGCTGAAGATCCTTTCGCCAGTAAGAATAGCCGTGATAATAATAATAACAATGAAAATATTGAAAAGATTAATGTCTTACAAGCCGAGAACGCTCAACAAGCGGAGAAGATAGCAGAGCTGCAATCCACTGTGAACCGTCTCACGGAAGAGCTCAACAACAACAACGTTAACAATAATAGCAACAATACGAACAACAATCCTTTCGCTAGCGCCGAAGATCCTCTTGCCGTCAACCACAATAATAATAGTAATAATAGTAATACGGAAGCCATGCAAGCCCTACAGGAACAAATAGAGCTACTACAAGTGGAGAATGAGGAACTACGCGAGGAGCTTCAAATGACAACCGCGCGAGCCAACGAAATGCAAAATAATATTATCCATCACAATAATAATAATAATATGAGAGTGACGATAGTGAGCAAGACTGGCTAACACAGGAACAGAGTTGTCTAGGGGATGCGCAGGAAGTGAATGTCGTCAACGATGAGGAGAATGATATCGAGGGCGGTAGTGGGGTCACCACGAACCGAAATGAGCATCATGTTGCAGACGATGTACCGGAAACCGACAGTGAAGACAACGTCAATAGTCAGAGTCATACCCCTCTCACGGAGCCACTGTCGGAGAGTAATGAAGATCTCTTCCAGCGTGATCACACCAATCGTCATCATAATAATGAAAACAATGTACCACCGGATGCCAATGAAGAGGAAGAAACCAATCCGATAGGAGATGCGGCGCAAAAACCGACGGCACCGTCCACGGATGCCACACCCAATCACGACACCAATCATAACGAGGATTCCAGCGGGATGAGCGGTTTGGGCAAAACGTACGCGGAAACTCTTTTTGAGTTGGAAAAGAGTGAAGCCGCACGGCGTGACCTGGAGAGTGAGCTTGCCCTGCTACGAGAACGACTTCAACGACTGGAAGGTAGGGAAGAACACGGCCAGTCCTACACCGATGCCATGTTAGATGACGGCGACTCCATTCCTGTGGATGCGGTGGAAAGCGCACCCCGACACGGCGGGCGACACCACCAACCGAGCGAGGAAGAGTATGTCGAAAATCCTTTTCTGTCCGACGGCGCCCACCACGAAGGTGGCACCAGTGACGAGGATTGTGGAGATGGCTGGTCCCGCAGCACACGGGCGCAGGGACGGAGTGACACCAACCCTGCCGTCCTCGGCACTTTTCAGCACAGCTCACATCCGGAGGCGAGTGAGAGTGAGGTGGAACAACAGAATGATCGGCCAACACAGGTGCAGCCCGCCAGAGGCCACCGCCATGACGAGGAGGAGGACGTGGAGAGCAGCGCCAGCACCACTGTGGTCCACAATGACGAGAATGATGAAATGACGGTTTTGGGCAAAAAGCACGCGGAATTGCAGTATCAACTAGAAAAGAGTGAAAACGAACGGAAAGTGTTGGAGGAAGAGGTGCAGTATTATAAGTCGAAGGCAAATCATACTTCTCAAAGTGGTGAAGACGACGAGGACGAGAAAGAAATTCAAATTGAGGAACTAAGAGAAGCGGTGAGAGACTTGGAGGAGCAACTAAAAGAAAAGGAAGCGGAACGAGAAGAAACCCTCGACACCCTCGCCGATGAATTCTCCGCCAAGATTGACGACATTAGCCAACGCTACACCCAAACCATCAAGGAGTTAGAAAAAGAGCTGATGGCAGCGCAAAATGAAAACGGTGCACCTTCCAACAATATTAATCGTAATGACGACGACGATACGAAAAATAAAATAGAAGAATACGAACTCACCATCGAGGAGTTACGGGAGGAGGTAAATGAGTTGACCAGCGCACTGCAGACACTGCAAGAGGAGATGGATAATGAAAAACAAAATAGTGAAGCGTATAAGCAGCAAATACAAGATTTACAACAGGTGTTGGCGGAGAAGGAAGCGCAGCCCGGCACTGGTATTCCTCCTGACGACGATGAGGAAACCGCCACAATGATCGAGGAGCTCAAGGACGAGGTGGCAGCCCTACAAGAGGAACTGGCCGAGGCCAAGCGTCAGGCCAACGAGATTAGCGAAATAGAAAGCCTCATTGAACAGCTAGAGGCGCAAGCAAAAGAAAAAGAGGCCGCCTTTCAACACCAATTAAACGAAAAAGACACCGCTAATCAATTACTGCAGCAAGAACTGGAGTTACGGAAAGCACAACAGCAATCACAACCTGAGAATAAGGAAGAGGACGGAATGCTGCAGCACTTCCAGCAGAAACTGGAAGAAATGACAAAAACGGTGCAGTCGATCCAAGAAGACCGCACACGCGCCGAGGCGGAGCTCCAGGAATGCCGACAGCAGCTACAGAACGCACGACAACAGAATGAGCGACAGGCAAAGGAGATTCAACAACTGACAAGGACGAATGAAGAAGTCACGGAGTTGATCGAGTTGGGTGCTCGTGGGGCCCAGACGGCCATTGGGGAGCGTGAGGGAGAAGTGCAAGCGTTAAGTCAAGCCTGCGAGAAGATGAAGCTGGAGCTCGCCGCCCTCGGAGATCAACACAGCGAACTACGCGCCCATTGCGCCCAGCTGGAAAAAGAAAAGCTAGCGCAAGAGGAGCAATCCCAACAGGAAAGAACAGCGCTGCAAGGAGAGCTGGCGATGCTCAAGACACAACTGAGCGAGGCTCAGACGGAGCTCACGACGGTCAAGAAACAAGCCCAGCTGGCGGCGGAGCGCAATGCAAGAGAGATGGAGTCTACCCAATCCCGCGCCGCACAGACCGTGAAGGAACTACAAGCCGCTCATCAAGCCGAGGTCACCGAGCTGCGCTCTGAGATGGACGCCTACGCGAGGAGCTACAAGTCAGCCAAACCGTAGCGGCTACCCTTCCCGCGGAGGGACAGCGATTTGAGAGTCAGATGCAGCGGGTACGAGAACAACTCACCGATACCCTGCAGGCCAACACCCGGCTGGAGGGCGAGGTGAAGGATCTAAGAGAACAGCTCCGGCACCAGTCGGCTGCCTTGCAAGGAGAAGCCACAACAGACGCACGGTTGAACAGCTTGTTAGATCGCAATGGGCAGTTAGAGCAGCGCATCAGTCAGCTACAGACCGAGCGCAATACCCTTACTAGGGAGCGTGATGCCGCGAAGCTGGAGGCCGTGAATGCGACCAAGACGGCACAAGTCAAGGAGTCGGCGACACGGCGCATGGAAGGGGAGCTGCGCACCTTGAGAGGACAGCTCACCGCCACCAGAGACGACCTCTCCCAACGAGCCCAGGAGGACCGTGTGACACGACTACAGCTAGAACAGCTACAAGAGGAGAAGGAATCCCTGGCCCTCACGCTGGCGGAACTGCAGGATCATGCACTGGATCAGACCGCTGCCTTATCTCTAGCGACACAGCTGAACGTGCTGTGGGAGGCGAAGGCGAACAGTGTGGCGCTGACGGTAGGAGAGTGGTCGACCGCACGGACGCACGCCTACGACTCTTTGCTGCATGCGTCTGTCCTGGAGCGACGCAAGCTGCACGCGCGGTGTGACCTCATCTCTCGCAAGACGGAGGAGGCCATCGTAGAGGGCGAGAAGCAGATGGGCGCCTATCAGACGGCCCTCGAGGAGGCGAAGCAGGAACAGCAGGAACTACGAGTCATCATTGAGCGACTGGAGAAGGATTTGAATGAGGCTGCAGAGACCATGGCCGCCGCTACCACCGAAACACAAGCGGCGAGAGCGGAGATGAACCAAGTGCGACGTCAGGCACACGAGACGGTGTTTGAGGCCGAAAGGAACGACAGGCGGCGCAGCTACAGCTGGCAGAGATGATACAAGCAAAGAAGTTAGCGGACACCAAGGCGGCGAGCCAGGAGGCGCTCCTGGAGAAGCAACGTATCCACTATGAGGAGCGGGAGGCAGAGCTGCTTGGACAGTTGAACCGACTACAAGAACAGTCCGCCCTGCGTGATGCCAGCGAGCGGGAAGGACGAGAAAAGGATGGAGTCAGCCGACAGCAATTACTGACAGACCTGCAGCAGACCCGCATGGAGCGTGACGAGGCACGGCAGCAGTCCGACAGTCAGCAAACCCAACTGAACCGTGTGATGCAGCGGCTGGCCCAGCTGGAGGAGGAGCGCGCTCAGCGGGCAGCGGAACTCATGGACACCACGCACCAACTCTCTGCGCTATCGCAAAAAGCAAACTCCTCGGAGGAGGTGGCCCGACGTCACATGAAGGACTTGCAACAAACCGTTCAGCAGCTCACGGCAGAGAATGCCAACTTGCTGACTTCCTCCGCGAACAGCGAGGCCCTCGCGGACCGACTGCAGCTACAACTCAGTCACGCCGAGAAGGAGACCGCGCAGCTCTCCCAGAAGGTGGGTCAGCTGGAGACGGAGGTGGCGGCCCTGCAGCGACAGCTCAAGGAGGCGACCTCAAAACTAGCGAGCACGACTAGTGAGTCCGCGGCCTCCGCACAGGATGCCGACCGACGGCTGCGGGCCTTGGAGCAGCGCAACGCCGCCCTGCAAGAGAACCAACAGACTCAAATGGAAACTTTACGGCAATCGCAGGCGGAGAGTGTCCGGCTCACCGAGGAGCTCAAGCAAGCCCAGCAGGCCCGTGACACCTTGCAGACCACCACTGACCGCCAGATCGCCCAGCTGCGCGAGCGGGTCCACCACCTGGAGCAACAGCTGCAACAGGCCAGGGCACAGCAGGAGGAGCACGCCACCGCTTTCCAAACTATGAAGCAAGAAACCCTTGACGCCACCCGCGAGTTGGAGCGATTGCAGAAACACTTGCAGGACGTCAATAAGCACAATGAGCTGCTCAATCGGGAGTTGCGAGATCTCACGGCACAGTCGGAGGCCTCACAGGAGGAAGGCACGGGGCGGCTGACGGCCCTCACCAAGGAGCTCCACCACACACGACGATTGCTGTCCGAGGCGATCACGCTCCAGCAGCAGTTAGAGACCGATGCCCAATCCCGCGAGGCGGAGGCACAGCGACTGCAGCAAGAGGTAAGCCGATTGCAAACGGTGATTGATAATCTTCAAAATCAACTACAAAAAGTGCGGTTCGAAAAAGGAGAGATGGAAGACTTGCTACAAGGGCAGCTGGCCCAGCTGTATGAGGAGCTACGCACTCGGCAGGCGACGGTGCAGCAGCTGGAGGGACAGGTGAAGCAACAAGCCAACCTGCTGATGACGACGACGAAACTCTCCTTGGAGGAGAGCGAGACGCACCGTGCCAAGGCGCGGGAGGAGCTGGCGGCGATGCGAGAACAAGTCGCCGCCGACCGGGAGCACCACCGCCGTGCCCTCTTCTCCCTGCAAGAACAGCTGAATACCGCTACGGATGCGGAGAAGGAAGCCACACACCAGTTAGACAAGATAAAACAAAAGTTAACGGATAAGACAGAGTTGTACGATGTCTCCACCGCATCCCTTCAGCAAGAGATCAAGGACCTACAGAACAGGATACAGGCACTGGAAGCAGAGCTCAACGCCGCCGGTCAAGGTCGCCTCACTGCCGATAGTCTTCTCGCCCGACAAGAAAACTCTGCGCTGGCCGCTAGCGAGGAGGTGAAGGCCCTACGTGCCCAAGCCACCAAAGACGTGGCCCGTATTGGGGAGTTGGAGCAATCCTTGGAGCAGGCGCGGCGTGAGGCCAGCGAGGCCCAGCTACGCGCCTCTGCGCAGCTCACGGCAGAGAAGGCACGGTGGGAAGCTCAGCTCAATGGACTCCGTGGCACCCTCGAGAGCGCCCTACAACGCGAGAAGAAGGCCGCCAGTGACGCACGGGAAGGCCGTGAGGCCGCTCTGGCGCAGCTGCAAGAAAAACAAACCCTCCTCGACCAGCAAGGGGACGACGTCGGGGACCTCGAAGAGCAGCTGACACGACTAGAAGGACAGCTGCAGACCTTGCAGGCCTATGTCCAGCTGCAGCACAGCTTGGTGTCTCAAGCGGCGAGAGCGATCGACCTCCCCGGGTACGACGACCTGACGAGCGATGACGTGGATGCCGAGCACTCTCTGGAAACCTTCCTCGACACCGTTGTGGAGCAAATACAACACTATCAAGAGGCAGAGGGCGCGCTGGCGTTACAGGAAACTCAGCTGAGTGAACTACGTCAGGCCGCGGCACGACAGCGACAGCTGGCGCAGGAAGTCTGCGGGGAAGAAAAGAAGGCCGCCATCACTCTCCCAGGCTATCAAGCGGATCATAATCATAATGGATTACAGTCCCCAGCGGTGCGACCTCTCCTACAGCAAATCTTACGTCACAGTAACACGTATGTGCACCGCATGGAGGGACACGCGGGGACGGTACGGGGACTGCTGCAACAGCTATCCGTAACCCCAACCACAGCTTCAGAAAATAATAGGAATGCTCGCACCTCTGCAGCGTTAGTTAAGAATGAAATCACGGCGGTGTTGTCGCTGCTGCACGCCCGCACCGCCACGCTGACGCGTGCGCTACTAAAACTACAAAATGGTAATCCATCCTCACCGTCGTCGTCCTTCTTGCATACGCCAGGAAGACCACAACAACCCTCACTGTCCGAAAATAAGGAAGAGATGGGACAAACCGCGCAGAGTGTGTTAAAATTATTTCAAGAGGCAGAACAATACATTTTGCAGCCTTTTCATGAGTTGATCTGCGATTAAAAAAAAAAAAATAGATAATAATAATAATAAAAATATACTTTTTTCATTCTTCAAAAAATTTGTGCTCCTTTTTAAAAATATAAATGAATTAAAAATACATATATATAAATTTTGCGATCTTTTTAGAATAAAAGGATTTTACAGATCCTTCTTGTATAACTCATTTTTTAAATTTCGTTTTTTTTTTTGTTAATGTATGAACAACACTAAAAAAAAAAAAAGAAGAATCCACAAAAACACTCTTTTCTCTTTTTTTTCTTCTTATTTTAACCATAAAAGGGTAAAAAAAGTAAAAAAAATCCCCAAAATAGCAAAATCATTTCCTAAATCAAAGCAATAAAACGAAAAAAAAAAAAGTAAACACATTCCATAAAATAGTAAAAAAAAAAATCTTTATTTTTCCCCTCCTGTTTTTTTTTTTTTTTCCAAACCGTAAAAAAATAAATGTCCGATCACTGCAGCGTCTTCCGTGCCTCCCTCTCCTCCTACCACTGCCGAGGCCTCATCTATTACCCCGACGGCGGCAGCACTACCATCGAAAAATGCCAACCTCAACCCACCATGTGCTGCGAGTGCGCCAATACGTTTATCATGTATCAGGACGGTGTCGTTACCTTTCACAGCGATTGTACCTACAGCGCGTTGCAGGAGGATGAGGCGAATAAGAAGAAGAATGAGTCCAGTGTGGTGTTCCCGCTCGATGGGTTTTTGATGTTGTTGATCCTGATGGTGTTGGCTGTTCTTTGCATAAGTGAAGTTTTGTTTCTCTTTTTTTCATTTTTTGTATTTTTTTTTTTTTTCCGGTTGCTTCTTTTTTTTTTTTTGTTCCGTTTGTTAATTTTTTTTTTTTTTTCACGTAAAAAAAAAAAAAAAAGCAAGAACAACACGTACATGCATCTTTGTGTGTGCGTGGGTAGAAAAAGTCATCAAAAATGATTTTTATCCAGAAAAAAAAAAAAAAAAATGATCGCCACATCGGTCCTTTTTTTTTTTAATTTTTTTTTAATATGTCTTCCTTCTCTCTCTCTCTCTTCCTCTTTTAGAGGAGTGTGTCTATGTAAATATACATTTTTTTTTTTCCAAGATTTTTTTTTTATTATTTTTTTTTTTTCAAAATAGTTTCTGTACACTTTTTTTTTTTTTTTTTTTGTGTGTTTTTATTTTCCCCTTTTTTTTCATTGCACACTTTTCAGGTACATTTTCCAAAAATTATAAATAATTAAATAAAAAAAAAAATTACGATACTAAAAAAAAAAAAAATGAACATCCACCCCCACTTTCATTTGCCTAATAATAATAAAAAAAGGAATACAAAACACACACACACCTTGCCCTCTCCTTTTTCTTCTTTACTTCCTGAAAAAACAAAACAAAACAAAAAAAAAAAATAATTAGGTGTCAAACTTTTTCGTTTTTATCGTTACCAAAAAAAAAAAAAAAAATAAAAAAATGTCCCAAAGTGGCCCTGCCTACTGCCCGAGTCTACAGAACCTGCTCACCACCACCAACTCCGACTGCAAAGGTCCGCTGCACTACGAGGATGGAAAAACCGTTTCCATTGACGAATTGCATCGAGTCCAGCGCCATTTGCGTCGACTGCCCGGGTGAAGTGATGATGTACAACGAGGGGAGTATTTCTTTTTTTGATGCGTGTCGGTTTGGAAATGATAATAATAATAATAATGGAAATAATGGAGCCTTTCATGGGGGGCAGCTGGATGCGCTGTTGTTGTTGGTGGTGTTGATGATCACGGCACTGTTTTCCTAAAAAAAAATATATATATTTTTTTTTTTTAAATAATTCTTCCTATTTGTTTTTCAGTATTATTGTTATTTTTTTCTTTTTTTTTTTCATAGTACAGGAAAAAAAAATTTAAAAAATAAAATCAAAAAAACGGAAAATTTTTTAGCTCGAAGTGACGCGTCATGTCTGATGCGTGTTTATATACTTTTTCACGTGATAGAGCTATGTTTTGTTTTACAGTAACAGAAAACAACAACGGTAGCACAAAAAAAAATAAAAAATAAAATAAAAATCAAAAACCACAGTGACGTACGTAACACTTACCTAATAAAAAATAAAGGGAATATAACACACACCTTTGCTCCTCTCATTATTCTCATTTCATAAAAAAAAAAAAAAAATAGACTTCAAACTTTTTAAATTTTTATCCCCCCAAAAATAAAAAAAAATAAATGGCTGAAGATCCTGTTTCGTTCTGCTATACCCTACAAAACCAGTTAGTCGGCACCGACTGCGAGGGTCCGCTACACTATCCAGACGGTAAAACCCTTCCGCTTCAAAACTGTGCCCAGGAACCTATTATTTGCGTCGACTGTCCTGGCAGAGTGATGATGTTTGACTGGGGACATATATCTTATTTTGATACGTGTCAGTTTGAAAATAATAAGAATAATGATGGAGCCTTGCATGGGGGGCAGCTGGATGCGCTGTTGTGGTTGGTGGTGATGATGATCACGGCGGTGTTTTCCTAAAAAGCAAAAAAAAGTATGTTTTTTTCTTCTTCTAAATAATTATTCCTATTTCTTTTCGGTATTATTGTTATTTTTTTTTTTTTCTTTTGCTTTACAGCACACAAAAAAAAAAAAAAAAATATTTAATCGAAAAGCGGTAAAAAATTTGACTTAAAGCGGCGTCTCATGTCTGATGCGTATTTTTCTTTTTTCTTTTTTTTCCACGTTAGAGCTATATTTTTGTTTTACAAGAGCGGAAAACAAAAAAAAAATGAAATCAAAATCAAAAGCCATAGTGAAGTACGAAAAAAAAAAAAATCACAGTGACGTACGTAACACTTGACTAATAAAAATAAAGGGAATAAAAAAACACACACCTTTGCCCCCCTCATTCTTCTTTTCATTTCATAAAATAATAATAATAATAAAAAAAATAGACTTCAAACTTTTTAATTTTTATCCCTCCAAAAAAAAAAAAAAAAAATGGCGCAAGGACCTGCTGATCACTGTGGGATGATTGAAAACTTTTTGGCCACCTCCGGCTGCACCGGTCCCATCCACTTCGCCGACGGCACGACGCGCCCCGCCTCCCAGTGCGTCGTGGAGCCGCTCCTCTGCATCGACTGTCCTGGCCGCGTCGCCATGTACGACAAAAACACCTTCAAGTTTACTTTTTATGATTCCTGTCAGTTTGAACACAATGGAAATAATAATGGAGCTTTTCATGGGGGGACAGCTGGATGCGCTGCTGTGGTTGGTGGTGCTGATGATCACGGCACTGTTTTCTAACTAAAAAAAAAAAAAAGGAAAGGCAAAAAAATATGTTTTTTTTTTTTTTTTAAATAATTATTCCTATTTGTTTTCAGTACTATTGTTATTTTTTTTCCTTTCTTCATAGTTCAAGAAAAAGTAAAATAAAATCGAAAAGCGGAAAAAAATTCGTCTTAAAGTGACGCCTCATCTCTGACGCGTTTTTTTTTTTTCTTCACGTGATAGAGCTATGTTTTGTTTTACAGTAACAGAAAACAACAACGGTAGCACAAAAAAAAAAGTGAAATCCAAATCATAGTCAAGTACAAAAAAAAGAAAAAAAGTAAGTAAGTAAAAGAAAAACTATTTATTCTGATTGACTCTTCCAACAACAACAAAAAAAAAACACCATTTAGAAGAAAAGAGAATAGAAAAAAAAGATCAAATAATAACATTTTTCAATCCACCTTTCTCCCTCTCTTTTTCTATTTTTTTCATTTCTACACCACAGAAACATAAAAATAAAAAACAAATAGTAGTCCATCATGAAGTCCAGTGATGTCCTCCGTGCCTACTGGGCGACCCCCATCCTGCTCAAATCCAAAAGCGGCGACAGCGGCGTCAACCAGTACGGCCTCAAACCCACTAACACGTACGATTATTTAAATCCCACGAACTTAATTAACTTTGGGCGTGGCACCTCGTTTGACAACTTGGGGGTGCGCCGGAGTGACCGAGGTCAGATCGATAGCGCACCGTCGCTAAGCGGTACGCCAATGTTTATTCACGCGAAGCTCGCTGGTTTGAGTGGGGAAGAAAAACTTTCCATGTGTACCGCCGAGTCGATGAGCCTGCGGGTGTGCATGGCAAAAGGCGATGGCAGTTGTGATCGCGAGAGCGCCGCGCTGGATGCGTGTTTACAAAAAGTAGGACACTTACGTCAAGCGATGCGTAACGCCACCGCGGAGTTTTCCGATTGGTTTATCCAAAACGTGAGTGACAATCACACGAAGCCTTTTCAACATCGGCCACACGACTGGCGACACTTCTATGCACAGGAAAAGTTAGTGAAGGCGAAACAGCAAATGAATCATGCCTATGGACGTCGGCCGAAGCCACTGGCGTTCGGCGCGCGGTATGTCAAGACGGAGGGGTATGGGCGTCGTTCTCGTCTGCCGTATAATAAGTAAAAAAGAAAAAGAGAGGAAAAGGAAAATACATTAGGAATATATCTATATATTTACATATCATAAAAAATGGTCTATTTTTGTCGATTTTGACGTATGCTGATGCAAAAATCAATGAAAATAAGAAAACGAAATAAAAAACTAAATCTCTATTTTCTCTTTTTTCCCCCAAACTAGTTCTCCTTTATATCTGTTTATTCAAATATATATCATGACACAAACCAGCGAGGAGTACACGTTACTGGCGTTAGTCCTACAGCAATTCGGGGTAGAGGGTAAGTCCCTCTCCTACCTCGCCCCTCGTGTGTTAAATAAAGTAATCCGAGGTCACCTCACCCCACGCCATCGTTTCGCCAACGATCACCACGACACGTGCATGTACATTGCGAGAAGTAAAAATAAAAATGTCGTGGCCTACACGGCGAACTTGTTGATTCCACCAGCCTCCGAGAAAAAAGAAAATGAAAATGAAGAAACGATCGATGTAGAGTTGCACGAGGTCGCACGATGCACACCGACCGACACTGGCGCGCACAAAAACGCCATTTTGAATTCCGCAGACCCCATTCACGCGTATTTTATCAACCTGGAACCCTCCTACATTGAGGCACGACGAAAAAAAGGCATCCTGCACGACTGCGATGATTTAAATTTTATTGAACGCACGATGGCGTATGGGTGTAGCGCGACACCGCTGACGGTGGTGCAAACCTTTCAACTACAGTATACATTATTTCCCACCCATCCGGAAAAGGAAACGTTATTTTTTCAAGACGCCACGACGCAACTTTTTTGGAAAGAATTATCGGAGCGTAGTGCGGCGGTGAAGTCGGTGGTGGAAGAAGATGCGAAGGCGGGGACACATGACTGGAAAAATAAAAATTTTATTATGGCTAGCGTCCATGCGCATGACCTTTTCGAAATTTGTGGCCCTCTCGACGTGGCCGGGTTTGTTACTGTGTCTTCCTCCACTAGAAAAAATAATAATAATGAAAATAATGAAACTAATGCAGATTTTTTTTCCCCCACCGACACCGTTCCTGTTATTATTACCACCATTATGGGGGAAATCAGCTTATTGGATCATGTCTTTGTCGCCAGCATTGAGCCAAAACATTTTTATCAATTACCGTCGGTAGAGTACATTGAGGCGTTTGGAGTTTGTTTGGTGACGGGCGCGGAGACGTACGAAAAGAAAACACAGAAATAAAATAATAAAAAAAGAAAAAAGGCGAACTTTTATTTATTTCAGTTTGGAGAGAGATTTGTTTTTATTTAATTTTGTTGCCTGCAATGCCTTAAAAAAAAAAAAGAACAATAATGGAATTTTGCTTCTTTTTTTTTTCCACTATCGATGCACATTTATATTGATTCATTATACAAGAAGTCCTATCGACTGTACCTATACAATAATAACAAAAAAAAAAAAAACGAAAAATAAAAAAATGTGAGTTCCCTTCTAAATCCATTAACTACATTACAACACTTCCTTTCTCTCTTCTTGAAAAAAACATAACAGCCCATTAAAAAATAAAAACAAAATCCATGTTAGCACAATTATTTCAGCAAGTATGGTCCGACCCCCAAGCGCCGTACCACACCGTCGAAACCTTTAATCAACACGTACGACAGTTACTCCCAGAAAGAGGAAAACGATTCCGGCATGACGACCTCGACACCGTCATGGTGATTGAACGAAGTAAAAATTTAAACGTGGTCGCCTACACCTGCACCTACAAGGAGGAGCTGGAGGAAAAAGACGAAAACGGAAAACCAGTAAAAAAAGAGGTGGCCAAAGATGGCATGATTATCAAACCCGACAGCATTCTTGAAAAACCAAAACATGTGAAACGAACGGTCAACCCGAAAAATGCGGTACATGCCTTTTGGATCAAGCTGGAGCCCGAACACGTGGAGCGACGCCGTGGGCGTGGCGAACTGCACGATCACAATGAGCTCAATGCCATTGAAAAAAAATTAGCCTACGGGTGTAGCGTGACGCTTTTTCCCTCGAACAGTAACGGCAGCAATAAAAGCTTGTGGAGTGAGTTTCAGAAGCAGTGGAATCAGTTAGCGAAGGACATTGAAAAGGAAAATAAAAATAATAAAAACAATAATAAGGAAAATCCGTATAAGCGGTCGTTAACGAGTGACGATGAAAAGTGTGTGTTGGAGTGGCACGAGGTGTTTCAATTATCGCTGGCGAAGTTCGCGGCGATGCCGCCCGTCCTGCTCCTGCACCTTCCACCACTGCCACCAACCGAAAATAATGAAAATAACGAAAAAAATGAAAATCATCAAAAGAATAAAAACCCAGATGACGTCACGCTACCGGTCATGTTGACTGTCATTGACGGTAAAGTGAGTATTTTAACAAAAGTCTTTGTCGCCAGCATTGAGCCAAAACATTTTTATCAATTACCGTCGGTAGAGTACATCGAGGCGTTTGGAGTTTGTTTGGTGACGGGCGCGGAGACGTACGAAAAGAAAACCAACAAATAACAATTATGATGGTGTTTCTTTTTTTGTAGACTTCAATTTTTTTTTTTTTGGAACGGGGGCGATCTACAAAAAAAAGAAAGAAAGACTTCTTTTTTTTCTGAAACACACCCATCATATTTCATCATTTCTTCTGATTTTTTTGTAAGGAAACAAATAAAAGAGAGAAAACAATCATACAGTTCTATCGTTTTTATACACAATGCCTCCCAAGAAGAACAACAATAACAGTAAGAAAGGTGGCAAGAAGCAGGACGACGACGACTTCGACACCCTCCTCGCCCAAGCCGTAAAAGAAACTAAAAGTGACGCCGTCAAGAACCACAAAAACAACGCCAATCACAACAAGTCCGATGAGAATAATGCACAGAAATATAAAAGTTACGCCGATAAGGATGCGGTGGTGCCCAGCAAGGCCGATCACCCCGAGAACCCTTATCCACCCGCTGTAGAGGGCGGCAAGCGACAGACCTGGCCGGAACCAACGCTCACGATAAAGGAACAATTCCCCAGCGGAAAAGGGTTTCCCGCTGGCCCAGAAATGCCCTACACGGAGGAAATGTTGAAAGTAATCGCCAACGACAGCACGCAACGCGTGACGAGCGAGGAGGAGCGCGCCATGAAGCGGGCGAGCCAGGCCGCACAGCTGGAAGACTTACGCGAAGCCGCAGAAGTACACCGACAAGTGCGGACGTGGGCGCACTCCTGGATCAAACCAGGGCTGCCGCTGATATACATCACCGATAAAATTGAAAAGAAGTTGAATGAATTAATCGTGAAGGATGGCATCGTGCGCGGTCAGGCCTTCCCCACCGGTATCTCCATCAACCACTGTGCCGCGCACTTCACGCCCAACCACGGCGAGGACGAAAAAATAATTTTGGAGTACGATGACGTCATGAAAATTGATTTCGGCACACAAATTAACGGCCGCATCATCGACTGTGCCTGGACCTACGCCGCCAATGAGGTCAAGTATGAAAATTTATTGAAAGCCGTGCGAGAGAGTACGTACGAGGGGATCAAGCAGGCCGGCGTCGACGTGCGTCTCTGCGACGTGGGCGCGGCGATTGAAGAAGTCATGGAAAGTTACGAGGTCGAAATCAACAATAAAGTATTTCCCGTCAAGTCGATTCGCAATCTCTGTGGCCACAACATTGCTCCGTACTTCATCCACGGCGGTAAGTCCGTGCCGATTATAAAAGGCGGGGAGCAAGTGAAGATGGAAGAGGGAGAATTATTCGCGATTGAGACGTTCGGGTCGACCGGAAAAGGTTACGTCAGTGAAGAAGGCGACTGCTCCCATTACATGTTGCAGCGTGGGATGGAAGGCATCGCGCTCCGGAGCGACAAGGCGGCGCAGTTATTAAAGCATATTCAGAAACATTACAGCACGTTAGCGTTTTGCCGCAAGTGGTTAGATCGAGATGGACAAGATCGTCATTTATTGTACTTGAATCAACTGTGTGATAGTGGCGCGGTCCACCGCTATCCCCCGCTGTGTGACGTGCGTGGCAGTTACACGGCGCAGGTGGAGCACACCATCTTCTTGAAGGAGGGGTCGAAGGAGATTATTTCCAAGGGCGAGGATTATTAAAAATAAAACAAACAAACAAACGAATAAATAAAAATTAATTAAACTATATTAACTTAACCATTACTTTTTTTTTTTTTAAATATATATCATGAATGCTTTTTAATTCCACAATAATGATTACAGTTGAAAACAAAAATACAAAAAAAAAAAAGAATATTCACTATTCTCATTTCCGCCGACAAAACAAAATAAATAAATCACACCACAAGAAGTACATCTGTATTTCTCCATATATATATTTTTTTTTACAATAATAAAGAGTAGTAAAAACCATATATAAATGCTTCTTAGACGCACGACAGCCCTTCGCGCTGGGTTCTCCTCTGCCGCCTTCACTGGCGCCGACGGCGGTGAGTTTGAGCGATTGAAAAAAGAACAAGAACGATTAAAAAAAGAAAATACCACCAGTGACAATAATAATAATAATATGAAGTACACCGGGGATAGCGCTTATTATGCGTCTTTTTACGACGCAAAAGATAATAATGCGAAGGAAAGTTTACAACGACCGACGCGAGAAACGTATGAGGCCATGACCACCGAGGCCTTGTTACAACTTCTAGACCGACGAGAAACGCAAATCAAACAATTACGTTCCATTTACGAAAATTTTCACTACCAGTGCGATAAAAATTATAGGAAAATGATCTTTGACTACCACGACAAAGCGGCCCAGCTGTCGCAGGTGCATGGAAGGATGCAAGCGGCCTCCATCGCCATCTCCAGAGATACCTTAATGCAACTCCGCGAGGAACAGGAAATGTACAACCGTGATAAACGACTGATTTTTGCCGTCTGCGTCGTTTTTGTGGTTTTATTTTGGGTCTGGGTCCGTCGACATTATATTTCTAGAAAAGAAGTGATGAACCACACCGCGGAAGGTCATTTCGGGTTGGATCGAATGGAAAAAAGTGTTTCGGTGTTGGGCGCCGGGTCGTATGGTGGTGGTGCTGGCATGTTCGGCAAAGGCAAGCGGAGCGCGAGGACGTGGGAGACGGACTGGGAGAGAGAGGTGCGAGAAAGAAAGGAGCGTGAGACGAAGGGGCAATCATAATATCTACACACATATATATCTATATAATAAGAAAAAAAGAAAACGATATTGCGGGAAAGAATGTTTTTTTTTGTTTTTTGTTTTAAATAATGAAAAATACACTTTTTTTCTCCCTCTTTTTTTTTTTTTTTAAAGCAGCATCCATACACTATTACTATCTTATCATGTCCGATAATAAATACAATACCATCGCGGAGGCTTCTCTCCTCTCCGAAACGGAAATTAAGCAAAAAATGAAAATATTGGCCAAACAAATTGCAGACGACTACCGAAAAGAAAACTTATTGGACGCTGACGCCCCCAACGCGCTTTCCTACTTGAAAAATCCATTAATTTTGATTTGTGTGCTGAAAGGTGCGTTTATGTTTGCCGCCGACTTGTGCCGCGCCCTCTGCGACGAAAAAGTTCCCCTCAAACTGGAATTTTTGTGCGTCTCGTCGTATAAAAATGACGTCAAGACCAGCGGCGAGGTGCAACTATTACTGGATGTGCGGCACACCATCGAGGGGAAACACGTCTTGCTCGTGGAGGACTTGATGGATTCCGCCGTGACATTACATTATTTACAAAAATTGTTATTGAATCGCCGCCCCGCGACGCTCAAGACCGTTATCTTGTTAGATAAACCCAAACAAAAACGATTAAAACAAAATGTGAAGGTGGATTATTGTTTGGCGAAAGTGGGAAATGCTTTTGTCGTGGGTTACGGTTTAGATTACGCGCAGGGATTTCGCGAATTACGAGAAGTGATTGTGATTGATCCCGCGGTGGTGACGGAACATCAATACTACTTGAAACAGAAAGCAGTGGAGGAAGAGGAGGAAAAGAAAAACAAGAAAGTGACGAGGAGCCACCAGTCTTGAGTAAATTATAATTAATAAGGAATCATCATTAGTTTTTTTTTTTTTTGATAGGTGTAAAAAAAAAACGCTTTTTTTTTCTAAATCGAATAATAATAATAATACTTATAAAAATGTTCTTTTTTTTTTTTTTTTTCTGTTCACACACAAAAACCCTTGTTGAAGTCCATCTTCCCTGGAAGAAAATAATCAAAAATAAAATAATAATAATAAAAAAAAAACATAATAATGAAACATACAAAAAAAAAAAAAAAAAAAACAATATTCACACACATCACATTCCTCTCTCTTTTTCCTCTTTATTCTGATTATGATAGCCCCTCAAAAAAAAAAAAAAAAAAACGAAAACAAAAAAACTAAAATAAATTTATTATTATTATTATTATTCATCATGTTACCCACCACTCCCAATAAAGTATCCAGAGATGCGAACGGTGTCTTAACAATCGACGGAAAGTCTTATCCCATGGCCACCAGCGTCGTCGCCACCGAGTACGAGATCCAGCACAAGATGAAAAAAATAGCAGAAAAAATTAAGGATTATTATTTAAACCCCAACATGACCCATCGTAATTCCAATTACGGCATGGAACTCTCAAATAATAATAATAAAATTTATCATATCAATACCACCGAAAAAGAAGTCCCCATCGATGCCCAAAATCCTTTAATTATTATTTCTATTCTGAAAGGTTCGTATATTTTCACCGCCGACCTCATTCGTTATTTCAATGACGTGGGCCTGCCGCATGTCGTGGACTTTGTGCGGCTAAGTAGTTACAACAGCGGCACGACGAGCACGGGGGAAATAAAGTGGTATGCCAATATGAAATTTGAAAATTTAAAAAATAAACATGTTTTAATTGTCGAGGATGTGTGCGACTCGGGTCGAACGCTTTCTTATTTTTATAATTATGTCTTGGAAAAATACAAACCGAAATCGTTAAAAGTTTGTGTTTTGGCAAATAAAATAAAAAGTGCTCGAAAAATAGCGTTTGAGGCCGATTTTTCCGTATTACCGACGGTCCCCAATCGATATATTATTGGCTATGGTTTCGAGGTGAATGATCGTTACCGCGACGTTAGACACATCCTGACCTTGGGGGAGGGCGAGGCGGGGCGGTACCCTGCGAAATTATAAAAATAATAATAATAAATAAATAAATAATCATAGAAATTTTGTTCTAGTTGACTTTTTTTTTTTAAAAATGTTAAATCTTTCCTTTTTAATGTTGTCTTATCGTCGAATAATTAATTAAAACTAATATTAATACTTAAATTTTTTTTTTCATCAAAAAAAAACAAAACAGAAAATGTCATTGATGTTGAATTTTTTTTTTTTTCTGTTTACCTATGAAAATACTCATGTGAAATAATAATTCATATTTCCCTTTTTTTTTATCTCCTTTTTTTAGTTTTTTTTCAGTTTTCAGTTATTAGTTTTTTTTTTTTTTTTTAATTTTAGCGCAGTCAGTCATTCTTTTTTTTTTTTTTATTTTTATTTTTATTTTTTCCAAAAAAAAAAAAAAATTAATAATAATAATAATAAAAAAATGTCGGCCAGCAATGATATTAGTTTTACGAATTTAGTCGACAGTCTTCGTAACGACCTCTGCACCCCAGCCTCCACTGTGACAATGATTCGCTATCCCCCGTTTGACGCCAACCCGAAAAATAATAAAAATAATAATCATAATAATGAAAATAATAATAATAATAGTTCTCGAAATATTTATAATCATAATAGTGGTAGCGATGACGATACCTCCGTGTGTAGTTTTTCTTTTCCGTCGATTTCAAATCAAAATATTAGTAATAATAATAATGAAAAAGAATTAGACACCGACGATCTCATGCAGCCCCCAGAGGATGAAGATTATTATCATTATAGTATTCATAATAATAATAATGAAGCAAAAAGTGAAAATAATAATAAAATGCTAGAGCCAAGGCCGCCGGTGCGTAGTAATACCTGTCCAGTGAATACATTAAATAATAATAATAATAATAATAATAATCCAAATTTTCAAAATAAAAATAAAACGATTTTTGATATTCGGACGCACAATTTTATGCCACAATTAAATCATTTTCGATTTCCTAATGAAAATAATAATAATAATAATAATAATGAAAATAAAAAAGAAGAAACTTTGGACGATTATGTCAGCGTCCTCTCCGCCACCTCTTCAGACAGTTCCACCGTCGATGACGAAGATTTTCATCGTATTCAAAATAATTTTGAAAATAATAATAATAATAATACAGTCGCCACTTCTTTTTCCAACACCTCTGATCCCCCGCCACTGAACAGCAATCCTTACAATAATAATAATAATCAAAATCAAAATTTTAATTTTAATCCTCACTCGTCGTTGCCGCAAACCAAGTTGAGTAACAGCATTCTCAAACCACCGAGCGCGAAGAAACTCTGGCAGTAATTTATACAATAATTTAAAAAATAATCAAAATAATAATTTAGAAAATAATTCCTTTTCCAGTCAGAACTCGTCGTCGTCGTCTAGCTCCGCGCATGCGTTACGCCTCGAACGGAAAAAGGTTTCCATCTCCGAGGAAGACATTAACATGATCAAAAAAAAAGACAGCGAGGGGAGCGAAAAGTACAAAGATTATACCGCAAAATCGAAAAAAATGAAATTAAAGGAGGAAAAGAAAAAAGCGTTGCGAAGTGTGTTGGGGGAAGAAGAATTTAATCGACGCGAGGCGAAAAAACAGAAAAAAAAGGAAAAAAAGAAACAAAAAATGCAAAATGAGAATAATAATAGTTTTAAAAAAAATAAAAAACCCAAAGTCCGAAAAAGTGCAAATTCAAAATAAAGTATTTAAACACGAAGACGACGACGAGGAGGAGCACGACTTCGGTTACGTAGAAGAATATGTAAACAATAATAATAATAATAATCAAAATTTTCAAAATAATTTTAATAATAATAATAGTAGTGAATTTGATTTTTTAGATGGTTCGTTACCGTCTATAAAAGGGAATCCACACAGTGGAAATGGATTTTATTATTATTAAAAAAAAAAAAAAACTTAACGCATGAAAAAAAAAATTTATTTTTTTTACTTCTTTTTTCTCGAAAAAAAGAAGATAATCAATAAAAAAACAAATTGGAATCAAATTTTTTTCCCTATTTTTTTTTTTTCCGTGAATCATTAAAAAAAAAAAAAAATGAATGTATTTAAGCACGCAAAACTCTTTTTTTTTATCAGTTTTTATTCTTATTTTTTTTATTTCTATCAGAAAAAGAAATAATAATTATTCTTAGTTATTATACGAAAAATATAAATTTTTTTTAAAAAAAAGGAAATACACAAACTATTTTTGTTTTTTGTTTTCAAAATATACATTCACGAAAAATTTGGGTGATTCAAAAAAAAAAAAAAAAAAATAATAAAATTTATAAAAATCGTTAGTAAAAAAACAAAATCAGAATAAAAACGAAAAATAAAAATAAAAAATAAAGGTTCGTTCCTTTTTTTTTTTTACTCGTACTCTCATTTTTTTTTTTTTCATTTAAGTAAGTTTATATACTAAAAATTATATTCTTTTAATTTTTTTATTTTTATATATTATTCCTATATGCTAATATTCTTTTTTTTTTTTTACGAGTTTTTTTTTTTTTTTTGTAGTTTTGGCGAATATTGTTGTTGAATTATCATTGTTAGTAAATCTAAAAAAAAAAAAAAAAATAATTATAATAAATAAAAAAAAAATTGAGTGTACTATTTGAAAAATAACTGAAAAACTCTTTTTCTTTTCTCTTTTTTCTGATTTTTTTCAAAAAAGATCTTCACAGAAAACAAAAAAAAAAAAAAAATAAAATTAAAAAATGGAAGAATATCAAAATTTTAGCGAATCCGATTCCGAAAATAATAATAATAATAATAATGATGAAACTTTAGACGATTCTTTCCTCTTGGAAATGCAGGACGACGCACTTTCCCTTTATTTGGAAAAAAAAGGTATCAAATTTTGTGAATTATCGGAAATTTTAAAGAAAGAATTAAATTTAGATTATATTTTTGTCGAAGAAAATAATACGGAAGTGAACTTATTAGAAGAATGGTTAGAAAATTATAATAATCATAATGAAAATGAAAACATTGATAAAAATGAAATTTTAGCGCCGCAAATATTTTTAAATTTAATTGAATTTATTGCGAGAAATAATTATTTATATATCTACTGCGAGGAATCGGAAGAAGAAGAAGACACCACCGAGATAAATGAAAATAATAATTATAATTATGAAAATAAAAATAATAATTATAATGATGAAAATGAAAATGAACTTCGTCGCAACAGTAGCACCAAAGTGTTAGAACATTCACAGCATGAAAATAATAATAATCATAATAATAATAATAATTATGAAAATTATGAAACTAAAAAAGAGGCGAGTCGTAAGTTATTATTAGCTTCTCATAATGACGACGATGAAAATATCACCGACACTAATTTTTTTTCATCCTCAAAAATTTTAAATCAATTTTATTTATCCGAAATTCAATTATTAGAATTATTATTTTTGGCGATTGGGGCGGAACCGTTAAATAATAATAATAATAATTCTCAAAATATCATAATAATAATAATAATAATACTTTGGGGTTAAGTATTTTTCATTTTGAAGCAAAAAATAAAAGAATTATCCATTTCTCATTTTCAAAATAATAAAAAATCGATTCCTGAATTTATCATTCACCACATTGTGGAAACGTTTATTTATGAAATCCATAATAATAATCAAAATTATGAAAAATATGAAAATAATTATAATTCTATTTTATCGTTTGAAAGTTTTGTCAAAATGGTAAAAATACAAATCAATAATGTCTTGAAAGATTTAGCGGACGGTTATCAAAATAATAAAATAATAAATAATAATAATAATCCAAACTACAAAACGTTTATATTTCATTCCAACTATAATGTTAGCGTTTCTCCTCGAAATTATTATTATCGAGAACCACCCACGTTGTTGATGTTGCTCGCACTGATTCCTTTTTCCTCCAACGTGAAAAATTTATTATTTTTTCAAAATAATAATATAAATTTAGAAAATAATAATATCATTTTAGAATATTTAATTGGAAAAAATCCAATTCTGTATTTAAAATCTGTGTTTCTGGTGGAATATGTGTTAACGGTGATAAATGAAGGATTACGATCTTGTTTGGAAATCAACGAGCGTCAAAATCATAAAAAAATAATAATAATAATTCTGACGACGAAGTTTCTTTCCGAAAAAGTAATAACAACAGTTCTAAAAAAGAGAATAAGAAAAATAAAAATAATGTTTCCAAAAATAGTTCAAAAAATAAAAATAATATTAAAAGTCGTTATTTAGAAGAAAAAAGACCAATGGACGCCATTTCCCAATCGATCATCGCACGCGCCAAAAGTAGAAAATTATTAAAAAATTTAAAGCAAAAAAGTATTCCCATCAATCGACGAGAGTGGTTTATCCGCGCGGAGGTCGAGGCGGAACCGCTGGAAACGAATTTTGTGAAAGGATATCCGAAGAATAATGAAAATATTTCTGAAAATAATAATAATAATTTTGAAAATAATAGCGAGGCGGACAGCGACGCCATGAGCGACATGGAAAATAAATTAGTGTTAAGGGTGGGCGCTTCGCCGGAAAATAATAATAATAATAATGCTTCCAATTATCGTTACACCACTTCCAAAAATAAAAGTAATAATTCACATTTATATAAAATTAGAGGCGTGACGGAATTAAAATATTCCGAACAGGAAAAAAAACAAATTTTTCAACCGACTTTCGTCGCAAAAAGTGGATTTAACGGCACTTTCGATACAAAAACGTAAAAATTATTATCCGTCGACTATTTTTGGAAATTTGAGTCCGCAAAAAATAGAAACTTGGAATCGAGAAATTGAAAATAATAATTATCATTTAAATAATAATAATAATAATACGGTTTTGGAGATTGAAACCCCGTCTGATGAAGATTTCTATTATGTCGCCTCTCCCTATCATAATAATAATGCGACGAAAAAAAAGAAATCCATTTCTCATAATAATAATAATAATAATAATTATAATCGATCGAGTAGCGTAAAAAAGAAGAAAAATAAGAATAATATTCAAAATAAAAAAATGAGTCTTCCACAGCGACTCACACCGATGCCACCAAACCATAAAAAAAATAGTATAAATAATAATAATAATAATAAAAAAGTAGAACGACAAATATTTTCAGCGCCGCCACGAAATAATAATAATTTAAATTTAAATCATAATAAAAAAAGAAAAAGTTATCAAAGTTATCACTCCGACAGCGACGATGAAAACAATAATAATAATAATAATAATAATAATTTTAAAAATAATAATAAATTAGATTATAATCGTTATTATGAAGAAAATAAAAGGGGCAATCAACCACCGCTGCTGCCGGTGGTACCGTACTCCTCAAAAATAAAATAATAATAATAATAATAAAATATTATTTTTATAAAAATCAAAAAAATCAAAAAAAATATTTATTATACACATATATTTATAATTTTTTGTATCTTCTCTGTATTCTTATATTTTTATATAATGTAAATTATTGTTTGAAAAAAAATGTACTTTAGAGAAAAAAAAAATGTGATTGTATTCTATATCAAAAACATAAATAAATAATTGATATTTTTTTCTACAATTATAAATAAAAATGCATTTCTTCATTTATTTCTCTCTTTTTTTTTTTTTAAAGTTCAAAACACTAAAAAAAAAAAAAAAAACTCATCTTTTTTTTAAAAATGGATAATTTATTCAAAACTTTTTCACAAACGGAAAAAGAAATTGTCAATACGATTATCCTCGAAAACGACAATGAAAAAGAAAACAGTAATTTTTTATTATTATTAGAAAAATGGAATCAGGCGTTGCAAAATTTTAAAATTTTCATCCAAGAAACCGTTCCGCAGCACGAAAAACCGAAACATGTCAGCGACTTGGACGAAAATAATAATAAAAATGAAAAAAATAAAAATACTAATATTTCTTTTTCTGGAGTTTTACAACCCGTCATGACGATGGCAGACGTTTCCATCGACTCCAATAATCATTATCCTTTATTGCTACAAGCGTTGCAAGAAGGGGCGGCCGTGTTTTTATTTGTGATGGAAAATTATGAAAATCAGCAATATAAAATGATTTTAAAGTATATCAAAAATGTAGAAGAAAAGGTGGCGGCGATACTTTCCGAAAATGAGAAAAAACATAAAAATATGAAATCCATTCACGTCGCTTTGTTAAATCATTTACATTCGTTTTATGTATTGGCCGAAACGGAAAAGTACCACGAAAAAGATTTACCGTGGGGCACCAAGATCATAAAAAATAATAATAATAATATTGCGTCGTCTTTTTCGCTCACGCCAACGAGTTCCGTCGATTCCATTTCCAAAAAAAGTAAAAAACGATTGCGAAACCCAAAAGACATTGACGTGAACGATTATATTCAAAATATTTTAATGATCGCCCGTCAGGTGGAAAGTACAACGTTAATTAATTTAACGGAATTGTTTATCCATGTCGTGAAACAATACAACAAGACGTTGGAGAATATTCGTCACACCGATTTGGCGCATTTGTTTTCGAAAAATAATAATTTATACAATTCTGAAAATAATAATAATAATAATAATGAAAATAAAAGAATTGAAAAAGATGCGTTAAACGCTTTTTTTTCCTCCCTGAATGGTGCGATAAATAATTTAATTCATTATTCCGAAAAAGTGGCGGCAGAAAAGGAATATATGCGGCATCACGCCCACGTCGTCAGCGACGCCGCAGAGTTGTTTACCTGGGTTTGTTTTTTTAATAATAATAATAATATTAATATTAACGTAGCGGAGCTCATGAACGAACGGTATGCCGAGGTGGAGTATAATTTAAATAAAGTCATTGCCGCTAGCCAATCTCGCTTAACGTCCCTACAAGAAGAGAAAAAATGAAATTTTAAAAAATGAAGCAACTTCTCCAGAAATAAAAGAGTCTACCGTACGCGATATCACCATTCATCAAAATAAAACAAAATTGACGATCGATTGGGCCAAAAATATTCGCGAAGAATTACAAAAATTATTATTATTTATTCGGTTTCGGTATCCGGAAGGCGCCCCGTGGGGAGAAATGATCGAGGAGGAGGGCGAGTTTGATTTATACAAATCGGAAACTAATAAAAATGAAAAAACGGAAAATAATAATAATAATAATAATAATAATAATAATATTGTGAGAGCTGTCGCTCCTCCTCCGCCGCCACCACCGCCACCGCCACCGGTAAATGAAAATAATAATAATAATGAAAATATAGGCAATCATATAAATAATATGTTTAATGAAATTAACGCGAAGGGCGATGCTATTACGAAAATGTTACGTCACGTCAGCAAAGAGGAAAAAATAAAAAGTAAAGAAGAAAATGAAAAAAAAGAAGTGGTGAGATTTGTCAAAAAAAATGTGCATTACGATTACATTCCGGAACGGAACAACGACGCAATATTTATCGGCATGAAGGACAATAATAAAAAAAAAGTTTATTTTAATAATATTCAAAAATTTGAAGATATTCAGACCAGTTCGAATAATAATAAAAATGTATTGATCGATGAAGATACGGCGCTGGAGTTGGCCTCGCTACGCCAAGACATCATCGCCAATAATACATTTTTAAATAATGAAAATAATAACGAAAATGAAAATAATAATGAAGGTCCCATAAAATTATTATTAAACGAAAACATGATCGATCAGCAATCCACGTTAATTCTTTCCAACTGTTTTCGTTTGCATGTAATCATTCCGAAAAAAATCAATAATATTATTTTACTCAATTGCGCGTACGTCAATGTGGAAGTGACGGCGACGGTGGGACCGGTGGAGGCGACAAAACTCATCAAATCAAATTTGCTAATTTCTGATTTTATTCCGAACTTAATTTTAGACAAGTGTACCGGCGTGACGATTTATTTTTCCAACGATGAAAATGAAAATAATAATAATAATAATAATAATAATAATAATAATAATAATAATAATAATAATAAGAATAAGTTTTTGGAAACGCAAATCGTGTCGACGACGTCGCGGGATATAAATATTTCCGTCCCAGAAAAAGATGATTTTACAGAAATTTTAATTCCATCTCAGTTTATTAGCAAAATTGAAAACGATTCGGTGAAAACGGAAGAAGTGAAACTAAATTCGGATTAAATCATAAAAAATAAAATATTTTTATATTTTAGAAGAAATATAAAAAAAAAATAGAAGTTTTTTTTTTTTTTTGGCGTTTTTGTGTTGAAAAAAAGTGATTTTGATGTGAAATTTTTGAGTTGTGTTGATTTTTATATATATACTTTTATCATTGTTATTCTTCCTCCGATTTTTTATTTTTGTGTGTATAAAAAATATATATTAATCAAAGAAAGAAATAATAATATATAAACAAAAAACACATAAAATAAATAAAATTATGTAAATAATATTAAAAACGATCTGAGAGTTTTCATGTAAAAAAAGAAAAAAGAAAAATATTTTTTATATTATTGCTCGAACAACAAAACAAAAATGAAACGTTGACATCATTTTTCATTAATTTTTCTCTCTCTTTTTATTCTTTTTTAAAGCAGAATAAGATAAAAATAAAAATTATACTATTTTATTTTTATGGAAAGTGTTTTACATATTTTAATCGATGAAAATATTTCACTTCCACTCACAGAAAAATTATTAAACAATGAAAATAATAATAACAAAAATTCATTTTTAGAGTTAAAATATACAAAAACAAAATTATATCGAAATAAAAATTCCGTCGCCCAGTCGATAATTTTTATTACCGAAATAAAAGGAAATTATACGTTTGAAAATAATAATAATATTAAAAATGAAAATAATAATAATTTAGATTTAGATAAAATAGAAAAAATCAATATTTTTGAAAATTCGGTCAAAAATATAAAAGAAAATATTATTTCCGTGATTCACGTTTTGTTATTGTTCGATCATAGTCAAATAAAACAATTCAATAACGAAATAAAAAATAAAAAAATAATAATAATGAAAATGAAAATAATAATTTATTTTTAGATTATATTAATTCCGTTTTAGAAAACATTTCTCACTTTGAAGGAAATCTTTTTTCTAATAATCATCATCAAAATAAAACTATAAAACTACATTTTTTAATTTCTCCCAATGCCATCGAAAATAATAATAATAATAATAATAATATAACACAAAAAGAATTTTCAACTTTTTTTTCACCATTATTATTTTTTCAAATGATAAATAAAAATAATAAGAATCATACGATAAAAATAGGATTTTGCCAACATTGTAATAATTTTGAAAATACATTAAAAATTATTTTTTCATTTGGAAATAAAATTTTAAATGAATTAAATCGATTTTTCATGTGCGAAAATAGAATTTTAAATCATAATAATAATAATAATAACAATAATAATAATAATTTTTCAGATTTTTTATTTGTTTTGGGCGAAGATTCGAATTTACTTCAAAAGTTAAATGTTTCATTTTTGGACGCGCATAAAAATAAAAATAATGAAAATAAATACAAAAAACGAAAAGTCGAGGCCGAAAATTTCAGAGATTTGTATAAAAGTTTTTTACAAGAAATAAATTTTTTTTCCGAACGAAAAACAAATTTAGTCATGCAACAATTCCCTACGATTCAGCATTTAATCGAATTTATGAAAAATAATCAAAATAAGAATAATTTTCAAAATGAAAATAAAAATAAAAAAAATAAAAATCATAATTTTTTAGTGTCCGATTACGGCGAAGATCGAAAAACGAATGTGATGGATGATAATATGATAAACGCATTTTGTAAAGATTATTTTACATTTTTAGATAATGAAAATAACGAAAATAATAATGAAGATAGTGTGAAAAGATTTTCAGATCTTATTTTTAATACGGTGACGAGTCAAAATAATAATAATAATAATAAAAATGAAAGTTATGATAATAATGAAAATGAAAATTATAATGAAGAAGATAATAATAATAATACGTTTGAAAATAATAATGACGAGGATAATTATTATTTTTCAGAAAATTTTGACTTTCCAGGAAAGTGAAAATAATAATAATAATAATGAATCCTATCACACTCATGAAAATAACAAAAACGATGAAAATTCTAATAATAATAATTTAGAATTAGACTCTGATGTGGTGGTGGAAGGAGATTATTATATTATATCATAAAACACAGAAAAAAAAAAAAAATAATCATCAAAAAAAAAATATTTTCATTTTTATTTATTTATTTATTATTTTTGTAGTTTTATTACCCTAATTTTGCTTTTCTTATTCTTTCTCTCTTTCTCTTTTTTCTTTTTTATATTTTAGTGTTTCAAATATTATTAAAATAATTAAAAAAAAAAAATGTCCAAACCACAAAAACGAATTGCATTTTTCGAAGTTTTGGAAGAAAAATACCCAAAACAGAAAAATAACATTCAAACTGCCGAAAAAATATCGATTCAATTGTACAAATTTTTTATTTCTCTGATTCCGATTTTTTCATTGATTTTTGAAAAATTAAAGTTATTCAAAAAAAATGTGTTGGATAAATATAATTTGAAAGAATATATTCCATTATTTTTGGGATTTTCAATGACCTTTTTCGGTGGTTTTTTTCTAATGACAATTACCGTTCTGGAAACGCTGAGACTCGTCTGTTGGGAAGACGTAAAAGAAAACGTAAAAATACTGAAAGAAAATTATATAATCGCGAAACGAGAAAATGAAAAAGATAACGCACTGGACGAAGACGGCAACGGCATCGCGGACGTTTTGGAAATCGACAATCAAACGGAACTCATTTTACGAAAAATAAAAGTGTTAATGAAAAGTATTAACCGAGAGCAAGTGGAGAAATCATTACGACTCTTATCGTCGGCCATTCTTTCCGTGATTGCCACGCTAAAAGTCAAAAGTGCGCGCACGTTGACGTTATCGGCGTCGATTGCGAACTTGTGTCATCAATACATCCCACTGGATGAAATTTTAATAAATCTCGGAAAAAATCAAACCAAATTTTCGTTTGCCGAGTACGAAAAGTTTGTCCCGCTCGCAGAAAAATTTATTTTTCATGTCTTTTCCTTTTTTCTGGCGTCCATGTTATCGAATATTATCACCACGTTGCATTGTTGTGCGGCGGGCGCCTTTCTTCTGGTGTCGTACGCCCTTCACATCGCAAAAGAAAAACATTTACTCGAGGATGGACTCACGATAAAAAGTGAAAAAACGAAAATTTTAATTTTAATCGTCACGGCGGTCGGTTTTTTGTTTCAAATGAGCTCGATGGAAAGCGGATTGCCGTTTCCGTTTTCGATTTTATTATTGCCGTTAATTATTATAGAGAAATTTTTGGGATTTGCGGTGAATGTATTGTTGGCCGTTCCTGCGTAAAAAAAAAAAAATAATGAAAAAAATGAAAAAAAAAATAACATTTCAGATTTTTTTTCTTTTTTGCTTTTTTATTATTTTTATATTTATATGGTAGAATAATAATAATATAAATAAATAAATAAAGGAGCAAAGTGTGCTTTTTTTTTTTTTTTGACTTTATATATATTTAAGTATGATACTTTTTTTAGTTTTATTATTATTTTTCTGTTTTTCTTAAAACAATGAAATTTTTATGTTCTTTTTTTTTTTTTTGTTTCAACGCATATAAACAAAAAAGAAAACGAGAATCATAAAAATTTTCAAAAGGAAAATAAATAAAATGAAAAAAAAAAAAAGGACGTACACGCAATAATAATAAATACTAATGAACAAAAAAATAAAAATCACATAAAAAGTTTTTTTTTCTGAATTTCGTGTTTTAGAATTAAATGAAATAAAAATATATATCTACTTTCCTTTTTCTTTCTTATTTAGTGTTCTAAAAAAAAAAAAAAGATTATATTAAAAAAATAAATAAAATTAAAATTAAAAAATGGAAATAAAACCGTTATTAGGGGCCTTCGATGGTTTTATGAACAGTCGCGTCAATAATTTAACGTCGGAAACGAAAATAGGCGGTACCGCCACTTACCTTCCGCAATTATTTAAAAATAAGGAAAATGAAAATAATAATAATAATGAAAAAAATGAAAATAATAAAATTCATTCGTGTAACAAAATTGTCGAGGCGATTGCGAATTCAGAAAATAATAATAATAATGAAAAAAATAAAAATGTAGAAAATATTGAAAAATTGCTAATTTGCCATTATTGCGGGGAGCCGCTGTGGCTACTGACCCAGGCGTACTGCCCTCTTCCAGAACATAAAGAATACGTCGAAAAAATGAAAAAGGAAGCAAAACAAAAATTAAACGAAAAGGAAAAAAAATTAGAAAATAATAATGAAAAAGATGTGTTTCATGCGTTTACCGCCGATGAGGAGGTCGATGTCGAATGTATCGGAGAATATTCCGAAAATAATAAAAATAATAATTATAATAATTATTTTAATAACAAACATCACCGGATGCTGTACATTTTCGTGTGTAATACATCCACCTGCACCCGTCGGTTTATCAATAATAATAACTTACAGAATATTCACTTTTCTAAAAATAATAATAATGAAATCAATGCGGAAAATAATAGTTTTTTAGCGTTTACCGTTCAGATCGACGACGACGATGAGGAAGCGTTAAAAGAATTTTATAATAATAATAATAATAATAATGAAGAAGACGATATTATAGAAATGAATCCACTTTCCCCGGAAGAAATTATAAAAGACGCAAAAAATACAATTTTAGTCGAATCCAAAAATAAAAATAATAATCATTTTTGCGTGTTTCCGCCTTGTCATGTGCTAATCGAGGAAGAACCGGAAAATGCGGTCGTGCAGGACACCACCGACTTGGAAACGGAAATTATCAAACGAAACGTGGAAAAATTTAAATTAAACGAGGAAAAACAAAAATTAAAACAAGAACAAAAAGAAAATAATAAATTAATAATAATTCCGATAGCAGTGACGACGAAAATGAAAATGAAAATGAAATGCAAAGAAACGATTTAGAGGAATTAGAAACTGCCTTCGATCTTTCTGAAAAATCTTCCGAATATTATTTTGAAAAATTCCGAAAACGACTGGCGCGACTGCCCTCGCAGGTGATCCGTTATTATCCATTGTTGTCCTTGGAAGAAAAAAAAAAGTTAACCAGAGCGGAAAAAAAATTGCTGAAGCCTATTTTCATGAATCCTCCGCTCGTCGAGCGTTGTTTTTCCGTCATCCCGTGCTGCCCACACTGCGGCGGCCCCCAGCGCGTTGAACTTCAAGTCTTACCTACGATATTATATTATTTATTTCAAAATAATCATGAAAATAATGAAAATAATCGAAACGGATGCGATTTCGGTGTAATTAATGTTTACACGTGTGAAAAAAATTGTTTACGGCATGAGAAGGGATTAATTCTCAATCGTGAAGTATTACTGGTGGAACCACCGCCCTCCAGCGAGATGGACGAGGCGATCATGAAGTCCGTCTCCTCGGATGGGTAGTAAGAATAATAATAAAGAATAATTAATTTGATTTTATTTTCATTTTTGAGTTTTGTGTTTTTTTTTGCTTTTAGTTTTACTTTTTTCTTTCCCCCTTTTTTTTTTTGTTTAGTGACAGAAGGAAAGAAAAAAAAAAAAGATATATATGCAATAATAATAATAAAAATAAATTTATGTTTCGTCGAAATTTTTTTCGATTTTTGATCAAACATGAAAAAAAGGAGGTCATTCCCATTTCCTCTTCTCCATTCTTTTATACCCCTATCACTACTCGGAGACCGATAAATAATAATAATAATAATAATAATAATAATAATAATAATGAAAATAATAATAATAATGAAAATAATGAAAATTTCGGTGTATTTGCGACGAAAGATATCAAAAAATATACCCCAATTGAAATTATTCCTCAAATGACGTTTTCAAAATTTGAAAATAATAAAAATAATGAAAATTTTATTAACTTGCCGCCATATATTTTAAATATTGCGTTTATGCCACAAAAAAGTATTTCCGTCGAACGTTTTTTTGCGCTTCGATTTCAATTCTATCATTTTCAGTATTTACATATTTTTAACGAAAAAGGATTTTATTTAGTGTTACCTTCGTTTTTATTTCCGAAAAGTTTCGAAATATTAAATCATCATCATAAAAATGAAAATAATCATAATCAAAATAATTTAGTGGACGAATGGATGCAGAAACACGACGTACGCTATGCGCAACAATATGAAAAATTAATCAACCCTAAAAATATTAAAAATAATAATAATAATAATAATAGTTTTGAAGATGAAAATGAATTATCGGAGGACGATTTGGAAAAAATCGCGTTAGAAGAAGCACAAAAAAATGAAAATCACAATGACGAAGAAAACGAAGAAGAAAATGATGAAAATCAAAACTTGGATTTGAAAAAAATAAATATTAAAAATAAAAAAATAGAAATTCATATTCCAGCGTTACCCGAATCGCATTTATTTTCAATCCGAGATGCCTCTCCTTTCCCACTACCACCGCCAGACGATGTCACCAACTATCATTACTGGAAGGAACACAAAATGAGAATGAATTTATACAATCATCAAAATTTTGATAGCGTGGAAAATAAAAAAGAAGAAAAATTATTGTTTATGAAAGAATGGATACAATCGATGCAATATAAATCACCAGACGATTATTTATCGGATAATAATGAAAATAAAAATGATTTTATTTTACGAGGAGAAAAACTATTTGAAGATTTTTCTCATCAACCCAACTGTATTTTAAAAATAACCAATGAAAAACATAAAAATAAAAATAATAATGTATTAACGTTAATTCCGATTCGTGATTTAAAAAAAGGCGAAGAATTATTGCTACACTACGGACGAGAGTGGTGGACGAATCGTCTTCTCAGTCTTGTATTTTTAGCGGACCCGAAAAATAAAAATAATAATAATGAAAAAAATGAAAATAGCGAAGATGCATTTTTGAAAAATGTACGCTGGATTGAGGAATTATTTCGAGAACGAGAGACCGACCAGTGGATACCGTTTCCTCAACTTTTACCACTTCCGACAAAATCTAAAAAAAATATGAAAAAAAATAATAATAATAATAAGAAATATGATTTGTATAATAAAAGCACGGATAAGAGAGCGACCGATGAAGAAGTATTAATTTATGTGATTCGAAAAACGTGTTTGAATGAAGATTTTTTCACACAGCTGTGTTTTGGCGAATTATCCGAAAATAATAAGGAAGAACATGAAAATATGTATGTGCCGTCTTTTTTTGACTTGTACGACCCGAAAAAAGAAATTTCGATCAAAAAACTACGAAAATTTTTAATAAATTATGAAATGGGCCTTTCCAACGACGAGTTTCGTGTCCAGTCGGATAATTATGTATTTGAGGAGGAAGAAGAAAGTGAGGAAACTTTTTCGGTTTAATTTTTTTTTTTTGTTTAATTATTCACATATATAAATAATAATAATAATAATAAAAACTAAAATGAATGATTTCTTTTTTATTTTTTATTTGTTCTGCGGAAAAAGATAGAAAGAGACGGATACATCATTCTCTTTTTTTCCCCCTCTCAAAAGTAGAACAATAGAAAAAAAAAACTCTTTTTTTTTTATTCCTAGTAGCATACTGAAAAAAAGAAAAGAAAAGACAAAAAAAAAAAGTCCAAACAAACAAACAAACCAACTTTTTTTTTTTTTTTCATTCTTCATTTTTCAGAAAAATAGTAATCAATGCAAGTCAAGCACTGTAAGACGCTGACACAGGGTCAGCTCGCGGTGGCCAGGATTCAGGCCATGGCGTGGTCTGAGAACTGCAAACGACTCGCCGTCGCCGATGCAAATCGCTTTGTCCATCTATACGACGAAAGTGGCGAACGACGGGATAAGTTTCCAACGAGACCTGCCGACGGTAAAAACAAGACGGGCTATACCGTGACGGGGTTGGCGTTTTCTCCAGACAGCGCCATGGTGGCCGTCGGGCAGTCCGATAATATTTGTTTTATTTACCGAATCGGTACCGATTGGGGGGATAAAAAAGCGATTTGCAATAAGTTTCCGCAAAGTTCCTCGGTGACGTGCGTGGCGTGGCCCTCCTCCACCGCACAGGGGGTGGAACTGATTGTCTTTGGCACGCAGGAAGGAAAGGTCAAGGTAGGTTTATTGAAAAGCAACAAGTCGCAGAGTTTGTACGCCCACGAGCACGCCGCCATTTCCATCAGTCAAGCACGAAATAAGGTCGTCTGTGGCCATATCGACGGTTCCGTGTATGTCTATGTGTTTGAAAGTGAGGACGGCGCGGAGCAGGCGGGGTGCAAAAAGTTGTTTGTCCATTCCTGCGCCCCGATCGTACTCTCTTGGGGTGAAAATATCTGCGCCGCCGGGGCCGACGGGGTCGTCAGTTTTTACAACAACAAAGGCCAAAAGGTGCAAAATTTTGAGTTTCCGCTCAAGACGGAAGGAGAAATCACCGCCGGTGCCTTCAACCCCAGCGGACAGGCCATCGTCACCGCCTCCCGTGACAAACTACGTGTGTTTGATTTTAACTTACGCTCACACAAGTGGGAGGAGGGCGCGCTAATTCGTATTCCCAACAGTTATGTCATCCCCGCAGCTCTGCTGGCGGCCCGACGGCAGTCGGCTCATCACGGGAAACATCACCGGCGCCGTGGATATGTTTGATGCGTGTTTGAAGCGGTATCGCCTGCGGAGTGCGTTTGAGTTCACGTATGTCAGTCATAATCAAGTGATTGTCAAGCGGTTGGCCACGGGCACCCGCATCGTCCTACGCAGTTACATGGGTAATGAAATTCAGCGCGTCAATGTCCACCAAGACCGTTTTCTCGTCGCCTACACATCGACCACAATTCTCGTCGGCGATCTTATCTCCTGCAAACTATCGGAAGTGCCGTGGCAACTGACTGGAAAAGAATCGTACGTCTTTGACAATCCGCAGGTGTGTATGATTTTTACCGCCGGTGAGCTCAGCTTGATTGAGTACGGCAAGAATCAGCTGCTAGGGACGTGCCGCACGGAGGAGCGCAACGCACACCGTATTAGTGTCCGTGTGCACGACCCCAGCCCGGATAGCGAACTCGAACAGCAGCCTCGCCGTGTCATTGCCTTTCTCATTGACCGTGAGACCATCCAGGTGGACGACCTCGTCAGCGGCATGAGCGTCGCGCGTATCTCCCACACGTGCAAGATTGACTGGTTAGAGCTCAACTACCAGGCCAACAAGCTGCTTTATCGTGACAAGCAACACCAACTCTTCCTGTACGATATTGGGGAGCAGGAGCGCAAGACCTTGTTGAATTACTGTACCTATGTCCAGTGGGTCCCGGGGAGCGACGTGGTCGTGGCGCAGAACCGGGTGGAGCTGTGTGTGTGGTACTCCATCAACAACCCCGACCGTGTGGCCGTCGTTGCGATTAAAGGTGAGGTCGAGGGCATCGAGCGTGGCAACGGCAAGACGGAAGTCATCGTGGACGAAGGGGTCACCACTGTGGCGTACGGTCTGGATGAGTCCATGATTGAGTTCGGTACCGCGATGGAACAAAAAGATTACAACCGTGCCTGCGAGCTGCTCGAAGGTTTGGCCCTCACCCCTGAAACCGAAGTCATGTGGACCACTCTTTCTCAAATTGCCATGCAAGAATTAAAGTTGAAGGTGGCGGAGCGCTGTTTTGCCGCTTTGGGGGACATTGCACGTGTCACGGCGCTGCAGAATATTAACGAGATGGCTTCCAAGGCCTCGAAAGAAAGTAAAGGTGCTACCGACGGGTACGATCACTACACCGTGCAGGCTGGTCTCGCCATCCTCAACAAGGACTTCAAGCGAGCGGAGCGTATTTACCTGGAAAATGGTAAAGTGGAAGAGGCGATCAACATGTGGGAAGAAATGAACCGGTTTGACGAATCCCTCGCCGTGGCGGAGCAGCGCAACCTCGACGATGTGGCGACTCGCCGGGCGCGCTACTTTTCGTGGTTGATGGAGACGCGTCAGTATGAGAAGGCGGGGCTCATCAAGGAGAAGGAGGGCAAGCACATTGACGCCATCAATCTCTATTTACGTGGTGGTACCCCCGCGCGTGCCGCCAACGTCGTCAACGAGAACGACTTGAAGCCGGAGCAGCAGTTGCTGGAGGCAATTGCCGCCGCACTGTTCAAGGCGCAAGTGTTTGAGAAGGCGGGTGACTTTTTCGAAAAGTTACACCTCGGCGATCGCGCCATCGACGCCTACAAGCGTGGCCACGTCTTCTCCCGTGCGGTCGAGTACGCCCAGCGCAACGACCCCGAGAAGGTCCCCAAGCTCGAAGAAGAATGGGGCGACTTTTTGGTGTCGCAGAAACACGTGGACCAGGCCATCAACCATTATTGCGAGGCGGAACAGTATTTCAAGGCGGTCAAAGCCGCCATCAGCTCCCGGCAGTGGGGCAAGGCGGCCGACATTCTCGAGTCGCAGAACCTCGGCGCCAAGGAGGACGGCACGATCGATAGCAAGATTGTCAACTGCTATAAAGCGATCGCCAAGCACTACGAGGATATGCACCAGTACACCGACGCTGAGAAGTTTTATGTGAAGGCCGGCGCCGTCAATGATGCCGTCGAAATGTATAGCCGTGCTGGTCTTGCGGATCAAATGTATCGTGTCGCCCAGCGGCACTTGGACCAGCAGCAGCTCGTCACGCTGTTCGTCGCGCAGGCGAAGCAGCTGGAGGCGAAGGAGGACTACGCCGGGGCGGAGCGCATCTACCTCAAGGTGAACGACCCCGACCAGGCCATCGTCATGTACAAGCGTACGCGTGACTTCACCAACATGATTCGCCTCGTGCAGTCCTACCGGCCGGACTTCTTGCTCAAGACACATCTTTCCCTCGGCGCGCAGTTCGAGAAGGAAAATAACTTTAAGCTGGCCGAGACGCATTACGTCGCTGGAAAGGACTGGGCCAGGGCGGTGAACATGTACCGCGAGCGTGAGATGTGGGATGACGCCGTGCGGGTTGCGAAGGTGCACGGTGGGGCCAACGCCTCCAAGCAAGTCGTTCTCTCCCGTGCGATGGTGCTCGACGCCGAGGAAGGTTTACACCTCCTCTCCAAGTTTGGCTTCGCGGAGAGTGGCATTGACGCCGCACTGGACGCGTACAAGTTCGACCTCGCCCTGCAGTGGGCGCAGGCCGCGCAGCCCGCCAAGCTGCCGTACGTCTATCTGAAGCAAGCCATGTACTATGAGGATCAGGGCGACTTCCGTATGGCGGAGGAGGCTTTTGTGAAATCGCAGAAACCACGCGAGGCGATCGACATGTATGTCCACCAACACGACTTTACCAGCGCGATGCGTGTGGCGGAGAATTACGACCCCAGCGCGGTGCCGCAGATTTCCGCCGCCAACGGTCGCGTCTGCTTCCAGCAAGGCAACTACAAGGAGGCGGAGGAGCTGTTTCTCCGTGCCAACGCCCCGGAGGCACTTCTCAAGTTGTACATTGAGGGTCGCATGTTCAATGACGCACAGCGGCTGGCAAAAGAACACTGCCCCGAGATGCAAGGCGAGGTGGCGAAGCGGATTGCCCTACAGTCCAACGACCCTCAGAAGGCGGGCGCTGTTTTGGAGGAAAATGGAGAATATCAGCTCGCCATCGATGCGTATATGGGTGCCACCGCCGAGACGGTCGAGGACCCCGCCGTGCTGGCGAACCTCTGGGTGCGTGCGGTCAAGGTGGCGCACAAGCATCAGCGCAACTCCCTCAAGGAGGTGTTAAAGGTGGTCGTCCCCAAGCTCAAGGAGAACCAGCGCTACGTCGAGGCCGGCCGCTGCCTCGAGGATGTCGAGGACTACAAGGGCGCCATCACGCTGTACGTGCAAGGGAAGAAGTTCGAGATGGCCGAGGCCCTCGCCAAGCGTATTAGCCCCGAGCTGGAAGACTTTGTCAAGCGTGCGATTGTGCAGGATAGTATCGAGGGCGGTCACATGCGCGATGCGAAGGTGGTGGAGGAGATGGACCCCGAGGCGGCGCTCAAGACGTACTTGGCCAATAATGATTTCCCCAACGCGCTGCGAATGGCCAAGCAGAAATCCAAGGAGGAACACCATTACGTGTCTGGACTAGAACTACAGTACCACGTGCGACAGAATGATATCCCCACCGCGCTGGAAGTCCTCACCCGCGAGGAGCTCGACCCTGAAGATTTTCGATTTTATGCGACGTGGGTGGAGTGCGCGAACCAGCTGGTGCTCACCCTTCTTCCCTCCGACACCCTCGACCTTACGTTGTTTCATCGTTACTTTGTGAAAGTCGCCGCGAGTATGAGTAAGTCCGGACAGCAGAATGAGGACGTGGCACAGGCCAACGCCCTTTCGCATGTCATTCACATCTACCACATGAGCCGTCGCATGCAGACGGAATGGGGCCTGGGGGACTTTGCCTTGCAGTTGATGTTAGGTCTACCGCGGTGGGTGCCACACATCCCAGCGGATAAAGCATTCTACGACGCTGGTCTCGTCGCGAAAGAAAAAGGAGCGAGCGATATCGCCTTTCTCTATCTAAACCGTGCCCTCGATATTGTGGAAAAGATTGAGGACGGCGATAAGGATAGCAGCGGGATTGACAACAATGACTTCGCCTTGACCGATTTCCCTAAAGTGTACCGACTACCGAAGAAAGCCACCATCGCGAAAGAAAAGATGGAAGAAATCAATAACTGGGTGCTGACGGAATCGATTGATGTGCATGCCAATCCCGACCGCAAATTGCCCGTCACCAACGATCCTCAGAGTAATGAGGAAATGTTTGCCGGTAGTCTCGTCTGCCCCAGCAGTGGCAATACGTTCCCGGAGTGTGCCGTCACGGGTTATCCTATTTTCGGCACGCAAGGCGTCTCCAAGTGCGGTCAGTGTGGCCGTAACGCCAATCAGAACGACTGGAATAAGTTTTTGATGGTAGCGAAACAGTGTCCCTGGTGTGAGCACCCGGAGAGCCCTGATTTCTCCATGTAATGAATAAAATTAAATAATAATAATAAAAGAAGTTTACTTTTCACTTTTTTGCCTTTTTTTTTTTTTGGAGAACGATTTTTTTGTTTGTTTGATCGTTTTTTCAAAAATAAAAGAATGCGAGAATAATAAAAGTGAGTTTTTGATAGTGTCATAATAATAATAATAATAAGGGGCTTTTATTATTCTTTCCCTTCTATAACGTTTTTTTTAAAAAAAAAAAAAAAGAATAATGCCATGTTAGAGTTTTTTTTTTTATTATTGATGTAACCTCTTTATATAATTGTTCTCTTTTTTTGTTATATTATATCTCCATGTATGTCAGTGAATATTGAAAAAAAAAAAAAAAAATAACAAAAAAAAAAAAAAGAAAGTATCCTCTCCAAAACCATCGAAAGTATCAAACAACAACAACAACTTTTATCTCTCTTTTTATTATTATTATTCATTTCTTAGAAAAAAAAAAATAGAAACTAATTAAAATAATATCATCATGGTCCGCTACGTGCAGCGCCCCTGGTACTCCCCCCTCGGCTTCATGGCCAGCGCCCCCACCAGCTACGTCCCTCTCATGGTGGTGACCTCCCTCGCTCTCATCTTCCCCATGCGCTACCGCCTGTCGGAATACTTTGAACGACAAAAAAACGGACCGCACATTGAAAACCGACAAAAAGCCGTCAAGTACTACAATGAGCTCGAACGGATGCACCGACGTCAGGCGATGCAGAACTTGGAAAATATGCAAAATGATAATAGCGGTCACCGCAATAGTGTGCGACTCGCCGAGGGTGGCATTCGCTTCGGGATGGTGGACGACGAGATGCAGTACTGGCGTAACTACCAGAGCGATGCGCTGCGGGCGGAAAAGTTGTTAGCGGAGATTAGAGAATTGAAGAGCAAGATGGCGAGTGAGGAAAAGCAGAAAAAGTAAAATCATAATCGTATAATATTATGATTATGATATGTGCTAGTTAGTAGAAAAAAAAAAAAAAAACCCTTTTTTAGTGTGTTTTCAACTGTAGAATGTAGTTTTAGTGTTTAGGAAAAAAAAAAAAAAAAAAAATGAGAATAAAATAAAAAAAATTGATCGCCCTGGGATGAAAGTGAATTTTTTCTTTTTTCTTGTTTCTGACATTTCTTTTCTTTCTCCTTTCTCTAACAAAAAAAAAAAAAAGAAGTAAATAAAGTTTTTTTTATTATAGATTCTCATTTTTTTTTTCTTTTCTTAGATCAATAGATATGTCCCTCGTAGAAAGCGACAATAATAATAATAATAATAATATAAAAAAGAAATCCTCCTTTCTTCCGTTTCAATTAAGTGTATTTAGTCTCGAAAAATTAGGAAAACAAATGGAATTATTTCTAAAAGATTTGAACGTTATTTTTACGCAATTATTATTAGAAAATAATAACAAAAATAAAAATGAAAATGAAAATAATAATAATATAAATTTTAATCCAGTACGATTACAGTTTGTTCAAATCAGCGCCCTTATTTCTCGACTCCAATCACAACTCAAAGAATTATTTTCCAAAAATAATAATAATGAAAATCTGAATAATAATAATAATTTATTTTTAGTAAAAGAAAATTGGAATTTAATTATGGAATTGTCTTCCTTGTTAAATGATTCTTTTTACGCATTATTATTACAATATAATAATAATAATCAAAATAATAATAACAATAATAATGAGACGGCAATTACATTAATGAATGCTATAATTGACATTGGGGAAAGTATAAAAAAAGTGTGTTCACGGTGAAACATAACTTATTATTATCGAACGGAAATCAAAATAATAATAATAGAACAGAAAAAATGAAAGTTGTGCCACAAAAAGTAAAAGAAGAAACCGTCCTTTATAATAATAATAATAATAATAATAATTCTCCACTCAATAATATTATTATTTCACCTCTTTCTTCCAGAGGAAACTCCCTTTCCCCAGCGAATAATAATAATAATTTAAATAATAATAATATTAATACCATCAAGAAAGAATTATTCGATGAGTTTCAAGACGCGGTCGATGAAACCGACAATAATAATAATGAAAAAGAAAATAATAATAATAATAATAATAATTTTAATTATTATCGTCCACCATCAACGGTTTCTTATACGTCTAAAAATATTTCCTTTGAAGACGATGAAATACAAAAAATAATAATAATAATAATAAACGAGAAAAAAATAAAATTGAAAAAGAAGAAGAAAGAATCACCACCTCCCTCCCAATAATAATAATAATATTAATAATAATCGTTTTATTTTGAATTCCATTTTAAAAGAATTAAATGCATTAAGTTATAATCAAACTGAAATGTATAATTTATTATTATTGCATTTTACCAATCAAAATAATAATAATAATCAAAAAAAATAATAATAATAATAAAGAAACTTTGTTACTTCAACTATTAAATGAAGAACGCGAAAAAAGCGAATCCCTCAAACGAGAAAACGAAACGATAAAAAATAATGTTTCCGATAAAAAAGAAAAAAGTCCTTTTTCAAATTTTAATAATAATAATAATAATAGAAATAATTCCGTTGAACAATACGAAAATAATAATAATAATAATAATATTTCACCAATCGGAAAATATCGAAATGAATTATTAAAAAAGATTTCATCACCGTCGCGTCATGAATCTATTTTGTATTTACCCAATAATAATAATAATAATAATAATAATAATAATTCAAATTTTGTGAATAATAATTCCAATATTTCGGTTTCTCCACTCAGTGAAAGAGATCAAAATAGTGTTTTGGGCTTCCATAATAATAATAATAATTCGCGTTCGCCGTCGATAAAAGAACCGTTACGAGAAGTGAATAAAAATACACTTTTTAACGAAAATAATAATAATAATAATAATAAAATGACCCGAGAGAAAGAAATTGTCAGTAACGCGCGTCTTTTTTTGGAAAGAATAACGCATCAAAATAATAATAATAATAATAACAATAATAATAATAATTTCGAAAAATCTGTAAATAATGAAAAAATGGAAAATAAAAATGTCACCTTGGTGCCGCCGATTCCACTTGAAAAATTATCGCAATACAATCAAAATCAAAATAATAATAATAATAATAATCATAATTGGAGTGGTCGTAGTGTGATTAGCGTAGAATTCAGTGACGAGGAAGATGAAAGTGAAATTCAAAATAAGAATCATAATTTTAATATTTATCATAATAAAAAAGAGGATCGTGCGCGTTCCTCCACGTTACCACCCTTTCCCCAACGAAACAAATCAAAAACTAAAAAAACGAGAAGAAATTGCCCAACAATTAAAAATTTTAGAACAAAAACAAAATGAGGTGTTAAACTTTTTTGAAAAGGAGATTGAAAAGGAAAAGAAAAGTAATGGTAATAAAAAAGATAATAAGAAAATTGAAGGTTTGTATTTTAAATTAAAAAATTTGTTACCCAAGTTTGAGGAGACTCAAAATAAACTTCAGCGACAGTTACAGGCGTTGTAATAGATTATAGTTATTTTTTTTTTTGATTTTACATTATATATTATACTAGATATCCTTTATGATTTTAAAACTAGATCGATTGCCAAACATGTGAAAAAGGAAAAAAAAAATAAAGTTTCTTTATCAAATCCAAAATAAACACAAATACACACAATCAATATACTATTATTATTATTATTTTTCTCTCTCCTTTATTTCCACAGAAGTGCAAAAAAAAAAAAAAAAATTATCCGTAGATCCATTCTTTATTTTTTTTTTTTTTTCATTATGCCTCGAGAGATTGTCACCATTCAGGTCGGCCAGTGCGGCAACCAGCTAGGCTTGCGGTGGTGGGATGTAATGCTAAATGAATACAAATCACACCCACAGTACGACGAAGCACGGGACGCACTTTTCATGTTTGATAAAAACGCTGGCAGCGACACCAAGGATATGAAAAACTTACGCGCACGGAGTGTCAACATTGACATGGAGGAAGGCGTGCTCAACAACATCATGAAGGGTCCACTAAAAAGTTTATTTGACAATGGTTTTTTCATTTCTGATGTGAGTGGCGCCGGCAATAACTGGGCCGTGGGCCACATGGAGTACGGGGATAAATATATTAGCGAGATCACCGACACGGTGCGACAGCAAGTGGAGTGCTGTGATTGTATCCAATCTTTTTTTATTATGCATTCGTTAAGTGGTGGCACCGGCAGCGGTTTGGGGTCGCGTGTGGTGGGGATGTTGGAAGAAGAGTTTCCGCATGTTTTTCGTATTTCACCTGTGGTGATGCCGTCTGTCGTCGATGATGTCGTGACCGCGCCGTATAATAGTTGTTTTTCGCTAAAAGAGCTGATTGAGCACTCCGACTGTGTCATCCCGATTGACAATGACGCGCTGGCTCGAATGGTCGAACGCGCCATGAAGGGAGAAAAAAGTACAACCACCGCCAATGCACCTTCGTCGGCGAATAGTGCGGCGTATAATAAAGATAAGTTTAACGCCGCGGTGCCGACGGCGACGAAAGGTTTACCGTATGAGCACATGAACGCCCTGGTGGCGCAAATGCTAAGTAATCTCACCAGTCCCATGCGCTTTCCAGGGCCCCTCAATTTCGATATTAATGAAGTGACGACCAACTTGGTGCCGTACCCTCGTCTGCACATGTTAACGACGGCCCTCGCGCCGCTCAGTGTGAGTGCCCGTCATCAGCCCACCGGCACGCGTGGCATTGATCAAATCATTCTATCCTGTCTGGATAAGGATCATCAACTCGTCGACTACAACAGCCCCACGCACGATCATGTCTGCCTCGCCACCGCGATTCTCGCCAGAGGGCCACAAATCACGATTGGGGACATGACCCGCAATATTGCCAAACTAAAAGAAAAGATACGACTACCGTATTGGAACGAAGATGGATTTAAGACGGCCTTGTGTGGGGTGAGCCCAATTGGCCACAAGGACTCGGTGTTGATGATTTCCAATAACTGTGGCATCGCGAGCAAGGTGGAAAGTTTGTATAATAAGTTTATGAAACTGTATTCGGTGAAGTCGCACGTGCATCATTATGAATCTTTTTTGAGTACGGCGTACTTTGATATGACCGCGGAGGAGATCCACACCATGCTAGACGATTACACGTTTTTGGATAGTAGTAGCGCCATGGCCCCGAAGGATGCCCCAAAACGCATGAAAGACTTGATATACTACTAAACAAGCAAACAGAGCTTGGAGAAAACAAACACAAATGAAATAGTATATGACGAATAGACAAGAATACGAAACCACCTAAAAAAAAAAAAAAAATAACACCGCCACTGCTTTTTGATGGAAGAGATTCATCTTTCGAAAACAACAATACCCCACTCTCTCTTTTCTGCCTCTTTTACCGCAATCCAAAACACCGAATCAAGAAAAAGGTTTTGACACTTTTTTTTTTGTTATCAAACCCCCACTATCCTCTTACCGAGAACTTTTTTTTTTTCCAAACGAGATCCATGTCCTCTCTCCGTAAGACTGCCATCGTCGCCGCCGCTTGTCTCGCGCTAGCGGTCAAGGCGGACGACTGCGTCCAGTACGACGGCGCCACGTGCACCGCGTGCAAAGATGGCCACTTCCTCCTGAACGGCCGCTGCTACGACTGCCCCGATGACTGCGACGTCTGCACGGACGGCAACACCTGCACCACGTGCGAGCGCGGCCACTACCTCAGCGGTGGTCGCTGCCCGGAGTGTGGCTTCATGTGCAATGCCTGCTCCAGCGCGAACACGTGCGACGAGTGTGCTCCGGGTTTCAAGGTGAGCAACGGTGCCTGCGTTCGCAATGACTGCCCCCTCCTCTGCGTCACCTGCAGTGACGCCAACACGTGCACGGAGTGCGGCAAGGGTTTGTTCGTGTCCAACGGCCAGTGCCGTAACTGCCCGAATGACTGCGACGTCTGCACGGATGCCAACACCTGCACGACGTGCGACTCCGGTAACTTCCTCTCCAACGGCCGCTGCTACGACTGCCCCGATGACTGCGAAGTGTGCACCTCCGCTAACACCTGCGATCAGTGCGAGGCTGGCAAGACCTTCAACGGCGTCCGCTGCGTCTCCAATGGATCTTCTGGTGGTTGTCCCAACGACTGCCAGACGTGCACGGATGCCAACACGTGCACGGTCTGCGAACAGGGCAACTACCTCTCCAATGGCCAATGCTACGACTGTCTCAACGACTGCGAGGAGTGCACTTCCGCCACCACCTGCGACCGCTGCGAGAACGGCAAGGTCTTCGACGGCACCCGCTGCGTTCGCAACGGCGGTTCCGGCAGCTGCCCCAACGACTGCGTGACGTGCTCCGATGCCAACACCTGCACCCAGTGCGAGAGCGGTAACTTCCTCCAGAACGGTCAGTGCTACGATTGCCCTGAAGACTGCGAAGTCTGCACTTCCGCCACGACTTGCACCACCTGCGAGGCTGGCAAGACCTTCAACGGCGTTCGTTGTGTCTCCGGCTCTGGTGGCAAGTGCCCGAACGACTGCGTGACGTGCTCCGATGCCAACACCTGCACCCAGTGCGAGAGCGGTAACTTCCTCCAGAACGGTCAGTGCTACGATTGCCCTGAAGACTGCGAAGTTTGCACTTCCGCCACGACTTGCACCACCTGCGAGGCTGGCAAGACCTTCAACGGCGTTCGTTGTGTCTCCGGCTCTGGTGGCAAGTGCCCCAACGACTGCGTGACGTGCTCTGATGCCAACACGTGCACGGTCTGCGAGAGCGGTAACTTCCTCCAGAACGGCCAGTGCTACGACTGCCCCGATGACTGCGAAGTCTGCGACTCCGCCACCACTTGCACTCGCTGCGAGGTCGGCAAGAAGTTCAACGGCGTCCGCTGCGTGTACGATAACCCCTCCGACGGTTGCCCCAACAACTGCGCCGCTTGCACGAAGAGCGATACCTGCGACACCTGCCTGAGCCGTTACTACCTCAGCGCCGGACAGTGCTACAACTGCATTGATGGCTGTGAGCTCTGCTACGACGGCAGCAGCTGCAGTCGCTGCGAACTGGGCAAGGTCGTCTCTGGGGGCCGCTGTGTTCGCAGTCCGGACTCCGCTGCTGCCACCGTCAGTGTGCTCAGTGCGCTCTCTGTCCTCCTCGCCGCTACCCTGACCCTCCTCGCGTAACGGAGAAAAAGAACATCGTCCCCTCCTCTTTTTTTTTTTTTTATATATATGTGATTTTAATCCGCCAAGGCTTCTTTTTTATTTATTTTAAATTATAAAAAGAAAACCGTGTCTTTTTTTTTTGTGTTTTCGTACTTTTTGACACACGGCGCTGTTTTGTCTGTTGTTGTCTTGTAGAGAAGTATGCAAAACAAAAACAAAATAAGAAGGTTTCATTTTTATATAGTTTTCTCTACTCGTTGTCTGTCAAACCCTCCAATTTGTGAACGCTCTGTACACGACGTTAGAAAAACTGCAAAAAAAATTACTAATCGGAAAGGATTCCGGGGGGAGAAGGTCCACACCGTACAGACTTCTTTCCCCTTTGTGTTCCATTGATTTTTCCACATGTTGTTTTTCCTATAAGATTGATAAAATTCAAAAAAAAAAAAAAAAAAGATATGAAAAAACGTAGAATAAAGGGTAAAAAACATTGTTTTTTTTTTTTTTCCATTTGTTCTCCCTTTTACCTCCCTCTCCCCGCCAAAGAATGAAAAAAAAAAAAAAAGAAATCCGTGTAGGTGAAAAATACTGTATTTCACTATTTCGTTAAAGATCTTGTGACATCACTTCTTTTGCACTCCTTATCTTTCTTTCTACGTTCTTTTTTCCAAAAAAAAAAAAAAGGTTTTTTACGCTTTTCTACCGTTTACTACACTCTCTTTAATATCTCATCATGCCCTCTCTGCGCACCGCTGTGATCGCCGTCGGCTGTCTCGCCACCCTTTCCGCGAACGCCGACAAGTGCCTCACGTACGACTCGTGGAAGTGCACTTCCTGCGCCTCTGGCAACTATCTCAGTGATAATCGGTGCTACGACTGTCCGTCTGGCTGCTTGGCGTGTCAAGGCGCTAATTCTTGTCAGCAATGCACGACGGGCACGCACTTCAGTGGTGGCCGCTGCATCTCCTCCGTGCCCTCGTCGGCCTCGTCGACCAGCGTGATTGGCGCGGCAACTGTACTCCTCGCTGCCCTCCTCGCTATCGCCGCGTGATCGCGAAAACAAAAGAAAAAAAAAAAAATAAGAATGAAAAAAGCTTTTTTTTTTTTTGTGTTTTAATTTCCCTATTTCTTTTATTTTATTTATATATTTGTATGCCGGTTTACGCTGTCCAATTTTTTTTATTATTTTCAAAAAAAAAAAGTTAAAATACAAATATTTGTTTTTTTGTATGTTTTTCACACGCGGTGCTCTTTCGCCTGCCGTGACCCAGTAGAGTTTTTAAAAAATAAGAAAAAAAAAGGGGGGCAACAGAGGGGAAAAAAAAAGGAAAGTTTCGTTTTATTTTTATATCGTTTCTCTACTCGTTAACCGCTTTACCATCTCATGGAAATGGCACACGACGTGAGAAGAAACCCCAACCGACTAACCGGAAAAGGAGTTCAGAGTTTTTGAAAAGAAAGTTCAAAAAAAAAAAAAAATACAATTTTCTTTCTCAATTTCTGTTTCTCCTCCCCTCTCTTCCCTTCCCTGATCATTATATATTTGGAAAAAATAATAATATATAATTGAACTGAACAAAGGATAAAGTACATTTTTTTTTTTTTTGATAGTTATTTTTTTATTATTTTGATATTTTTACCCGACAAAAACAAAAACAAAACAGAAACAAAATTAGTTGATGAACATCCCGCCATTCGTTACTTCTACTTGACGTGTATGCTGTACTGCCCTATTCTCTCTTTTTTGTTTCTCTTACTGTGTAGTTTTTCGCATTCCTACTATCATAACAATCTCAAAAAACACATGTCCTCCCTTCGCAAGACTGCCGTTGTGGCCGCCGCTTGCCTTGCCACCCTTGCGGTGCAGGCAGACGACTGCATCCGATACAACGGCCTGACCTGTGTGCAGTGTGAGCGCGGTAACTACCTCAGTGGTGGCCGCTGCTACGACTGCCCGAATGACTGCGATGTCTGCACCGACGGAGCGACCTGCACCACGTGCGAGAGCGGTAACTACCTCTCCAACGGCCGCTGCTACGACTGCCCTGAGGACTGCGATGTGTGCACTTCTGCTGGTACCTGCGACCGCTGCGAGTTCGGTAAGAATTTTAACGGTGTCCGCTGCGTTCGCAACGGCATGAACTCTGCCTCCACGGTGGGTGTGCTGGGTGCCGCCTCTGTCCTCCTGGCTGCCGCCCTCGCCGTCGTCGCGTAATGCGAAAACACTTTTTTTTTTTTTTAAATATATATTTTACTATATTCCTCCAATTTCTTTTCTCTTCACATTTTCAAGTGTGATAAACATATCTTTTTTGTGTTGTGTTTTCCTACTTTTTGACACGCAGCGCTGTTTCGTCTGTTGTTGTCCCGTAGAGAAGTATGCGAAAAACCAAACAAAACAGAGAGTTTCTTTTTTATTTTATATATTTATAGTTTTGCCTACTCGTTACCGATCTACCATTTGAGCGGTGTACGGCGTAGACAAAACTCTAATCCGAAAGGAATTCGAGAGCTTGGAGAGAAGGTTCATCACGTACAGACTTTTCCCCTTTGCGTTCCCATTATTGTCACCCGAGGCATATAAAAAGAAGAATGAAGGGTGACAGACGGTAAAATAAACATTTTTTTTTTTTTTTTATCAAACATTATGATTTATCTTCCTTCCTCTATTGAATTGACATATTAAGGTACTGTGTCGAACTGTATTGCTGTTTTATGCGATAATGGGCCCACTTTTACAGACAGACTATTTCCTTTTTCTCTTACTGTATAGTTTTTCGCATTCCTACTATCATAACAATCTCAAAAACACACATGTCCTCCCTTCGCAAGACTGCCGTTGTGGCCGCCGCTTGCCTTGCCACCCTTGCGGTGCAGGCAGACGACTGCGTCCGATACAATGGCCTGACCTGTGTGGAGTGTGAGCGCGGTAACTACCTCAGTGGTGGCCGCTGCTACGACTGCCCTGATGATTGTGATGTTTGCACCAATGGCTATACGTGCACGACGTGCGAGGAGGGGAACTTCCTCTCCAACGGCCGCTGCTACGATTGCCCTGATGACTGCGATGCCTGCACTTCCGCTAACACCTGCGACCGCTGCGAGCCCGGCAAGACCTTCAACGGTGTCCGCTGCGTCTCCGGTGGGTCCCCTATCCGCTGCCCCGACGACTGCCTGACTTGCACGGATTCTAACACGTGCACTCAGTGCGAGAGTGGTAACTACCTTCTGAACGGCCGCTGCTACGACTGCCCTGATGACTGCGATGTTTGCACTTCTGCTGGTACCTGCGATCAGTGCGAGCCTGGCAAGACCTTCAACGGCGTCCGCTGCGTCTCCGGTGGATCCTCTACGCGCTGCCCCAACGACTGCCTGACGTGCTCCGATGCCAACACCTGCACTCAGTGCGAGAGCGGTAACTTCCTCCAAAACGGTCAGTGCTACGATTGCCCTGATGACTGCGACGTTTGCACCGACAGCCGTACCTGCACTGTCTGCGAGGAGGGCAACTTCCTCTCCAACGGCCGCTGCTACGACTGCCCTGATGACTGCGATGCCTGCACTTCCGCTAACACCTGCGACCGCTGCGAGCCTGGCAAGACCTTCAACGGCGTCCGCTGCGTCTCCGGTGGGTCTGCCACGCGCTGCCCCGACGACTGTGTGACGTGCACGGATTCTAACACGTGCACTCAGTGCGAGAGCGGTAACTACCTTCTGAACGGCCGCTGCTACGACTGCCCCGATGACTGCGAGGTCTGCACTTCCGCTACCACCTGCAGCCGCTGCGAGACCGGCAAGACCTTCAACGGTGTCCGCTGCGTCTCCGGTGGGTCTGCCACGCGCTGCCCCGACGACTGCCTGACTTGCACGGATTCTAACACGTGCACTCAGTGCGAGAGCGGTAACTACCTTCTGAACGGCCGCTGCTACGACTGCCCTGATGACTGCGATGTTTGCACCTTCTGCTGGTACCTGCGATCAGTGCGAGCCTGGCAAGACCTTCAACGGCGTCCGCTGCGTCTCCAATGGATCCTCTACGCGCTGCCCTAACGACTGTCTGACTTGCACGGATTCTAACACGTGCACTCAGTGCGAGCTCGGCAACTACCTCAGCGGCGGAAAGTGCTACGACTGCCCCGATGACTGCGACGTTTGCACCGACAGCCGTACCTGCACTGTCTGCGAGGAGGGCAACTTCCTCTCCAACGGCCGCTGCTACGACTGCCCTGATGACTGCGATGTGTGCACTTCCGCCACCACCTGCGACCGCTGCGAGGCTGGCAAGACCTTCAACGGGGTTCGTTGCGTCCGTACCTCGACGATTCGCTGCCCTAACGACTGTGTGACGTGCACGGATTCTCAGACGTGCACTGTCTGCGAGAGCGGTAACTACCTTCTGAACGGTCAGTGCTACGACTGCCCCGATGACTGCGATGTGTGCGACTCCGCCACCACTTGCACTCGCTGCGAGCTCGGCAAGAAGTTCAACGGCGTCCGCTGCGTGTACGATAACCCTTCCACTGGTTGCCCCAACAACTGCGCCGCTTGTTCGACCAGCAATATCTGTGAAACCTGCAAGAGTGGCTACTACCTGACGGGCGGAGAGTGCAAGAAGTGCATTGACCACTGCGAGATCTGCTACGACAGCAACACCTGCCATCGCTGCGAGCCCGGCAAGGTCGTCTCTGGGGGCCGCTGCGCCAGGGCAATCGATGTGACCTCCACGGTCGGTGTGTTCGGTGCTATCTCTGTCCTCCTCGCCACCGCTCTGGCCATCGTTGCGTAATGCAAAAAATGAAAACGCCTTTTTTTTTTTTATATATATGACTATATTCCTACAAGTTTTTTTTTTAACATATATAATTTCAAGTGTGATAAACATATCTTTTTGTTTTGTATTTTCATACTTTTTGACACACAGCGTTGTTTCGTCTGTTGTTGTCCCGTAGAGAAGTATGCGAAAACAAACAAAATAGAGAATTTTTTTTTTTTATATGGTTTCTCTACTCGTTACCGAACCCTCAAACTTGTGAAGCCCCCTGTGCGACGTTAGAAGAAATTCAATTCCTAACCCGAAGAAAAAAAGAATCAGAGCACCTGGGAGGGAACGTTCATTACGTACAGACGTCTTTCCTCTTGTGTTTCCGTTTTTTTTTTTGTTTTCTCTTTTTTGTCCCCTTGAGACTTAAAAAAAAAGAAGTGAAAAATTCGGACAAACGGTAAAGAACTTTTTTTTATTATGATTTAAACACCTTAATGAACCTCCCTTTCCCCTCGGCAAAGTATGTTAGACAATGATCACAACAACCATTGGCTTCCGTCTCTGTTCTGTATTTTCCTGTTTCGTACTTGCTGCACAGCACCAGAACCTTTCCTCTTTCTCCCCACATTCCCTCTCGAAAGGTTCTATCGCTTTCTTTCGCTCAACAAACTAAAATACCCATTCCAATCATGTTCTCTCCTCGCCGAACCCTTCTCGCCGCCGCCTGCCTGACTACCCTTGTGGTGAAGGCGGACGACTGCGTCCAGTACGACGGCGCCACGTGCACCGCGTGCAAAGATGGCCACTTCCTCCTGAACGGCCGCTGCTACGACTGCCCCGATGACTGCGACGTCTGCACGGACGGCAACACCTGCACCACGTGCGAGCGCGGCCACTACCTCAGCGGTGGTCGCTGCCCCGAGTGTGGCTTCATGTGCAATGCCTGCTCCGCCGCCAACACGTGCGACGAGTGTGCTCCGGGTTTCAAGGTGAGCAACGGTGCCTGCGTTCGCAACGGTTGCCCCCTCCTCTGCAACACCTGCAGTGATGCCAACACGTGCACGGAGTGCGGCAAGGGTTTGTTTGTTTCCAACGGCCAGTGCCGTAACTGCCCGAATGACTGCGACGTTTGCTCCGATGCCAACACCTGCACCACGTGCGAGACCGGTAACTTCCTTCAGAACGGCCGCTGCTACGACTGCCCCGATGACTGCGAAGTGTGCACCTCCGCCAACACCTGCGATCAGTGCGAGGCCGGCAAGACCTTCAACGGCGTCCGCTGCGTCTCCAATGGATCTTCTGGTGGTTGTCCCAACGACTGCCAGACGTGCACGGATGCCAACACGTGCACGGTCTGCGAACAGGGCAACTACCTCTCCAACGGCCAATGCTACGACTGTCTCAACAACTGCGAGGAGTGCACTTCCGCCACCACCTGCGACCGCTGCGAGAACGGCAAGGTCTTCGACGGCACCCGCTGCGTTCGCAACGGCGCTTCCGGCAACTGCCCCAACGACTGCGTGACGTGCACGGATGCCAACACCTGCACCCAGTGCGAGAACGGTAACTACCTTCTGAACGGTCAGTGCTACGACTGCCCCGATGACTGCGAGATCTGCACTTCCGCCAACACCTGCGACCGCTGCGAGCTCGGCAAGACCTTCAACGGCGTCCGTTGCGTGCGGTCCGGCCTGGACTCTGCCGCCACGGCGGGTGTGCTGGGTGCCGCCTCTGTCCTCCTGGCTGCCGCCCTCGCCGTCGTCGCGTAACGCGAAGAACGAAAAACAAAAAAAAAAAACATTTCTTTTACTGATTCATTTATATGTTTTTATTCCCTCATCGTTTTTTTTTTTCTTTTTAATATATAATTTCAAGTGATAAAGATATCTTTTTGTGTTGTGTTTTCGTACTTTTTGACACGCAGCGTTGTTTCGTCTGCCGTTGTCCTGTAGAAAAGTATGTGAAAAAGTAAACCAAACAGAGCATTTCATTTTATATAGTTTTGTCTACTGGCTGCCGACCCATGGTCTTGTGTAGTCTCGTACATGGTAGAAAAACTGCAAAAAAACTAATCTGAAAAGAATAAGAGAGCTTGGGGAGAACGTTCATCACGTACAAACTTCTTCCCTTGCGTTTCCATTTTTTTTTTTCTCCTTTTGTTTATTCCCGTTCATTTCTCCCTTCTCCCCTCTTCCCGTTCAAAAAGCTCAAAAAAAAAAACAAAAAAAAAAAAACAAACAAACAAACCAACAACGATTGGGTTTCGTCTCCTTTGTGTGCTTTGTATTCGCTGCGCTCCACTACCACCTTCCCTCTTTCTCCCCCTATTCTCTCCCGTAAGATTCTATCGTTTTCTTTCGCTTAACAAACTAAAAAACCCCCATTCCAATCATGTTCTCTCCTCGCCGAACCCTTCTCGCCGCCGCTTGCCTGACTACCCTTGTGGTGAAGGCGGACGACTGCGTCCAGTACGACGGCGCCACGTGCACCGCGTGCAAAGATGGCCACTTCCTCCTGAACGGCCGCTGCTACGACTGCCCCGATGACTGCGACGTCTGCACGGACGCCAACACCTGCACCACGTGCGAGCGTGGCCACTACCTCAGTGGTGGTCTCTGCCCCGAGTGTGGCTTCATGTGCAATGCCTGCTCCAGCGCGAACACGTGCGACGAGTGTGCTCCGGGTTTCAAGGTGAGCAACGGTGCCTGCGTTCGCAACGGCTGCCCGTGGTTGTGCGTCACTTGCAGTGATGCCAACACGTGCACGGAGTGCGGCAAGGGTTTGTTTGTTTCCAACGGCCAGTGCCGTAACTGCCCGAATGATTGCGACGTTTGCTCCGATGCCAACACCTGCACGACGTGCGAGTCCGGTAGCTACCTTCTGAACGGTCAGTGCTACGATTGCCCTAATGACTGCGAGGTCTGCACTTCCGCCAACACCTGCGATCAGTGCGAGGCCGGCAAGACCTTCAACGGCGTCCGCTGCGTCTCCAATGGGTCCCCACCGTCCGGCTACTGCCCGGACGGGTGCGCGGCGTGCTCCGATGCCAACACCTGCACCACGTGCAAGTCCGAGCACTACCTCCTGAACGGCCGCTGCTACGACTGCCCCGATGACTGCGACGTCTGCACGGACGCCAACACCTGCACCACGTGCGAGCGTGGCCACTACCTCAGTGGTGGTCTCTGCCCCGAGTGTGGCTTCATGTGCAATGCCTGCTCCAGCGCGAACACGTGCGACGAGTGTGCTCCGGGTTTCAAGGTGAGCAACGGTGCCTGCGTTCGCAACGACTGCCCGTGGTTGTGCGTCACTTGCAGTGATGCCAACACGTGCACGGAGTGCGGCAAGGGTTTGTTTGTTTCCAACGGCCAGTGCCGTAACTGCCCGAATGATTGCGACGTTTGCTCCGATGCCAACACCTGCACCACGTGCGAGTCCGGTAGCTACCTTCTGAACGGTCAGTGCTACGACTGCCCTAATGACTGCGAGGTCTGCACTTCCGCCAACACCTGCGATCAGTGCGAGGCCGGCAAGACCTTCAACGGCGTCCGCTGCGTCTCCAACACTGTTTCTGGTGGTTGTCCCAACGACTGCCAGACGTGCACGGATTCCAACACGTGCACGGTCTGCGAGCGCGGCAACTACCTCTCCAACGGCCAATGCTACGACTGTCTCAACGACTGCGAGGAGTGCACTTCCGCCACCACCTGCGACCGCTGCGAGACCGGCAAGGTCTTCGACGGCACCCGCTGCGTTCGCAACGGCGCTTCCGCCGGCTGCCCCAACGACTGCGTGACGTGCTCCGATGCCAACACCTGCACCCAGTGCGAGAGCGGTAACTTCCTCCAGAACGGCCAGTGCTACGATTGCCCTGAAGACTGCGAAGTCTGCACTTCCGCCAACACCTGCGACCGCTGCGAGCTCGGCAAGACCTTCAACGGCGTCCGTTGCGTGCGGTCCGGCCTGGACTCTGCCGCCACGGCGGGTGTGCTGGGTGCCGCCTCTGTCCTCCTGGCTGCCGCCCTCGCCGTCGTCGCGTAACGCGAAGAACGAAAAAAAAATTTCTTTTACTGATTAATTTATATGTTTTTATTCCTTCATCGTTTTTTCTTTTCTTTTTAATATATAACTTCAAGTGATAAAGATATCTTTTTGTGTTGTGTTTTCGTACTTTTTGACACGTAGCGTTGTTTCGTCTGCCGTTGTCCTGTAGAAAAGTATGCGAAAAACTAAACCAAACAGAGAATATCATTTTATATAGTTTTGTCTACTGACTACCGACCCATGGTCTTGTGTAGTCTCGTACATGGTAGAAAAACTGCAAAAAAACTAATCCGAAAAGAATAAGAGAGCTTGGGGAGAACGTTCACCACGTACAAACTTCTTCCCTTGTGTTTCCTGTTTTTTGTTTATTCCCGTTGATTTTCCCCCTTCTCCCCTCTTCCCGTCAAAAAAACTCAAAACAAACACACAACAACCATTGGCTTTCGTTTCCTTGCTGCATTTTCCTGTTTCGTACTTGCTACACAGCACCAGAACCTTTCCTCTTTCTCCCCACATTCCCTCTCGTAAGGTTCTATCGTTTTCTTTCGCTCAACAAACTAAAACACCCATTCCAGTCATGTTCTCTCCTCGCCGAACCCTTCTCGCCGCCGCCTGCCTGACCACCCTTGTGGTGAAGGCAGACCAGTGCATCCAGTATAACGGGACGACCTGCGCCGCCTGCGCGGCCGGAACCTACCTCGACCACGGCGCATGCTACCCCTGCCGTGACCGCTGCAAGGAGTGTATCGACGGGGAACAGTGCACGGTCTGCAAAAAGCGTTCCGCCGTCTACGACGGGCAGTTTTGCTACGACTGTCCGGAGGGGTGCACATACTGTTTTAACAATCAAACCTGTGTCACGTGTGAGCTCTTTAAGCACTTCAACGGCGTCCGCTGCGTCGGTCTGTTCGGCCCCAATGCTGCGACCACGGTCGGTGTGATGGGTGCCGTCTCTGTGCTCCTCGCTGCCGCTCTCGCCGTCGTCGTCTAATGCGGAAAAAGAAAGTTTTTTTTTTCTTTTTTTTTTTTTTTTGAAGAATTTCATTTCCCGTCAAATCTGTTCTTTTGTAATATATCAAAAAGGCGTGCCTCTTTGTTCTGTGTTTTGTACCTATCGACACACCGCGTGATTTCGTCTGTTGTTGTCGTTGAAGGTATGTAGGCAATATAAACCAAAAAAAATAGAGAGTTCATTTATATATAGTTTCTCTTTGTTTTCGCGACGGACCGCACAATCTTGTGAAGGTCCCTGTACGACGTGGAAGAAATACAAATTAATAATCTGAAAAAAAAAAAAAAAATAAAAATATGGATTCAGAGCGGTAAGGAAATAGAATATATTCATTTTGTGTAAACTTCTTTCTTCCTGTTTCCTTTTTTTCGGGCCATTTTAGCGCCATAAAAAAAAAAAAAAAAAGCGAATACTGGACAAAAAAAAAAATAAAATAATTACGTGTTTAATTTTTCCTATTTCTTTACCCTGTGAACATCAGAAAATAAAGAGGCAACTAAACGATCACAACAACCATTGGCTTCCGTCTCTGTTCTGTATTTCTTGGTTTTCTCGAACCGCACCAGAACCTTTCCTTTCCTCCCCACTTTCCTTCATACAAGATTCTATCGCTTTCTTTCGCTCAACAAACTAAAACACCTCATTCCAATCATGTTCTCTCCTCGCCGAACCCTTCTCGCCGCCGCCTGCCTGACCACCCTTGTGGTGAAGGCCGACGACTGCATGCAGTATAACGGTACTATGTGCACTGCCTGCAAGTCCGGCCATTACCTCCTGAAAGGCCGCTGCGATAACTGCCCCGAAGGCTGCGCGGTGTGCCGTTCCAGTAGTTTCTGCGACCAGTGCGAGCCCGGCAAGAGGAAAAGCGTCGGCCGCTGCTACGACTGCCCCTCATACTGCGCGGAGTGCAATGAGGCCAACACGTGCCTCACCTGCACGAGCGGTAGCTACCTCTCGAACGGCCGGTGTCCCCTCTGCCCCCTTGACTGCGAGGTCTGCACTTCCGCTAACACCTGCGATCGGTGCAAGCAGCTCCTGACCTTCGACGGCGAACGCTGCGTCCGCGGGGGATGCCCCTGGGACTGCCTGACGTGCACGGATTCTCAGACGTGCACGGTCTGCGAGAGCGGTAACTACCTTCTGAACGGTCGCTGCCCTAGCTGCCCGGACGGCTGCGAGGAGTGCACCTCCGCCAACACCTGCGACCGCTGCGAGGCTAACAAGAAGTTCGACGGCGTCCGCTGCGTGTACGATAACCCTTCCACTGGTTGCCCCAACAACTGCGCCTTCTGCAAAACCAGCGATACCTGTAAAACCTGCGATCTTGGCTACTACCTCAGCGCCGGACAATGCTACAAGTGCATTGACGGCTGTGAGATCTGCTACGACAGCACCAGCTGCGACCGATGCGAGGTCGGCAGGGTCATCTGGAAGGGCCGCTGTGGCAGTGCAATCGACACGACCTTCACCGTCGGTGTGCTTGGTGCTATCTCTGTCCTCCTCGCCACCGCTCTGGCCGTCGTCGCGTAATGCAAAAAGCAAAAAAACCACTTTTATATATATATATATATATATATATATCATTTTATTCCCTCATCGTTTTTTTTTTTTTTTTAATATATAATTTCAAGTGTGATAAACATATCTTTTTGTTTCTGTTTTCATACTTTTTACACACAGCGCTGTTTCGTCTGTCGTTGTGCCGTAGAGAAGTATGCAAAAGAACAAACAAAAATAGATAACTCTTTCTAAATAGTTTCTCTACTCGTTACCGTACCCTCGAACTTGTGAAGCCCCCTGTGCGACGTTAGAAGAAATTGAATTTCTAATCCGAAAGAAACCAGAGCGCAGAGAGCGAATGTTCGTCACGTACTGACGTTTTTTCCTTGTGTTTCTGTTTTTTTTTTTTTTCCCTTGTTGTCCCTTTGAGACAAAAAAAAAAAAAGATGTGAACAATTCGGACAAATCGTAAAGAACTTTTTTTTTTAAAAACAAAAACAAAAACATTTTCCTGATCCTCCCTTTCTCCCCGGCAAAGTATGTTAGACAATGATCACAACAACCATTGGCTTCCGTCTCTTTTCTGTATTTCGTGGTTTTCTCGAACCGCACCAGAACCTTTCCTTTCCTCCCCACATTCCCTCTCGTAAGATTCTATCGCTTTCTTTCGCTCAACAAACTAAAACACCCCCATTCCAATCATGTTCTCTCCTCGCCGAACCCTTCTCGCCGCCGCTTGCCTGACTACCCTTGTGGTGAAGGCGGACGACTGCGTCCAGTACGACGGCGCCACGTGCACCGCGTGCAAAGATGGCCACTTCCTCCTGAACGGCCGCTGCTACGACTGCCCTGATGACTGCGACGTCTGCACGGACGGCAACACCTGCACCACGTGCGAGCGCGGCCACTACCTCAGCGGTGGTCGCTGCCCGGAGTGTGGCTTCATGTGCAATGCCTGCTCCGCCGCCAACACGTGCGACGAGTGTGCCCCGGGTTTCAAGGTGAGCAACGGTGCCTGCGTTCGCAACGGCTGCCCCCTCCTCTGCAACACCTGCAGTGACGCCAACACATGCACGGAGTGCGGGAAGGGTTTGTTTGTTTCCAACGGCCAGTGCCGTAACTGCCCGAATGACTGCGACGTCTGCTCCGATGCCAACACCTGCACGACGTGCGAGAGCGGTAACTACCTTCTGAACGGTCGTTGCTACGACTGCCCTGATGACTGCGAGGTCTGCACTTCCGCCAACACCTGCGATCAGTGCGAGGCCGGCAAGACCTTCAACGGCGTCCGCTGCGTGTCGAACACTGTTTCTGGTGGTTGTCCCAACGACTGCCAGACGTGCACGGATGCCAACACGTGTACGGTCTGCGAGCGCGGCAACTACCTCTCCAACGGCCAATGCTACGACTGCCTCAACGACTGCGAGGAGTGCACTTCCGCCACCACCTGCGACCGCTGCGAGACCGGCAAGGTCTTCGACGGCACCCGCTGCGTTCGCAACGGCGCTTCCGCCGGCTGCCCCAACGACTGCGTGACGTGCTCCGATGCCAACACCTGCACCCAGTGCGAGAACGGTAACTACCTTCTGAACGGTCAGTGCTACGACTGCCCCGATGACTGCGAGATCTGCACTTCCGCCAACACCTGCGACCGCTGCGAGCTCGGCAAGACCTTCAACGGCGTCCGTTGCGTGCGGTCCGGCCTGGACTCCGCCGCCACGGCGGGTGTGCTGGGTGCCGCCTCTGTCCTCCTGGCTGCCGCCCTCGCCGTCGTCGCGTAACGCGAAGAACGAAAAAAACATTTCTTTTACTGATTCATTTATATGTTTTTATTCCCTCATCGTTTTTTTTTTTTAATATATAACTTCAAGTGATAAAGATATCTTTTTGTGTTGTGTTTTCCTACTTTTTGACACACAGCGTTGTTTCGTCTGCCGTTGTCCCGTAGAAAAGTACGCGAAAACTAAACCAAACAGAGCATTTCATTTTATATAGTTTTGTCTACTGGCTGCCGACCCATGGTCTTGTGTAGTCTCGTACATGGTAGAAAAACTGCAAAAATCTAATCCGAAAGGAATCAGAGCTTGGGGAGAACGTTCATCACGTACAAACTTCTTCCCTTGCGTTTCCATTTTTTTTTTCTCCTTTTGTTTATTCCCGTTCATTTCTCCCTTCTCCCCTCTTCCCGTTCAAAAAGCTCAAAAAGAAAAAACAAACAAACAAAAAAAAAAACAAACAAACCAACAACGATTGGGTTTCGTCTCCTTTGTGTGCTTTGTATTCGCTGCGCTCCACTACCACCTTCCCTCTTTCTCCCCCTATTCTCTCCCGTAAGATTCTATCGTTTTCTTTCGCTCAACAAACTAAAAAACCCCCATTCCAATCATGTTCTCTCCTCGCCGAACCCTTCTCGCCGCCGCTTGCCTGACTACCCTTGTGGTGAAGGCGGACGACTGCGTCCAGTACGACGGCGCCACGTGCACCGCGTGCAAAGATGGCCACTTCCTCCTGAACGGCCGCTGCTACGACTGCCCCGATGACTGCGACGTCTGCACGGACGGCAACACCTGCACCACGTGCGAGCGCGGCCACTACCTCAGCGGTGGTCGCTGCCCCGAGTGTGGTTTCATGTGCAATGCCTGCTCCGCCGCCAACACGTGCGACGAGTGTGCCCCGGGTTTCAAGGTGAGCAACGGTGCCTGCGTTCGCAATGACTGCCCCCTCCTCTGCGTCACCTGCAGTGATGCCAACACGTGCACGGAGTGCGGCAAGGGTTTGTTTGTTTCCAACGGCCAGTGCCGTAACTGCCCGAATGACTGCGATGTTTGCTCCGATGCCAACACCTGCACGACGTGCGAGAGCGGTAACTACCTTCTGAACGGTCGTTGCTACGACTGCCCTGATGACTGCGAGGTCTGCACTTCCGCCAACACCTGCGATCAGTGCGAGGCCGGCAAGACCTTCAACGGCGTCCGCTGCGTGTCGAACACTGTTTCTGGTGGTTGTCCCAACGACTGCCAGACGTGCACGGATGCCAACACGTGTACGGTCTGCGAGCGCGGCAACTACCTCTCCAACGGCCAATGCTACGACTGCCTCAACGACTGCGAGGAGTGCACTTCCGCCACCACCTGCGACCGCTGCGAGACCGGCAAGGTCTTCGACGGCACCCGCTGCGTTCGCAACGGCGCTTCCGCCGGCTGCCCCAACGACTGCGTGACGTGCTCCGATGCCAACACCTGCACCCAGTGCGAGAACGGTAACTACCTTCTGAACGGTCAGTGCTACGACTGCCCCGATGACTGCGAGATCTGCACTTCCGCCAACACCTGCGACCGCTGCGAGCTCGGCAAGACCTTCAACGGCGTCCGTTGCGTGCGGTCCGGCCTGGACTCCGCCGCCACGGCGGGTGTGCTGGGTGCCGCCTCTGTCCTCCTGGCTGCCGCCCTCGCCGTCGTCGCGTAACGCGAAGAACGAAAAAAACATTTCTTTTACTGATTCATTTATATGTTTTTATTCCCTCATCGTTTTTTTTCTTTTTAATATATAACTTCAAGTGATAAAGATATCTTTTTGTGTTGTGTTTTCCTACTTTTTGACACACAGCGTTGTTTCGTCTGCCGTTGTCCCGTAGAAAAGTACGCGAAAACTAAACCAAACAGAGCATTTCATTTTATATAGTTTTGTCTACTGGCTGCCGACCCATGGTCTTGTGTAGTCTCGTACATGGTAGAAAAACTGCAAAAAAAAAAAAAAAAAACTAATCCGCGAGCTTGGGGAGAACGTTCACCACGTACAAACTTCTTCCCTTGTGTTTCCTGTTTTTTGTTTATTCCTGTTGATTTTCCCCCTTCTCCCCTCTTCCCGTCAAAAAAACTCAAAACAAACACACAATAACGATTGGCTTTCGTTTCCTTGGTGCGTTTTTCTATTTCGTACTTGCTGCACAGCACCAGAACCTTTCCTCTTTCTCCCCACATTCCCTCTCGTAAGGTTCTATCGTTTTCTTTCGCTCAACAAACTAAAATACCCATTCCAGTCATGTTCTCTCCTCGCCGAACCCTTCTCGCCGCCGCTTTCCTCACCCTTGTGGTGCAGGCAGAGAGCTCCTCCCAGTCGGAGGCTGGTTCGGTCTCCGAGTCCAAACCGGAGTCTTCTGCTGCAGACTCCTCTGCCCCGGAATCGTCTGCTGCAGACTCCTCTGCCCCGGAATCGTCTGCTGCGGACTCCTCTGCCCCGGAGTCTGCTCCAGCCTCCGACTCCTCTGCCCCAGAGTCTGCCCCTCATTCGGAATCGATGGCAGACTCCAAGGCAGAGTCGAAGCCGGACGATAAACCCTACCAGCCCTGCGATCCAGACTGCACGGTCTGCTCCAGCGGCGTGTGCACCCGGTGCGGTCACCGCAAGTATGTGCTGGGCGGCCGCTGCTACCCCTGCGTGAGCGGCTGTGTGACCTGCTTCACTGGGAATAGCTGTACCCTGTGCGAGGATGGGAAGGTGTCCTCTGGGGGCGCCTGTATCTGGGCGCCATCCTCGGCCTCATCCACTGGGGTGATGAGTGCGGTCTCTGTCCTCCTCGCCGCCGTTCTGGCCGCGATGGCGTAAGACAAAAACAAACACCCCCTTTTTTTTTCAATCATCGTTATATAATTGATAAATGACGTGGTTGTTTCAACTCGACCGCAGCATCTACCGAGAAAGCCCCCGAGACGAAACTCACGTTTTTTTTTTTTGTTTTGTAGAGATCTTAAAAAAAAAATTTCATATTTTTTTTGTTAAAGTTTATTTTTTTTTCCCCTACTGTTTTTGAACCTGTTGTTGATTTTTTTTTTTTTTGTCCCTCGACGTAACATTTATGTTTGTCGTTTTTTTTTTCCATTTTTTTTTGGTCTTGTTGCTCTCCTGTTGAATCACAATCATTGCTGCCCCATTTCAAGAAGCAGAGAGACAACACAGATCCCTCTTTTTTTTAAAATTTTAATTTTTATCTATGTTTCCTATTTTTATTATAAGCTAATTTGAATAATGTTTGAAAAAAAAAAAGAAGAAAAAAAAGCAACAAAGTGATGAAAAGAGGAATGCATTATGAATAATTTTGCTCGATTCTTTTCTTTCTGTTACTCAGATCACTTTACAAAAAAAAGAAAGTACAATGGTTTACCCGTCTTTATTGTTGCTATTATTTGTTTTTTTACTCCAGAAAAAAAAAAAAGAAGAACAAAAAAAAAATCATCAAAAACTACAGTAAAAAATATAAAAACAGTAGCGAGTGCAATAAAAGGAAATTAAGCTACACCTCATTTTTATTACCAAAATAAAAATTAGTGTTTATGCTCACGATTCTTGGGGACCGTGGATCCTTTATTAATTTCCCTCCTCCCTTTTTTTTTTTTAAGGAATACACATAGGTTTAATCCTTCCCTTAACGCTTTTTTTTTTCTTTTTTGCTACACTTTTTTTTTTTTTTATTATTATTATTGTTACTTTTCAAATAATCCGCATGCCCTCTTTCCGTAAGACCTTGGCCGTCGTCGGGTGCCTCGTTACCCTCGCCGTGAGAGCGGACGACTGCCTGGTCTACGACGGCCGCACCTGTGTGGAGTGTGAAGCGCGGTAACTACCTTCTGAACGGCCGCTGCCACGACTGCCCCGACGACTGCGATGTGTGCATCGACAGCCGAACCTGCACCACCTGTGAACGTGGCAACTATTTGAGCAACGGCCGCTGCTACGAGTGCCCTGATGACTGCGACGTCTGCACGGATAGTCGTACCTGTATTACCTGCGAAAGAGGCAGTTTTCTTACCAACGGCCGTTGCTACGACTGCCCTGATGACTGCGACGTCTGCACTTCCGCCAACACCTGCGACCAGTGCGAGTTCGGCAAGAAGTTCAACGGCGTCCGCTGTGTCCGTGATAACCCTTTCGGCCGCTGCCCCGATCACTGCGCCACGTGCCGTAACTCCTACACCTGTGTCGTCTGCGAGAGCGGCCACTACCTCTCCAACGGACAGTGCTACGATTGCCCGAATGACTGTGAACTGTGTACTTCTGCCAATACCTGTCTCCGGTGTGAGTCCGGGAAGACCTTTAACGGCGTCCGTTGTGTCCGTGACACCGCGATTCGCTGCCCCGACGACTGTGTGACGTGCACGGATTCTAACACGTGTGTCGTGTGCGAGAGCGGTAACTACCTTCTGAACGGCCGCTGCTACGACTGCCCGGATGACTGCGAGGAATGCTCTTCTCCTAACACGTGTGACCGTTGTGAGACCGGAAAGGTCTTCAACGGCATCCGTTGTGAGAAGGGCGAGCCCACGACCACGACGACCGTTGTACCCTCCGGCTACTGCCCGGACGACTGCGTGGCGTGCTCCGACAGCTACACGTGCACCACGTGCAAGTCCAGCCACTACCTCCTGAACGGCCGCTGCTACGACTGCCCCGAGGACTGCGACGTCTGCACGGACGCCAACACCTGCACCACGTGCGAGCGTGGCCACTACCTGATCGGCGGACAGTGCCGCGACTGCAGTAGCATGTGCAATGCCTGCTCCAGCGCGAACACGTGCGACGAGTGTGCCCCCGGCTACGTGGTGAGTAACGGTGCCTGCGTTCGCAACGGCTGCCCACGATGGTGTGTCACCTGCAGTGACGCCAACACATGCACCCAGTGCGGAGGCGACAACTACCTTCTGAACGGTCAGTGCTACGACTGCCCCGACCACTGCGATACCTGCACCGATGCGAATACCTGCACCACGTGCGAGCGTGGCAACTACCTGAGCGGAGGACGGTGCTACGAGTGCATGAACGACTGCGACCAGTGCCAGGACGCGACGAGCTGCGATGTGTGCAAGGAGGGCAAGATGTACGATGGCGTCCGCTGCGTGCGCGTCACCCCTGGTGTGAGCCCCACGAACACCACGACCACGACTACGACTACGACCACGACCGGACCCACGACCGAGCCCACGACCGAGCCCACGACCACGACGACCGTCGTACCCTCCGGCTACTGCCCGGACGACTGCGTGGCGTGCTCCGACAGCTACACGTGCACCACGTGCAAGTCTGACACGTTCCTCCTGAACGGCCGCTGCTACGACTGCTCCGACCACTGTGATGCCTGCACGGACGCCAACACCTGCACCACGTGCAAGCGTGGCCACTACCTGATCGGCGGACAGTGTCGCGACTGCAGTAGCATGTGCAATGCCTGCTCCAGCGCGAACACGTGCGACGAGTGTGCCCCCGGCTACGTGGTGAGTAACGGTGCCTGCGTTCGCAACGGCTGCCCACGATGGTGTGTCACCTGCAGTGACGCCAACACATGCACCCAGTGCGGAGGCGACAACTACCTTCTGAACGGTCAGTGCTACGACTGCCCCGACCACTGCGATACCTGCACCGATGCGAATACCTGCACCACGTGCGAGCGTGGCAACTACCTGAGCGGAGGACGGTGCTACGAGTGCATGAACGACTGCGACCAGTGCCAGGACGCGACGAGCTGCGATGTGTGCGAGGAGGGCAAGATGTACAATGGCGTCCGCTGCGTGCGCGTCACCCCTGGTGTGAGCCCCACGAACCACCACGACCACGACTACGACTACGACCACGACCGGACCCACGACCGAGCCCACGACCACGACGACCGTCGTACCCTCCGGCTACTGCCCGGACGACTGCGTGGCGTGCTCCGACAGCTACACGTGCACCACGTGCAAGTCTGACACGTTCCTCCTGAACGGCCGCTGCTACGACTGCTCCGACCACTGTGATGCCTGCACGGACGCCAACACCTGCACCACGTGCGAGCGTGGCCACTACCTGATCGGCGGACAGTGCCGCGACTGCAGTAGCATGTGCAATGCCTGCTCCAGCGCGAACACGTGCGACGAGTGTGCCCCCGGCTACGTGGTGAGTAACGGTGCCTGCGTTCGCAACGGCTGCCCACGATGGTGTGTCACCTGCAGTGACGCCAACACATGCACCCAGTGCGGAGGCGACAACTACCTTCTGAACGGTCAGTGCTACGACTGCCCCGACCACTGCGATACCTGCACCGATGCGAATACCTGCACCACGTGCGAGCGTGGCAACTACCTGAGCGGAGGACGGTGCTACGAGTGCATGAACGACTGCGACCAGTGCCAGGACGCGACGAGCTGCGATGTGTGCGAGGAGGGCAAGATGTACGATGGCGTCCGCTGCGTGCGCGTCACCCCTGGTGTGAGCCCCACGAACACCACGACCACGACCACGACTACGACTACGACCACGACCGGACCCACGACCGAGCCCACGACCGAGCCCACGACCACGACGACCGTCGTACCCTCCGGCTACTGCCCGGACGACTGCGTGGCGTGCTCCGACAGCTACACGTGCACCACGTGCAAGTCTGACACGTTCCTCCTGAACGGCCGCTGCTACGACTGCTCCGACCACTGTGATGCCTGCACGGACGCCAACACCTGCACCACGTGCAAGCGTGGCCACTACCTGATCGGCGGACAGTGCCGCGACTGCAATAGCATGTGCAATGCCTGCTCCAGCGCGAACACGTGCGACGAGTGTGCCCCCGGCTACGTGGTGAGTAACGGTGCCTGCGTTCGCAACGGCTGCCCACGATGGTGTGTCACCTGCAGTGACGCCAACACATGCACCCAGTGCGGAGGCGACAACTACCTTCTGAACGGTCAGTGCTACGACTGCCCCGACCACTGCGATACCTGCACCGATGCGAATACCTGCACCACGTGCGAGCGTGGCAACTACCTGAGCGGAGGACGGTGCTACGAGTGCATGAACGACTGCGACCAGTGCCAGGACGCGACGAGCTGCGATGTGTGCGAGGAGGGCAAGATGTACGATGGCGTCCGCTGCGTGCGCGTCACCCCTGGTGTGAGCCCCACGAACACCACGACCACGACCACGACTACGACTACGACCACGACCGGACCCACGACCGAGCCCACGACCGAGCCCACGACCACGACGACCGTCGTACCCTCCGGCTACTGCCCGGACGACTGCGTGGCGTGCTCCGACAGCTACACGTGCACCACGTGCAAGTCTGACACGTTCCTCCTGAACGGCCGCTGCTACGACTGCTCCGACCACTGTGATGCCTGCACGGACGCCAACACCTGCACCACGTGCGAGCGTGGCCACTACCTGATCGGCGGACAGTGCCGCGACTGCAGTAGCATGTGCAATGCCTGCTCCAGCGCGAACACGTGCGACGAGTGTGCCCCCGGCTACGTGGTGAGTAACGGTGCCTGCGTTCGCAACGGCTGCCCACGATGGTGTGTCACCTGCAGTGACGCCAACACATGCACCCAGTGCGGAGGCGACAACTACCTTCTGAACGGTCAGTGCTACGACTGCCCCGACCACTGCGATACCTGCACCGATGCGAATACCTGCACCACGTGCGAGCGTGGCAACTACCTGAGCGGAGGACGGTGCTACGAGTGCATGAACGACTGCGACCAGTGCCAGGACGCGACGAGCTGCGATGTGTGCGAGGAGGGCAAGATGTACGATGGCGTCCGCTGCGTGCGCGTCACCCCTGGTGTGAGCCCCACGAACACCACGACCACGACCACGACTACGACTACGACCACGACCGGACCCACGACCGAGCCCACGACCGAGCCCACGACCACGACGACCGTCGTACCCTCCGGCTACTGCCCGGACGACTGCGTGGCGTGCTCCGACAGCTACACGTGCACCACGTGCAAGTCTGACACGTTCCTCCTGAACGGCCGCTGCTACGACTGCTCCGACCACTGTGATGCCTGCACGGACGCCAACACCTGCACCACGTGCAAGCGTGGCCACTACCTGATCGGCGGACAGTGTCGCGACTGCAGTAGCATGTGCAATGCCTGCTCCAGCGCGAACACGTGCGACGAGTGTGCCCCCGGCTACGTGGTGAGTAACGGTGCCTGCGTTCGCAACGGCTGCCCACGATGGTGTGTCACCTGCAGTGACGCCAACACATGCACCCAGTGCGGAGGCGACAACTACCTTCTGAACGGTCAGTGCTACGACTGCCCCGACCACTGCGATACCTGCACCGATGCGAATACCTGCACCACGTGCGAGCGTGGCAACTACCTGAGCGGAGGACGGTGCTACGAGTGCATGAACGACTGCGACCAGTGCCAGGACGCGACGAGCTGCGATGTGTGCAAGGAGGGCAAGATGTACAATGGCGTCCGCTGCGTGCGCGTCACCCCTGGTGTGAGCCCCACGAACACCACGACCACGACTACGACTACGACCACGACCGGACCCACGACCGAGCCCACGACCACGACGACCGTCGTACCCTCCGGCTACTGCCCGGACGACTGCGTGGCGTGCTCCGACAGCTACACGTGCACCACGTGCAAGTCTGACACGTTCCTCCTGAACGGCCGCTGCTACGACTGCTCCGACCACTGTGATGCCTGCACGGACGCCAACACCTGCACCACGTGCGAGCGTGGCCACTACCTGATCGGCGGACAGTGCCGCGACTGCAGTAGCATGTGCAATGCCTGCTCCAGCGCGAACACGTGCGACGAGTGTGCCCCCGGCTACGTGGTGAGTAACGGTGCCTGCGTTCGCAACGGCTGCCCACGATGGTGTGTCACCTGCAGTGACGCCAACACATGCACCCAGTGCGGAGGCGACAACTACCTTCTGAACGGTCAGTGCTACGACTGCCCCGACCACTGCGATACCTGCACCGATGCGAATACCTGCACCACGTGCGAGCGTGGCAACTACCTGAGCGGAGGACGGTGCTACGAGTGCATGAACGACTGCGACCAGTGCCAGGACGCGACGAGCTGCGATGTGTGCGAGGAGGGCAAGATGTACGATGGCGTCCGCTGCGTGCGCGTCACCCCTGGTGTGAGCCCCACGAACACCACGACCACGACCACGACTACGACTACGACCACGACCGGACCCACGACCGAGCCCACGACCGAGCCCACGACCACGACGACCGTCGTACCCTCCGGCTACTGCCCGGACGACTGCGTGGCGTGCTCCGACAGCTACACGTGCACCACGTGCAAGTCTGACACGTTCCTCCTGAACGGCCGCTGCTACGACTGCTCCGACCACTGTGATGCCTGCACGGACGCCAACACCTGCACCACGTGCAAGCGTGGCCACTACCTGATCGGCGGACAGTGTCGCGACTGCAGTAGCATGTGCAATGCCTGCTCCAGCGCGAACACGTGCGACGAGTGTGCCCCCGGCTACGTGGTGAGTAACGGTGCCTGCGTTCGCAACGGCTGCCCACGATGGTGTGTCACCTGCAGTGACGCCAACACATGCACCCAGTGCGGAGGCGACAACTACCTTCTGAACGGTCAGTGCTACGACTGCCCCGACCACTGCGATACCTGCACCGATGCGAATACCTGCACCACGTGCGAGCGTGGCAACTACCTGAGCGGAGGACGGTGCTACGAGTGCATGAACGACTGCGACCAGTGCCAGGACGCGACGAGCTGCGATGTGTGCGAGGAGGGCAAGATGTACAATGGCGTCCGCTGCGTGCGCGTCACCCCTGGTGTGAGCCCCACGAACACCACGACCACGACTACGACTACGACCACGACCGGACCCACGACCGAGCCCACGACCACGACGACCGTCGTACCCTCCGGCTACTGCCCGGACGACTGCGTGGCGTGCTCCGACAGCTACACGTGCACCACGTGCAAGTCTGACACGTTCCTCCTGAACGGCCGCTGCTACGACTGCTCCGACCACTGTGATGCCTGCACGGACGCCAACACCTGCACCACGTGCGAGCGTGGCCACTACCTGATCGGCGGACAGTGCCGCGACTGCAGTAGCATGTGCAATGCCTGCTCCAGCGCGAACACGTGCGACGAGTGTGCCCCCGGCTACGTGGTGAGTAACGGTGCCTGCGTTCGCAACGGCTGCCCACGATGGTGTGTCACCTGCAGTGACGCCAACACATGCACCCAGTGCGGAGGCGACAACTACCTTCTGAACGGTCAGTGCTACGACTGCCCCGACCACTGCGATACCTGCACCGATGCGAATACCTGCACCACGTGCGAGCGTGGCAACTACCTGAGCGGAGGACGGTGCTACGAGTGCATGAACGACTGCGACCAGTGCCAGGACGCGACGAGCTGCGATGTGTGCGAGGAGGGCAAGATGTACGATGGCGTCCGCTGCGTGCGCGTCACCCCTGGTGTGAGCCCCACGAACACCACGACCACGACCACGACTACGACTACGACCACGACCGGACCCACGACCGAGCCCACGACCGAGCCCACGACCACGACGACCGTCGTACCCTCCGGCTACTGCCCGGACGACTGCGTGGCGTGCTCCGACAGCTACACGTGCACCACGTGCAAGTCTGACACGTTCCTCCTGAACGGCCGCTGCTACGACTGCTCCGACCACTGTGATGCCTGCACGGACGCCAACACCTGCACCACGTGCGAGCGTGGCCACTACCTGATCGGCGGACAGTGCCGCGACTGCAGTAGCATGTGCAATGCCTGCTCCAGCGCGAACACGTGCGACGAGTGTGCCCCCGGCTACGTGGTGAGTAACGGTGCCTGCGTTCGCAACGGCTGCCCACGATGGTGTGTCACCTGCAGTGACGCCAACACATGCACCCAGTGCGGAGGCGACAACTACCTTCTGAACGGTCAGTGCTACGACTGCCCCGACCACTGCGATACCTGCACCGATGCGAATACCTGCACCACGTGCGAGCGTGGCAACTACCTGAGCGGAGGACGGTGCTACGAGTGCATGAACGACTGCGACCAGTGCCAGGACGCGACGAGCTGCGATGTGTGCGAGGAGGGCAAGATGTACGATGGCGTCCGCTGCGTGCGCGTCACCGCTTAAAATGATGAAGAATTGTGCAGTAAGAAAAAAAGTAAAGTAAAATGAGGACGACTTCACCACTAATTTTCAAAGTATGTAACGCAGTAAGAATAATATAATATAATAATATAGGGTATGAATATAAATGTGCAGAAACGGCCTTACGTGTAGTACACTAGAAGCACAAGGGAATTGGAGTATCCCCCACCTTTTTTGAAGTTCGATTTTTTTTTTTTCTTCTTAGTTTTGGTGACGTTGGTTCATGCCGTGGTGTATATTCAATGTAGAAAAGATACACACCTACACGGTTATGAGCAAGGTTGTCTGTTTTCCTTTTTTCCTTCTATATGTAAAATTTATATGACCTTTACGCAGACGAAGAGACAGTTGTGCTAAGCGGGAGACATTCGTTGGATAACTAAAAAAAAAAAAAAAAAAAGGAAAAAGAAACATTATTTTTTTTTTTTTAAACTATTTAACAAGAAAACAACACAAGAAAAAAAAAAAGAAATGAAAAGAATTCAAACAAAACAGAATATAAAGAAAAGAAAAAAAGGAAGAATAAAATCAATCAGTATATATATGACACAAATAGATGAATGCGAGTCTTTAGTGACGTGAAAATTTGTGCGCAAAATTTATTTCAAGTTTTTTTTTATTTTTCCATTGTTCGACGTTTCACGGTCCTTTTTTTTTTTTTTTTTGTGGTACATTCAGAAAAAAAAAATCAAAAAAAAAATAGGTCATTCTTCCTTTTTATAATTGAAAGCGGTTTAAGTTTCTCTGTTCACGCTAAAATATAAGTAACAATGAAAAAGGTTAAATTAAAAAAAAAAAAAAAACGATGAACTAAAGTTAATTTGTTTCTGCTTTCCACACTCCGTTTTTTTTTTTTTTTTTTTTCGTTCTTTGTTTCCACTCTCTTTCTCTTCTTTTCCTTATCTCTCCTCTAAAATATATAAAAAGAAAATACACCAAAAAAAAAAAAAAAAAGATCAGCACCGACAGAAGAATAAATAAATAAAAACAAACAAAAAAAAAGTATAATTTTAGCAAATGGCTTCCAAAAAAGAAGTCTTTGACTTGTTCCCCAACCTCTCTCGCTATGCCGCTCCTGTAAAACCCGCCGACCCCCCAGCGCACCTCACCTCCGGCGAGTTCTCCGACACCGTCCTACACGTCTTGCCAGCCTTACCGAAAACGGAGGTTAGCCTGCGTGTGCAGTTCCGCTGCTCGGTGCATCTCGTCGAGGGGGATACCGTGTTACTGACGCTCGCAGGATTCAAAGGAGAGCCGCAGAGTTTTGGGGTGGAGGCCCGCCCGCACCCCGACGGTTTTGACGCCGCGCAGCACTTTCGAGGATTTTGGTCTGGGGATAAAAAAATAAAAGGAGGCAAAAAAGTGAAAGGGATTCCCCCGAAACAGACGATTGTTTTGCAAGTGATACAGCGGATAGAGGAAGGGACGCTGGTCGTGCTCGGCGTGCCCTTCACGGTAGGACTGGTGAGCCCCGATAAACAACCGGCCAACAGCATTAAACTAAAAATCGAAGGCAACGTGCGACACGCGTTGGACGGGAAAGTAGAAGAAACAACCCTTTCTCACTTCCTCCGAAATAAAAAAAGAAACCATCCTTGAGGAGTTGGAGGTTTATGGCCGATTACTGTCCAAGGTGGTGGAGGAAGGTGGCATACGAAAAGATGATCAGCATGTGGGGGAGTCGCTCAGTCAGGAAGAATATGACCAGCTGTGGATGACGGCGCAGCACCGCCCTCCGCATCACACCGCTATGCCGTTTCCCTTTGCCCTTCGTGCCTTTCACCGCTACGAGGAGGCGGGTGGGTTTATTAAACTGATCATGGAGGCGGCAGTCCAGCACGTCAAGAAGAGAGATCCCTTAGCGCTGCATCGGGAGGTCGCTGTCAACTGGGGTGTGAAGGAAGGGGCGGTGGTGTTGCTGGAGAGTGTCGTCGTCTCGCAGTGTGGACACCTCTATCCCAACATTTCGAGGAGCGCGGTGCTGGCGTGTCACTTGCTGACCATGACCCCAGCGGATATTATCCGTGTGTTTGGCCTGACCGGCGCGCCGGATACACTACCAAAATTTAGTATTCTACAAGAGTTGAACAGCGCGTATCGGAGTTATGAAGTGTTGATGCGCAATGCGCTCGCCGCGACGCAAACCGCTTCCCCCAACACCACCAATAATAATAATAATAATAGTAATAATAATAATAATAACTTTGCGGATGCTGGGGAGGTGCCGCAGGTGTACTCCGCTCGTTGTGAGCGGTTCATCAAGCGGTGGTCCTCGCTGCTGGCGTGTCTGCTCACCGCCACCTACGTCGCAGAGGAAAATACAAATCTCCCCAATAACGAGGAAGAAGGAGGAGAGAAGCCAAACGAAGGAGAAGAAGAAAGAAGAAAACCGGTGGTGTCCTTCGAGGAAAGGGAGCGGCCAGTCGAGCGGGAGTCCTGCCTGCTGCTGCCGCCACCGTCCCTATACGTCGCCGTCCGGGACTTACCCCCAGCAGAAATAGAATACTTACAATCCCTGCCGCGAGGGGAGTGGTACATGTTTCCGCAATTTGTGATGGCGTATGAATCGTTTCCACCCATAGAAAAAATGAAACAACCGAAAGTCGCAACCGCGACGGAAGGTCAAGAAACCACAAACGATAATAACAATAATGACGACGAAGACGAGAATACCGGAGAGGATTGTATCCCCACCGATGACGCCGTCGTCTTTGAGCTGCAAGGCGTGCAGGAGGCACTGGAGTTGGCCAATGTTTCCATGCATCCCAACAACCGCGAGTGGTTATTGCCGTTTGGGCCATCTTTCCGTGTAGTCTCCGTGCAGTATTACGAACAAACCCAACGACTCACGCATGTCATCCTCCGTCATGAGGGCAGCGTCGCGGGGGAGGTGGGGGATGATTATATTCCGCTAGGGGACCGCAACGTGGCGGGGATGGTGAAAGGAAAGGTGGCCTCTGGCTTGGAGCAAGCCGACCTCTATGCTTCGTACGTGGCGCAGCTGTTGCACTTACACATTAAATTACAAGCACGACGACGACAACATGCCCCCACGCTCATACGTGCACAATACTTATCCCATTATCAGTCGGTCTTACACGGGACACAGTCGAAGGAGGCGGCGGAAAAGAATTACGTCCAGTGGCAAGTCCGCACGCATGCACCGAGTTTCCTGGAAGAAGACGTCGTACGACCGGCAAGTTGGGAACCACTCCCCGCGAAATATCTCGAAAAAGTAGAATTCTTTTTTCTGGAACGGAATAAAAACCGATTATTGTTGGAAGAAGGCACCGATGCGAAAAACGGCCCAACGTTGGTGTTAAATTTAGAAAATTATACGATTGCCTACGGCGGGAAGGAGCCCCGACCGCTGCGACGACTGGCGGGTAATGTCATTACCCACGAGGGCATCACTCTACCTTACACCGAGTACGACGAGCTACAAGTTCAAATCGACGAGTGTCAGAAGAAGATTTTAACATTACAGCAGAAGTTGGGACTGGTGGCGGCGCCGGAGAAGAAGGGAAAAGGGAAGAAGGCCGCACCGGCTGGGAAGAAGACGAAAAAGAAAAAGTAAAAAAATAATAAAAAAAGAAAACCATTTCAATGTAAATACGTGTAAAATAAAAGAACAACTACAGAAGAAAAAAGACAACATACAAAAATGAGTAAATAAATAAAATGAAAACCTTATTTTTTTTTTTTTCTTTATTATGCTTCTCATTTTCCCTTCTCTCTCTCTTTTTTTCTTATTCTTAATTATAGTGCAAGTAAACGGTATGATAACACCACATTAATCCTCTGCTCATCCATAAATTATTATTATTACATTTTCGTAAAAAAAAAAACAAAAACAAACAAAAAAAAAAAAATGTCCTATCTTACTTTTCCAGCTCAGTTTCTTTCCTATTTCAACGACACCACCAATAACAATCCTCAAAATAATAATCATACGACACATCACAATAAAGTACCGTTGGCGTTTACGTGCATTAACTCTTTTCATCGTATCTCGGCCGAGCGTTATGGTGGGGACCGCGTCGGCGACGTCCTCAGCGTCTATTACTCCCAAGAAAAAAAAGAAGAGTATGGAAAAAAGAAACGAAACGAGAAAAAAGAGGAATTAACGTTCAATCCAAATAGATTTAGTACAAATTCCGTCACGAGTGCGGATTCTTCTCTCACCGACGACGTCCGCGAAAATAAAAATAATAATAATCATAGTAATAAAGTTTTAATTTATAATATTGAAGTATTGACAAATTATTTTCCTCGAGAAAGGGTTTTGCTGGCGCTGTGGTGGTGGCTAAGACAGTGTCAGCGTAGTTATCTTCCGTATCAAAAATATTACAATGAAGAAGAAGAGCTTGGGGATAAACATAAAAAATTAGAAAAGTATTATTTTAAAAAAGGGATACAAATTCGCGTTATTTTTAATTTTAATGCACTTTTTATGTTGGAACAACTTTCCGCGTTGCATTTAGACGATTGCGATACAAATAATAACGAAAAAAAATATAAGAATAATAATCAAAATAATAATAATATTTGTAATTGTGCGTTTCGGGTTTTACGAGAAACGATTTCGGAAGTAAAATTATTTTGCTCCTCGCAAATCCATTATATTTTTTTCAACGCCAATCGAAAAAATAATATCCATCACATTCAAAATAATAATAATAATAATAATGAAAATATCGAAGATAACGAAAATATCACCTTTAATAAACAATTAAAATGCATTAAACACTTTCCAAATTTAGAAAGTGTGTTTATTTCTTATTCCATTTCCGAAAATAATAATAATAATTTTCAAAATAATAATAATAATAATCATAATAATTTGCCGTTGGATATCATTCCGTTAGCGAATATAAATCAAAAATTACGTTACTTATATTTGGAGGGAAACGGCATTATCGGGGTTCCATTATTTCTCTGTGGACGACTGAATTTTCAACATTTATTTCCAAATCAAAATGAAAAAAATGAAAATCATAAAAAAAATAATGATTTTAATGAGTTTGCGGTGTCGTATTTATATTCCATGACGCTAAAACAGAATTCTTTTTTGTATTCGTTGGAAAGTTTACCGCAATTATCATTTTTAGCGGAATTAAATGTTTCCAACGCGCCTATCCAAACGCTAAAATTTTTGAAAAATTGTCCACAATTACGAATTTTGAAACTTTCCAATTGTACAAAAATTCAAAATAATGTTCATAAAAATAACGAAGAAAGTGAATTTCATCAAATTCGCTTGTTAAAATATTTACAAGAATTAAATGTTTCGGGCACCAACATTGATTCGCTAAAATTTTTAATCCACAATGAAAATGAAAATTATTTTTTACACTTGAAAAAAATAAATATTGCGCGTTGTAAAGAGTTAAGTCGATCGGCACAACAAAATAGGAATCGTAACGAAGAAGATAATTTTATTTTTGTGTTGGCACAACTTAAAAATTTAGAGGATGTGAATCTTTCGCATTTGTCGGTGTATAATGACGATTACAGCGGACTTTTTGCAGATTTTCCATCGTTAAAGAAAATAAATGTTTCTAATTGCCGTTTTTTTCATGTTTCACACAAAAATCAAAATCAAAATCATAATTAATTTGTAGAAAATAGTGCCGAATGGATTCAAACATTACAGCAACAAAAACAAAAATATATAAATAATAATAATAATAATATAAATCGATTATCGTTAAATCTTTCCAATTGTTTCGAAGGAAATGCGTCTTTTTCACAAGGAGACGACTATTGCACGAATTTTTTTCGTTTTTTCTTCCTGCCCCAAAATAAAAATAATTATAATACTATTTCTATTTTTTTGCAATTAACGTCGTTGCATTTGAATAATTGTACGTTCTTGATGAATTCAGATTTGCAAACCATTTTGCAGTGTTGTGTGTCGCTGGAGTCGTTAAATTTATTTAATACCTCCATCACCAGTCTGGCATTTTTAGAAAAGTAATAATAATAATAATAATAATAATGTTTCAATTCCGCTTATTTCGCTGAATATTGCACAATGCACACGACTCACCTCCGTTAGTCTACAACCGTTAAAACATATAAAAAAGACATTAGAATATTTAAATTTATCGAATTTATTATTAACGGATCTTTCTTTTTTTGAAAATAATAATAATAATAATGAAAATAATGAGGAATGGAATCTGAAAACTTTACAATTAAGTAATTCTATTTTAATAAAAGATTTTTCACCGCTACAACATTTAAAAAAAATTGAAAAATTATATTTGAACGGCACTCCATTGAATCATTTATCGTTATTTTCATCGATTTCGAATTTTAAACATTTAAAATATTTAAATCTTTCCCATTGCTTACATTTATTTCCAAATCATAAAAATAAAAATAATAATACAGAATGTTTATATTCTTTAAAGTATTTGGAAGAATTAAATATCGGTTATACCGGCGTTCAAAATTTTGATTTTTTATTATTTTCTAATAATAATAATAATACTAAATTAAATCTTCATTTAGTAAAATTGATTGCTCATCACTGTTCTTCCTTAAAGGATATTTCTGCCCTAAAAAAATATAAAAATTTAAAGTTTTTGGATTTATCACATTGCGAACAGTTAAAAAATTTATCCAATCCTAAAAATGAAAATGAAAAAAGTAGAAATAAAAGTTTTTTGCCCATTTCGTTGGAATTTTTGGATTTATCGTATTGTGGTTCGATTTTCGATTTCGAAGAAGGGTTTGAACCGTTAAAAAATTTAAAACAATTAAAATTAAAAAGTGTGAATAACTTTCATCAAAATTATTACAATCGTAATTTATTAAAATGTGTGAAAAATAGCGTAAAAGTGGAATTTTTGGATATTTCGAATAATAATAAAATCGACTTGGATAAAAGTTTTATTTTTATGTTGGAACACTTTAAAAATTTGAAAGTATTGAATATTTCGAATACAAAAATATTAAATGATGAAAATAATAATAATAATGAATTTTTTTTTTCCCTCTGTGAGAAGTGTCCGTCACTGAGAACGGTAAAGTTAATTCATTCCAATAATATAAATCAAAATAATAATAATAATAATCAAAATAATCAAAATAATAATAATATAAATCAAAATAATAATAATAATCAAAATAAAAATAATAATAATAATAATCGTCTATTTCGTCCGGAAAATGATCTTGGCTGCGTTTTAATGTGAAACAAAATAATTTTGATATTTATTTCAAAAAAAAAAAAATGATATTTCATTGTTCTTTTTTTCTCCTCTTTGCTGTGTTTTATGACACTTTCATTGATCGAACAACAACAACAAAAAAGAATTAAATAAAAATCTTTTTTTTTATCGTTTTCATTTTATTCGTTTGAACGAAATGTAAAAACTATATTTCTTCTTTCTCCATTTTTTTTTTTTTAAAGTTAAAATAAATAAAACATAAAATCAGAATATTATTCTTCAATGTCTACCAAGCAGACCACTCCGAGTAGCACCGAAGGATTATCCTCCTTGTTAGAATTATTATTATCCGATACTCAAAATAATAATAATAATAATAATAATAATAATAATTCTACCAAAAATGATATTATCCAAACGATTCAAACCAATCTTCAAAATTTAAATCATCATAATAATAAAAGTAACGACGACTATTATTCCTCGATTCGTTATTTAGATTGTGACGGACCCATTCAAAATTATAATTATAATAATTATAATAATTCCAATAATAATAATAATCATATTTACGAAAGTAGTTTGATCCGTTATGACGCGCCCTTCGCGCCATTCAATCACAAAAAGTCATTACAATTACGAAAAAAGTTGAATTTACCGAATGCGACGGAAATTTTAAATCAAACTCAAAATAATAATAATAATAATAAAACACAAAATAATAATAATAATAATTTTATTTCAACGGATGAAAAAAATATTAGGGCCATTCTAGATAGTTTTATCCCTCCCCGGCGTTGGGTCGAGCGGGAGTACATTAACACGACTTCCGATATTGTCGACACCATTAATCAAAAACATAATACGGTTGAAAACTCTGAAAAAAATAAAAATAATTATATCGATACGGTCTGGGTGCAGCACGCGAGCCCGTTCGCTTCCTCCCGTACCGAAGCCCTCGAAACACACGAGTTATTTAAAAAAAAATTACAACTCTTCAAGGCCAAAAAAATTGGCGTTTGTTATATTCGCACCGTGCTAGTGGCGGAGTGTTTCATGGAAGTCATACGGCAGCTCGTGACGGAGCAGTGGGAACGGGGATTGTTATTTTTATATATTTATACCGATCTCGTCGCGACGCATAGCGCACATCGACTAAAATTTGAAACTCGCGCCGGCCACGCCTTGCGACTTTCGTTATTGGGTGAAAAAGAAACGAACCGGGTGCAAGAAAATATCAAAGCCTTATCGGAAAAAATTAAAACGTTACAGCAAGAGGAGGAAACGCTAAAAGAAAAGTGTGCCGACTTTACGTCCTATGCGGAGGAACAAACGTTAATTATGGAAAAACAACACAATGATACTATTTTAAAATTAAAAAAAGAGGGAATTATAAAACGAAATCAGTTAGAGAAGATGGTGGAATTACCGTCGAATGTGTAATGATAAAAAAATAGAAAAAAAAATAATAATGTATATATATATATAAAAATTTGTAATGATTCATGTAAAGTATGAAATGTAAACTATGTGAAGTAATAATAAAAAAGGATACCGATGCTTTTTTTTTTTTTTTTTGTATTCTTCTAATTATGCATTCTCTCCTTCCTTTTTTTCCAAGAAAAAATAACAACAATAGAAAAAAAAAAAAAACTTTATACCAAAAATAGAAAAAAAAAATATAAATGTTAGCCGCTAAAAAAAGACAAAAAGAGGCCATCTCCGGGAAGATTGGCCACGACGAGTATGTCTACCGTCTCAGCGACCCCAACGCCTATCAGCAAGACATTCACATACACCAGGGGAACCTCACCCCAGGCAGCCCTGGCAACTTCAATAATGGAAATCAATATAAAAAACAAAATGAGAGTGAGGGGCCGCCGTGGGCGGTGGATCCAACGCCGAACCGAAATAACAATAATAATAATAATAAGAATAATAATAATGCTCCGTACGGTGCGGCAGGACCAGCAGCAGCAGGCGGTGGTGGTCCATCTCCATCTCCAACTCCTAATAATAATAATAATAATTTCCCGCCGTATAATAATAATTATGTATCCCCAGGTGCTGGTGGTCCTCGTCTTTCTGTTGCCGATCTCCCGACGGTGATGCCACAAGTCTATCGACCAAAACCACCGTTATTATTTAATAATAATAATAATATTCCTAAGTCACATAATAATAATTTTCCGGGGTTGATGCCGTCGCCGTATATGTACCCGTCGGCGGTGTTACCGCCTAGTGGGAATAATTTTTATTATTCCGCCGCCAGCGTTACCGTATAATAATAATCCTTATGCCTTTCCGAGACCGAACAGCTCTCCTGCGGGGTTGTTGCTGCCACCGCTGGAAAATAATAATAATAATTATCAAAATAATAATAATAATAATAATTATCCGTCTACCCCGAAAGTGCAACAAGTCCCAGAAACCCCCCGCGCCCGCCGCGACAGCTCGTCTTTTATTTTTGGGGACGATGGGAATAATATAGAAAATGAAAAAAAAAGACAACGCGAGGAACAACAACGACGGGCGATTGAACTACAAAACGAAAATGCACGCATCATGGCAGAAGTACAACAACGTAAGGAACAGGAAAAGTTAAATCAAAAAAGAGAGGCCGAGGCGGAAGAACGAAAATTAAAAAAAGAAGCAGAGGAACTCGCCAGACGACAGCAATTAGAAATCGAAAGAGAGGAGGAAAAAAAGAAAAAGTTATTGGGGCCGGCGTACGTGCCACCACCACCGAAGGAACCAGAACATAATAAAAATAAAAATGCGAAAAAAGTCGAAAACGAAAATGAAAACGATAAAAATAAAAAGGAAGAAACGACCATTGTGATGAGTCGACCGACCTCCTCACATAGTCAAACCTCACAGCCCTTCAATAATAATAATAATAATAATAATCTTTTAGTGAATCAAAATAATCAAAATTTAAATCCGAGTCGGCCGTGGATGCCACCACCACCATACAATAATAATAATAATAACATGGGAGAAGTAAAATATTTATACCAAACCGATTTATTAAAAAATGAAATACGAAATATTTCCAACGAACAGAAAAAAATTGAATTTTTATTGCAACAAAATTTATTTCAGAATCATCAAAATAATAATAATAATAATTATTTAAATAATCATAATAATATTATTGGCGCCGGTACGTATCTCACGGCAGGACAGTATCCGAATCCTATGGGAGGACTATTATACAATAATAATAATAATAATTTAAATAATACCAATAACGGTTATTTATCGCCAAACCGAAATAATTACAATGAAATGTTCAATAATTTAAATAATAATAATAGAAATTTTAATATTCCTAATTTTAATTAATAATAATATGGGAACGCCGTCGCCGTATTTACCAAACGGAACGATGGAATATAATAATAATAATCATTATAATTATTATTTAAATAATAATAATAAGAGAGATTCCCTCAATCCTGATTTGACCTCTTCCGCTCGTTATGTAGGCAATCATAATAATAATTTAAAAAAAAATTAAAAAAAAAATAATAATAATAGTGTGCGAATGGATGATTCACAGGAATTATCGATTGAACCTTCCGTTTTTGTGGGCTTTCATCCGAAAAATAATATTTATAATAATCAAAATCAAAATCATAACGCGAATCCGTCTATTCCATATAATAATAATAATAATAATAACCCGAGACTATCTTACAGTAACAATAATGACGTCCTACCGCCGTATAATAATAATAAACCGTTATACAATAATGATTCTCAATTACCCCAACATAATAATAATAATAATAATAATAATAATAATGCAAGACCATCTCTCCAACCGCTTCACGCCTCCAATGCAGCATTACCTCAGTATAATAATAATAATCATAATAATGTAAAGCCGTTATACAATAATGAAATACAGTCTCCCCAATACAATCATAATAATAATAATAACTTAAAACCTCTGTATAATACTGACGCACAATCCCCACAAGCGAAAAACAATAATAATAACAACAACTTGAAGCCGTTGTACAATAATGAAGTCCAATCTCCTCAATATAATAAAAATACAAATAATAATAATAATAATAATTTAAAGCCTTTGTATAATAATGAAGTACAGTCCCCTCAATACAATCATAATAACAATAATGCAAGACCGTCGCTGAAACCACTTCACGCCTCCAATGCAGAATTACCAATCACAAACAATACTAATAATAATAATAATAATCATAATAATAATAATAATAATAATAAGGAAGAAAGTCCGCTACCGAACTTTGCGAATAATAATAACAGTGAGGGAAGTATGCTCTACGACAGCGCTAGCACGCGGAACATGATCAATAATAATAATTACAAAAATAAGGTGGAAAGTGACTCCGAGTTGAGTTTTCTTCGCGTCAGTACGGATGCCCAACCCACCACGAAAAGCAACAATACCATCAATAATAATAATAAAGATGCCTACCGTGAACTGTCGGAAGACGATGTCGTCCGAATCATAATAATTAATAATAATAGTAATAATAAAGGTACCAAGTCTCCTGTCCCAGTACGGGTCGGCAGCGCCAAACCAACCAGCAATAATAATAATAAGAGTGATTTACCGCCGTGGCTGCGCTCCATGAACGAGGATGAAATAAAAACAAATCAACAATAATAATAATAACAATTACAGAGAGTTGGACGAACCCACGACGACTAACTTTACTTCCAATCCGAATTATAATAATAATTCAAATAATAATAGTAATAATAATAGAAGAGGATCGATTCGTATTAAAGACAAAACAGGGGATGTTGTGACCCCCATACGGGAACCATCCGCCGCCTCGTCGATGAGAGAATTATAAAAAAAATAAAAATAAAAAAGTATTTTTGTGTATCATTCATTCTTGTTTTTTTTTTTTTTTGGATGTATTCAGCTTTTTTATTATTACTATATTCTATTACGTTTATTCATTCAGATTGCGTTGTTTATCTTTTTTCAAAAAAAAAAAAAAATACGAATTAAAAAAAATAAAATAGAGATGTAATGAGTATTCTTCTTTTTTTTTTTTTGATTGTTATATTACTTAATGCTGGAAATATATACGAATAGAGTGTTCCCTATTTTTGTCGATAGAAATAAAAATTTTTATTTATTTTTTGTTTTTGACGTGCCTTTATTATTTAATGCTTAATTTTTCTTAAAAAAAAATTTTACTTATCTTCTTTCCTCTCCCCATCTTTTTTGTTTCCTCAAGCATAATAGATTGAGTAGTTATACTCAGCTCTTTTTTTCTTTTATTTTATTTTTAGTTAGATACTCCCATTAGATTCTTTTTAATTTTATATATTTCCTTTCCCCGTTTTTTTTTTTTCCTAATTGTACTCGGCCATTTTTTTTTTTTTTTCATACCACTTTTAAAAATATATATAAAAACCAATAAAATAAAAAAACAGAAAAATCCGAATCATGGATTCCGATAATAATAACAATAACAATTATATCGACGACGGTCATATTCACGTTTGTGTCCGTGTTCGAAACATCCCCTCGCATCAAGTGCTCACGGACGCCCTCACCAAGAATGACGCCAGCAAGAATAATAATAATAATGAGGGACGACCCTCTATGACCCCACCCGCCTCGGTGAACCCTAAAAAAGCACTGAAGGAAGCCCAGCGGATTGTCGTCTCCTCCATTGAGAATATTATCATCATGCACGACCCCAAGGCGGTCGACTGCGCCGCTACCGTCGCCAAGGACGCGAGCAACGTGGTGCAAGTGTTAACCACTCGTGCCGGGAAAGGCAGTCGCACCAGCAGCGGCACCCGCAAGTCCGGCCGCAAGTCGTCCACCTATCAGCGTGGTCTCACCTCCACCGCCACGGCCAACTACTACGAGTGTGATGAGTGTGTCGTCAGCATGGATGAGGCCAGTCGGCTCAAGATGCCACTCGTCAAGTCCAGCGACTTCCTGCAGCCACCGCCGTATGGCAGTCAGGAGGATATCTTTCGCAGCACGGCACGGCATGCGGTGGAGGCGGCCGTGGAAGGGATTAACAGTTGTGTGTTTGCCTACGGTCAGACCGGCAGCGGTAAGACGTATACACTGTTTGGGGATACGGCCAACTTGCGGCACGACCCTGGCGTGGTGATCCGCACAGTGGAAGACTTATTTGCGCAGCTGGAGGCCGTCAAGGCCACCTATCAAGGCAACAGCGAGACCGACTACTCCTACACGGTGTCGCTTTCTTTTTTTGAGATTTATCAGAATGAGGTGCACTGTCTGCTCTCCCGTCAGGGCCCCCTGCACGTACAGTACAAGCGTGATGCCGGGGGGAAGAAGGAGACGATGATTATTCACGACTTGCAGCAGCAAGTGGTGACCAGCCCGGAGAAGGCGTATCCTTTGATTGAACTGGGCCTACGTCGCCGGCAGACCGGTGAGACCGGCATGAACGCGCGGAGCAGTCGCAGTCACGCCTTGGTGCAGCTGCGTGTGACGCAGTGGAAGGCCAACCGTGAGACCCGCGAGACGGTCGAGCTGCACTCCACCATCAACCTCGTCGATCTCGCCGGCAGCGAGCGACAGAAGACCGCCAACACGGACGGCAAGTCACGCGAGGAGGGCATTCAGATTAACCAATCTCTCGCCACCCTCGCGCGTGTCATCAACGACATTGCGCGTGGGGCCAAGTTTGTAAATTACCGGGACTCCCTCCTGACGATGGTGCTCAAGGATAATCTCGGTGGCAACAGCAAGACCTTCATGATTGCGAACATTAGCCCTATTGCGTTTAGTTTTCAAGAGTCCTGCGCGACGCTGACGTACGCCAAGGATGTACGAAAGATTCGCAACCGCCCGACGGTTAATAAATCTTTTCAGACGCGTGCCAACTTGGTGGAAATTAATATGCGGCAGAAGACGGAGATTGAGCGGCTGAAGGAGCAGCTGGAGGAGGTGACACGGCGAGCCCAGAATGGAGACTTTGCACTGAGTAGTATGAATGAGAATGGACTCCTCGTTGATGGCATTTCTCCCATCCGCGGGTGCGCACTCTCCGAAAGTCCACAGCAAAGAGGAAAAGGGTATGACGCACTGCTGGCCGGTGGTCTTGGCTACGAGGCGGTCCTCTCCGCCAACGCCAAAGGTCTTACCGCACCCCTCATGGTCTCCTCTCACCGCCGCTACAAGAATATTGCCGGTATTGGCAGTACGTGTGTGGAGGACGGCCTCGTGCGTGTCACCTCCCTCGTGCACCACAGCACGCGCTTTTCTGTCGCTGATATGCTCCGACAGAAGCGGGAGGAGGACAAAGTTGAAAAGGAGCTGTCCACCCCCAACGCCGATAGTCCCGTCGCCCACGATCCCATGGAGGCCAACGCCCCTCAAGAAGAAGAAGAGGACATGCTCAGCAAGAGCGGCGCCTTCGGGTATGTCGAGGTGGAAAAAGTCAGTCAGCGTGCCTGTGACCAGCGGGTGTGGGTGAAGTTTATCGCCCCCAACAGCGAGGAAGGCAACGACCGACTCGTCGATGTGCAGCTGAATGGAAAGAGCCTTGGTAGCGCCCACCGGGAGCTGTACCACGGCGACGTGATTGCTGTCTACCTTGACGGTGAGCGTGCCGGTGGTCAGACCTACCAAGTGGTGGAGGACGCGGAAGAGGCGGATAAGGAGAACCGCGACAGCCGACGCCCCTCCGTGAAGGCCGACAGTGCCGACCACAGTCTGGTGGCATTTCATTTCGTGGATCTGAACTGCCTCTCCCGGGCGAGCGCTAGCATGAACACCGCCACCCTCGGTCAGCTCGCCGTCTCCGTCGATGTCGAGGACGACATGGAACAGCTGAAGCGCGACAACGCCAAGTTGCTGGACATGGTGCGCAATCAAGCTCAGACGATTGACTACCAGTGTCAGCGGGAGAGCATGTCTCGTCTCTCCTCCATCTCCGGCAGACAGTCGCCCAACCCTAACCCCGTGGACCGCTGCCTCGCCTTGACCCCGTCGGAGGCACGCCAAGCTACCGCTGAGGCTTTCCGCCGCATGTCCGTCTCTCCCTCTATCCGGGGTCACTCCACCCTACCGGCGGATATCTCAGAAGAGGAGATGCGCCACCGCGCGGAGCAGAGCGTCAGTCAGCGACTGGAGAGCGCCATGAGGGAGAATGAGTCGCTGGTGAAGAAGAATGTCCGTCACAACGCGGAGCTCGATGAGCTGGCCCGACGACTGGCGGAGCTGGATGCTGGGGATGTGGTCGTCCGTCGCACGGTGTCTTCTTCTTCTTCGGAGGAAAGCAGTGAGGAGGGTGATAACCGAGAGAAGGAAGTCTCCGTCAGCGTCAGCCCATCCTGCGCCCGCAATAAGTCGATTGGTAACGTCAGCCTTTCCCCGGAGAATGTTGGATTCAGCGTCACCCGTGTCTCGTCCAGTTCCGATGACGACGAAGCAGACAACCACCATGCCACCACCCGTGCGCCCACGACGGAGCTGCGGCCGCAGGAGCCACCACTCCCGGTGCTGCAGGTGATCGAGTCCCACGCGCCCAAGGCGTCCTCGTACATCTTCCTGGAGACCGCCGAAGGCACACGCGAGCGCTTTCACGGTGCCTTCCGTGAGCGTCAGCAGATGGACCGCATCAGTGAGCTGGAGCGACTGGTGGAGGAGCTGCGAGCGCAGATTGCCTTGCTGGAGAGTCGCCTCCGTGTATCACAGGACGATACGCTAGAGCAGCAGTTGCTCAAGGAGGCGGCAGAAGCAGAGCGAGATGCTGCCCTGGAAGAGCTGCAGGCCCTACGCGGAGAGAACACCCAGCTTCTGAATGATGTGGAGACACTGGAGGCCATGCTTAAGGGTAACGAGGAGGCCCTCGCCGCTGCCATGGACATGAACGAGGAAGAGATTGCCAAGCGTCTTGCGCTGGTCTACCAAAAGCTGAAAGCCACCCAGGAGCTTGCCCGATTATGGAAGCGTCGCTGCATGCGTTACATTGCCAAGGGCTACGGCACCATGGATGAAGTCAACGCCGACCCGCAAGAGTTCAAGAAGCTGGATGATATTCCCTGGGCAGAAATGCGCGCTGGTGCCACCGCCCAGATCGCCAAGTACCGTCTCGGTGGAAAGGACTACGCCGGTCAGCTCGACGGTGAACAGCAGAAGGCGGTCGATGAGTTCGAGGAGGCCACCGCACAGGAGGCTTTGGTCGCGTATGAGTCCGTCTTGCACGACCTGGAGGGAGAGAACCAACGGCTGCAGGACACTGTCAAGCGCTATCAGGACCGCCTGCGAGAGCTGCAAGATCTTCTGGATCGTCTCAAGGCGGAGCGAGACCGACTGGAGGTCGAGGCCGCGGACGGCGCCGTCAGCGAGGAGGAGAAGAAACGTCTACAGAAGTTGTTGAAGGAGAATGAACGACAGCTCAATGAGGCGAGAGACAACCTCCACCGGACCCAGGGTGACCTCGACAACGCCGTGAAGGAGTCTGACAATAATAAGCGAAAGGCCGTCAAGAACAACAAGCTGCTGCTCGCTGAGCTACGCGCCCAGAACGAGGCTCTCGAGCGGGAGAAGCACCAGCTCCAGGTGAACCTCACCGGCAAGGACGATGAACTACGTAATTTGATTAACTACATGGAAGGAAACGAAATGTTGGACAAGGACGGCACCCTGCAGGATTACCACCTCCGCAACCGCATCGAGGATCTCATCACCGAGGCGATGGGCCAGTGCAGCGCCCCCAGCGGCTACTCCGCCTTCCCCGCCGACTTTGAGTTCAGCGAGGAAATGATCGCCCTCATTCGCATCTGTCTGCGCATCATGATGGACCGCATGAAGATTGAACTATACGTGCTGAATAAACAAAACGTGCACCGACTGAGTTTGTTGATCCCGTCCATTCAGATACGCCCAGAGGTGCAGTTCCACACGTTTATGCACGACCTCCGTGGTGTCGTGATTGAGGTCGCCGGCGGTCGTCAGCAGCGGATTGGCGGCAAGTGGTCCATCGAGGAGCCAGACGTCTTGTCCGATCTCGTCGACCACCGCCGTCGTCGCGCCAGCAACGCCCTTTCCGGATTACTCGTGTGGTACGATCACTGGGACTTATCCCCCAAGAATGAGCACATTTGCTACATGGAGTTGATCCGCAACAGCGACCGCATTATGCAGATGGCGCGACTGGTGCGACAGGAAAGTTTATTGAACACCAACGCCACCTCCACCTTGTTGATTCCGATCCCAGGCAAGAACGGCGCCAGCGACACGTCCATGATGGAAATGACGAACACGGCGAGACGCAAGGACAGCTCCTCGGTGCTGGAGAGCCGCAAGATTCTGAACCGACTGAGCGCCAACAGCAAGCGTGGCCAACTCGCCCAGGCGGTCTCTCCCACCAAGGACGAAAGTCAGCTGGAGGCAGAGTTTAACAATAAGAATAACGATAACCCCTTCAAAGCGGTCCGCCACCGCCCTCGCGCTCTCGCAGCAGATGCCCTTCTCCCGTACCGACCAGCGCTGTCAATGTGTCCCGCCGGGCGAGCGGTGCCCTCCCTCAACCTCTGTCGCGCTCTAACACCATGACGAAGCTGCCTCGTCCCTCCGCTGGGGCCAGACCCTCCAAGGGAGGGAAAGTGCTGCACCGCACGAGTACCGGCACCCCGCCCGTCGTCCCCAGCAGCTGTGTCTTCCCGGTGTCGGATAATGATATCACCTTTTGTCGCCACCACTGATGTGGCGCAGGCGGAGTCGATTCAGTCGTACAACTTTTCCCGCCGTATGAGTGCGGCGGTGCTCCCAGACTCCCCGCAGCGCTCCCCACAGAAGGGCGACTCCGCCGTGAAGACCTTCTCCCGCTGTCACACGGCCAATCCTTTCACCGAGGTGCTCGCCCTCTCCGCGACCAAGTCCACCAACCCGACCAAGGCGGCGCCGGCCCCCAAGGCGGTGAAGCGAGAACTGTTCGGCCGGTCGAAGAGCTCTTTTAGCGGACTGCCCACCGCAGGACAGGTGACACCCTCCACGCGCACCAGTACCGGCGTGCTCGTCACCTCACCGCCCCCACGCACCCCTTCCGGGGCCGTCTCCAAGACCAACAAGGGCAAGACCGGCCTCGCCGAGTGTAGCACCAGCGATGTCAACGTGAAGGGCGGTAAGTCCCAGCGGGCATCCACCAAGCTAAAGGGAGCAGCCAAGCAGGAGGAAGCCAAGAAGACGGGTAACAAGGGAAGCAAGACGACCAAGAAGAAGCACGACAGCGGCCGTCTGTCGCAGAGCTTGACGAGCGGATCGTTAAATGACACGAAATCGTTCAAGCACGATGTCCCACTTTTAGATTTGAGCGATATTAAGATGAAGTAGTAAGTAAAAGGAAAAAATAAATATCAGATTTTTAATGTTTTGTTAAAGGCCACTTTTTTTTTTTGTTATTAGTTGTTCCCATATTGTATGAAGTTAGATTCCAATTTTTATTTTATTTTTAGATTAGATCCATGATGTTTTTTTTGTTTTTCTTTATATATATATATATATTAATTTTTGTACCCGAAAAAAACAAATATGAACGGACATGTTCCCAAACGCATAGGAAAACATTCATGCAAAAAATAAAAAACAAACAACAACATACTTTTTTTTTTTTTTTATTTTATTAAATTTTTTTTTTTCACACACTAATGATAAATATTCTTCCGTTTTCTCCTCCTTTTTACTTCCCAAGCGATCCTATCATGACCAAAGCCAACGGACAGCACGCAGCTCGTAAGCTGGTGCGCCTGCGCCGCCGCAATCGCTGGGCCGATAAGAAGTGGAAGAAGTCCCACACCTACATTGCCCAGAAGGCCAACCCCTTCGGTGGGTCCTCCCACGCCAAGGGTATCGTCCTTGAGAAGATCGGTGTTGGTGCCAAGCAGCCTAACTCCGCTATTCGTAAGTGCGTTCGTGTGCAGCTCATCAAGAACGACAAGAAGATCATCGCCTTCGTGCCCAACGATGGTTGCCTCCACTACATTGAGGAGAACGACGAGGTCCTGGTGTCCGGTTTCGGACGTTCTGGTCACGCCGTCGGTGATATTCCCGGGGTTCGTTTCAAGATTGTCAAGGTGTCCAGCGTGGGTCTGTATGCCCTCTACCGCAAGAAGAAGGAAAAGCCGAGAAACTAAAGTGCCCTCCGCACTGAAACCGTTTTTCTTGCTTTCCCCTTGAGTGGATCGCTTCATTTTTAATTTTAATTTTTCACTTTTAAAAACAAAAATTATGTGATTTACGGTGCCGTGGAATGGTTGATTTCGTTTAATAATCGGACAGAACAGCAATAAACAACAATTACATTCTCTCTTCTCTCTTTCTTTCTAGATCACCCGCTATAAAAAGTTATATACACTTTACATTATCATCATCCATGTCTTTCGGTAACGGTGGTGGCTTCGGTGGCGGCGGCTTCGGGGGCAACTACAACAACTTTGGCAATCACTTTGGCAGCTCGTCCGGCTCGGCGCCGTATATGCAGTTCCAAGGAGGATCGCACACGACGCCCACCACCACCAGCTCCTACGCCACCCTAAGGGTAGATCACATGCCGTCCGACCACTGCCGCGTATGGGGCCAGGGCGACGTCGCCAACAAGTCCCAGCAGACGGAGCGAGGCACCATGACAGGGAACCTGACGCAGGTGGTCGCTGGGGTCCACTATGTCTGCGACAATGGTGTGGAGGCGGGGCCCTACGCGGGGGTGCGTCAGAAGACCGGTCACCACTCCGGGAGTAACGTGACCATTTCCAAGTCTCAACCGGTGGTGGGCGTGTCGGTGCAGTATAAACCGAAAGAAAAGGAGGACTTGAAGGCACTGGAGGAATGGCTGTAACGCGCCTTCTCATTTTTTTTTTTCAAAGTTTATACAAAAATGCTTTTTTTTTTCTCTTTTGTATATCATTCTCTGGTGTGCTATACTACGCTGTTTTACCGGTTCTACCCAACATCCCTTCCCATGGCCGTGCACAGACACGTCTTTGTGACAAGCGACACGCGGGGAGAGGAGGTGGGTGACTTGTATCCCAGCTATTACGTTTTCTTTTTCTTTTTATATCTATGATTCAAATGAGCTTGCCCGAACAATAATATAATAGTTTCCTTCCTGCTTCGTGTTTTGTGGATGCTACACACACACTCTTTCCTTTTCCCCTTTCTATCTCTTTTTATTATTCAAGAGTAAGAAAACCCCACTTTTTTTCTTTTTATTTCCTTAAACCTTATTTTACCGTCACACCAAAAAAAAAAAAATCATGTTTCGCTGTTCCCTTGCCCGCCGTGCCCTCTCTGAGCATACCATCAAGGTGGTGGAGGCGACCGCCCCTGTGGTGGCCGCCGCTGGCCCCGACCTCACCGCCGCCTTCTACCAGCGCATGCTCACCGGCAATCCGGAGCTGAAAGATGTCTTCAACCTTGCCCATCAGCACAACATGCGCCAGCCCAAGGCACTCTTCGACTCTGTCGTGGGTTATGCCACGCACCTCCGTGACCTCCAGGCCCTCGGCCCCGTCGTCGAGCGCATTGCCCAGAAACACGCCTCCTTCCAGATCACCGATGCTCAGTACCAGATCGTCGGCCACCACCTGCTCAAGACGATTGAGGAAAAGCTGAACCCCGGCGCTGACGTCATTGCGGAGTGGGGAAAGGCGTACGAGGAGCTCGCCAACATTTTGATCCAGCGGGAGAAGGCGATCTACGACACCACCGCCGAGGCCGAGGGCGGCTGGCGCGGTCTGCGCCCCTTCAAGGTCGCGGAGAAGAAGAAGCAGAGCGACATCATGACCAGCTTCAAGCTCGTCCCCCAGGACGGCAAGGCCGTGCACCCTCAGCTCCCTGGGCAGTACCTCGGCCTCTTTGTCCGCCACCCCAGCATGCCCTACCAGGAGATCCGCCAGTATTCTTTGATTAACGTGCCTAACAAGGAGCACTACGAGATTTGCGTCCGCCGTCACGACAAGGGACAGGTGTCCCCGTACCTGCACGACACGATCCAGGAGGGCGATGAGCTCAAGGTCGTGCCGCCTTTCGGAGACTTCTACTACCAGGAGCCCAGCAGCAAGGACTCTGCGCTGGTCTTCATTGCCGGTGAGGACGGCCTCACCCCGCTGCTCAGTATGATAAGGACCCTCGCCAAGGAGGGTTGCACTCGGCCGGTGTACTGGCTACAGTACGCCAAGAAGGCGGGGGATCTCACCTACGCCAAGGAGGTGGCCGCGCTGCCGCTGAAGAACCTCAAGACACACACTTGGATTGGAGAGAAGGACGGCGCCGTGGATTGTCTCGCGGCGGTCCCGAAGGAGGTGATGACGAACCCTGGGACGCAAGTCTACTATATGGGTCCTTCTGCTTTCTTGGATGCCACGGACAAGCACCTTCGCGCGATTGGGGTTGCCCCGGCGAACAGTCACTTTGAATGCTTCGGACCTTTCCGCGCCCCTGGAACCGCCTAACGCACGGAGGGAGAGCATTCTGTTTCTCATTTTTCCCATTTTCTTCCTGTTTTGAACTGGAAAATAACGTTAAAAAAAAAAAAAGTTATGAATTATACCAATTTCGATAATTTGCATCAAAAATTTCAGAAAAAAGGTCCTTAAAAATGTAGATAAATTTTTTTTATATATATAAGCACTTAAGATAATTTTTTTTTTTTTTTTTTCTCTTTATAATTATTATTCCCCCCTTTTATATATACATGATTGCTGAACCATCAAAAATAAATAAAGAAGTAAGCCTTCCTCTTCCCGCATTTTTACACCATTGTAAAAGGCACTGGGAAGCGTTCTTTCTCATTTCCTTTTTTTTTTTTCTTTCGTGTGTCCTTTTAGTGGGACTCCCAAAAAGAAGGAAAAAGGAAGTGGAAAAGGAGGCGACTTCAAACGGTAAAAAATAGAAACTTAGCAAAAATCAAACAGGAACAAAAATATTCACGATACCAACGGAAACAAAAAAAAAAAAACCAATAAACAAAACTTTGCTTGGAGCGTTTCGGTATTTTTTAAACTTAAACTTCAAATTTCCGGTTTTTGTTTTTCGTTTTTCGCTGCATTCCCTCTTTGCATCTCTGTTGATTCAATCCTCTCTCTCTTCTCTCTTCTGCCCAAGACTAACACGTTTCCACCTTTACATCCACCTACCAAAAAAAAAAAAAAAAATGTCTGCCATGCCTAAGCGTATGCTCGGAAAGAGCGGTCTCATGGTGTCCCAGATCGGCCTCGGCTGCATGGGCATGAGTTTCGGCATCGGCGATCTCAGCCAGCTAACGGAGGAAGGGAACATTGAAGTAATCCACGAGGCGTACCGTCTGGGGATTAACTTTTTTGACACCGCCGAGGTCTACGGCCCTCACGCCAATGAGATTCTCGTCGGCAAGGCGTTACACCAGTTCCCCCGGGAGTCGCTCGTCATTGCCACCAAGTGCGGTATCTACTCCAACGAACAAGGCTCCTACGCCGACTCCAGCCGCGAGACGATCCGCAAGGCGATCGCCGGCTCCCTCGAGCGACTGCAGACCAGCTACGTGGACCTCTACTATATTCACCGAATTGACAAGACGATCCCCATTGAGGAGGTGGCCAAGACAATGCTGGAGCTGAAGGAGGAGGGGAAGATCCGCCACTGGGGGCTGTCGGAGGCGTCCGTGAAGACGATCCGCCGTGCCCACGCGGTGTTCCCGCTGACCGCCGTACAGAGTGAATTCTCGATTGTCCACCGCGACCCCCAGGCGGAGCTGCTGCCCACCTTGGAGGAGCTGGGGATTGGCTTCGTGCCCTTCAGCCCGCTCTGCCGCGCCCTCCTGGCCGGCGCGATCGACGCCACCACCACCTTTCCCAAGGGCGACATCCGCGGCACGATGCCCCGCTACAATGAAGGGAAGAGAGCAGAACCTCAAGTACCTGGAGGTGGTGGATGACTTTGCGAAGCGCAAGGGGGCGACCCGCGCCCAGATCTCCCTGGCGTGGGTGAACGCGCAGAAGCCGTTCATTGCGCCCATCCCCGGCACGACGAAGGTGGCCCGCCTGCGTGAGAATGCGGGGTCGGTGAAGGTGCAGTTCACGCCGGAGGAGATCCAGGAGTTCAACGACCGCCTCGGTGCCTACCACACTGTCGGCCAGCGCTACGGCATCCAGAACCAGATGGATATGCTCGACACGGAATAAAAAAAAAAAAGGGCACATGTCCGCTTTTCTTTTTGTCATTGGTTTCTTGTTTTTTGCGTGCGTGAGAGGGATGGAAACAACAACGGAATGCTTGTACCACCCTCACCACACGCGTCTGATTTTACCCTTCCCCTTCCTTAAAAAGAATCCTTTTGTACTTGGTTCGTTTGATTCGTTTTCCGTGTGTTCTTTTCGTGCTCTTCCGCTGATGTAACTCCCCCTCTTTGTTTTCTTCCTAGTCGGTAGAGGAGGCCTGTGCTCCGTCCAGGATGCGAGGCGGTCCCCTTTCTTCCCTCCCTCGTTCCACCTCCATGGCCCCTACCTGCCTCATCGATAAGTTTTTAGCGTTCAAGGCGCGGCAGGTCTAGGTGGTTATGACGTCGCTTTAACACGGCGAAGGTCTCGGGTTCGAGTCCCGAGCTGCGTACATTTTTTTATTTTCTCTGCTTTCCCATGGAAAATAGGCCAGGGCAAAAAAACGCTCCCCGTGGGGATCGAACCCACGACCACACGGTTAAGAGCCGTGCGCTCTACCGACTGAGCTAGGGAAGCCTTGCGCTGTGAAACGGTCTGACAATGGCAGGGAAGGGTCTTGGCATAGGCTTGGTTCTTGAGGGAATAGGGCTAGGACGGACTTCTGTCTCGGCCTAGGGCGGAAAGGGGGGAAGTAGCAGTTAACCACGAGGGCATAGGAAAAACAGACAGACCCTGGTTCGTTTTATCACGGAAGCTCTTTTTATTTTAATTTGTACAGCAATCGTTTTTTTTACCGGAACGGTTCGTCCCGAATAAAGTGATGAATCATGGTCTGTGCGGCGGCGGGCTGATCCATCGGGACCATATGCCCCGCGTCGAACAGCTGCACAAAGGAGAGCCAAATCGGGGAAGTGGTGGCATATGCTTCTCCTCCGGCAACGGAGCGGGCGAGGCCGATCACGGCGTCCCCGCCTTCCACACTGAACGGGACGTCAAACTTTTCAGCGAAGGCGCCCTGGCGGGTCCAGTTGAGCGACAGCAGCCACGCCTTGTTGCCGATCCAATTGCAGATAAAGTCGGTGTCGCCGGCGTAAATGAGCACGGGCACCCCCGCCTCCAGCACCGCCGCGACACTGGTATTAAAGTTCTTGAAAAAGTCCACCGCAAACATGGAATTGACATCCATGTTGCACGACTCCCAGGCGATGAAAGGATCGACCCCGAGTGCGGTTTGCACCTCCGGCCGGTTCAGAAAGGCATCCACGTGGGTCAAGTTGTAACAGAGGTCGACGTCGGGGTCGCACTGACGGCGAATGTCGTACGGGTTTCGTCCTGTGGCGTAGTAAGCGGCTGGGATGGACTGACAGTACCGCTGCGCCTGATTGCAGGCATCCGCGGCGGGGGTAGTATCCCCTGCGTTACAGTAATCAATGTACTGTTTGCACCGAGGGACGTATGAGGCCATCTCGTCCCTTTCCTCCTTGGTGACACACGGCGTACCCAACTTCTGCTCACAGTAGTCGTAGGCCATCACGTGGTAGAGTGGATACTGAATGGAGGAGTCGGTGAGGCCGTTGCCCACGCCGAGACCAGCGAGACGGATGGGCTCCCCCTCGCCGCGTGTGTTGCCTTGGACGATGCGGTGGGCGGTGGCAGGTGCGTAGTGGCCCCCGTAACTCTCCCCAACGACAAAGAGACGATTCTGGCGCAGCGTGGGGTGCGCGGTGAGGAGCGCTTGCACGAACTGGAACATATCCTCGGCGACCTGCGCCTGGTTGCGGTCCCACTCGTCTTTATCGGCGTGGCTGAAACCGACCCCGGCTGGCTGATCCACAAAGAGCAGGTAGGCCTCCTCATTCCACGACCACGGGTTCTCCTCCACCTCAATGGTGGTGGGGTTCACTGCACAAGGGCCGAGCTCCACGAGCATCGCCAGCGTCGAGCTGCACCCGGGGCCACCGGTCATCCAGAGAATGATGGGGGCATCGGGGTTGTGCGTGCGGGGGCCGAAGAGCCAGTAAAAGTAGTGTTTGAGGTTACCAGGGGTGCGGCCTGGGATGTCAAAGTAGCCGCTCCACTGCTCTTCCTGCGGTGCGCACTGCGGCCACCCGCCAGTCGTCTCTCGTATGGTCGTCCGCACGCCGTCGTGGGTGATATGCGTGGTGACCGTCGGCGGGACGTGGAGGGCGGAAAGTACCGTGGACAGCAATAGCGTTAATAGAAGAAAACAGGCGAAGGTTTTCATTTTAGGTGGGTTCGTTAAAAGATGGTAGAACTAAAAGGAGAGAAACCTATACAGAGAGAAAAGATACGTTTGGATGTCGCTGAAGGTACATTTCTCAAATGTTTTTTTTTTTTTTTTTTTGGCAAACATACATCAATCAAATCATCAGATTTTTTTTTTTTCTTAAAGTTTAGAATTAAATATTTATGAGAAAAAAATTTGAAAAAGGAGGACGCTTAAAAAAACAAATGGCTAAAAAAATGAAGTTCAGTGTTCTTTATTCTTCTCTCTCACTCCCTCCCTCTTCTTTTTAATATATTACGGTTACTCTATAGGTGATTATTATTATTATTAGATGCCTTGTGTGCTTTTTTTTTTTTTCTTACATGCGGGTCATAATAATGTCGTCCACCTTCAGGAGCATCATGACGCACTCCGAGGCGAGGCGCACGGCGGAGGAACTAACCAGCAACGGCTGCACGACGCTCTCTTCCACCATATCGGTGACACACCCCTTGCGCACATTGACGCCAGCATTCACGGAGCCAGAGGCGTGCGCGTTACGGAGTTCCGTCACCATCGCGATAGGGTTCAGACCGGCATTCTCGGCCAGCGTATAGGGGATCACCTCAAAGGCGTCGGCATACGCACGCATACAGAACATATTGACGCCTTCCGCCTGCTCTCTCGCGTACTTGCCGAGCTGTAAGCACACTTCCATCTCCCCGGCCGCGCCACCGGGCATGAGGGCACGCTTCTTGACGATGCTACGGATGACGCAGAGGGAGTCGTGGAGGGCGCGCTCCGCCTCGTCGAGCATGAGGGCATTGCTGCCACGGAGGTAGAAGCAGACGGTCTTGCCGAAGAGCTCGCGGTTGAGCGTGGAGGGTGGCGGCGGCTGGACCCCGGTAATCTTGATCACCTTGCCGCTGGGCGTGTTCTCCTCCACGACATTGTCGGCCGTACCGAACTTGTCGGCGGTGAGATTTTCCACGTTTGCCACCGGCATGCACCCCAGTGTCTTGGTGATAAAGTCTATATCCGTCCGCTCAATGTCGGTGACGACCATAATTTTCATCTTGGCCAGAAAATCGAGCGACTGCGCCGTCACGGCGTCACGCAGGACGGATTTCTGCACCAGCAGCACGTTGACACCGGCGTCCTTGATGGCCTTGCAGAGTCCTAACAGATACTTGCGCTCCTCCTTGAGGGCACGGTCCATCTGGGTGTAGTCCGTGATCGTAACAGTACTCTCCATATCCGTCTTGGGGGGTGACAGCTGGAACTGAATGAGCGCAATCTTGGCATTTTGGATACGCACGGGGCCACCGGCGACACGGGAGGCTTTCTGCTTGAAGATCATCCCGTTGGTCAGCAGCTCCGTCTCCTCTATCGTCCCACCGAGGGCGGTGGTGACACGGACATCGCGCAGATCGACATCCCCGTTAGCGCGAATCACACGGCAGACGGCATCGACCGCTAGCGGAGCGAGGAGGTCACTGCTGCCGGAGATCACCTTGGAGTTCAGCGAGGTGATGGCGGCCTTGGTGAGGTTCTCACGGTCCTCAATGTTGATCTTGATGCTCATCTTCTCCAGCACCGTCTCCGCGAGCTTGGCGCAAAAGTTGAAGCTCTCTGAGATTTGCGTGGGGTGGATACCCTTCAGCAGCAGCTCCTCCACCGCCCTAAGCATCGCGCCGCACAGCACGGCCACCGTGGTGGTGCCATCGCCGGCCTCGATATCCTGGGCCTTGGAGAGGTCCACCAGCATCTTGGCGCAGGGGTGCGTGACTTGCAGCTTGGAGAGAATCGTCGCCCCGTCGTTACTGATGACGGTTTCCGTCTTGGGGTTAATGATCATCTTGTCCATACCGCGGGGACCGAGGGAGGTACGAATGCAGTCGGCGACAGCCTTCGCGGCGGCAATGTTACTGAGGCGCACATCGGACTGGGTGCTGTTGTCCTTCTTACTTTCATTGCCGGAGCGGGCTTTACGAGAGGCTACAGCGGAAGACATAGGTGTGTGTATGTTAGGTATAACGCTTTTTTTGTTACTACGCGAGGAGAGAAAGGGGGAAATTGAAAGAAACATAAAGGAGTGAGTGTTCATTTCACAGAGGAGAGTTTTTGAATGGTGCCGTCTGGGACTACCATTATTATTGTTTTTTATTCTGTCTGCTGATACGTATGCATGGAGTGTCCGTTCATTCAACGAAAATCAAAAAAAGAGTAAACGACAGTATATTACTTTACCCTAGCCACATCCACTCCGCCACAGTTTTTATTTTTATTATTTTACTAATATATAGGTCTGTATAAAAGCATTTATTGATTATTATTTATTTATCGAAAACGTTTAAAACACCACCTTAAAATACGGATGGTTCAGTGCGTCCTCGGCGGTGATGCGCTCCGAGGGTTCGTAGCGGAGCAATCGCAGCAGGAGGTCCTGCCCCTCCGGCCCTAGCTTCTCATACCCTGGTGTCCCCTGCATCACGTTACCGCAGTCGGGCGCCAAGTTCTGCAGAAACTCCTGCTTGGACAGCATGTTGGTCGAGTTGGGGTACGTGTGCCAGGAGGGCCACGTCTGACTATTAGGGGTGCCGAGGAAACGAAAGATACGCAATAACTGATCCGCATCGTTACGGCCGGCGAAAAGTGGTGTTCCGGTCGCCATTTCCGCAAAAATGCACCCAACTGACCATATGTCGACCGCCGTACCGTAGTGGGTAGAACCCAGCAACACGTCCGGGCTTCTATACCACAGCGTCACCACCTCATGCGTGAACTTGCGCACTGGAATGCCAAAGGCACGACCGAGACCGAAATCGGCCAGCTTTAGTTCCTTATCCCGGGAGATGAGTAAGTTCTGCGGCTTGAGATCACGGTGGAGGACACTGCGCTGGTGGCAGTAGCTAATGCCTAACAGCAAGTCGTGCATAAACCGCTGCACCGTCACCGCATCTATATTACCACTTTCCCGGTCGAGATACTTTTTTAAATCCAAGTCCAAATATTCAAACACTAACGTCAGGCGGCGGTCGTTGTGACACACATCTAATAGTTTGACAATGTTGGGGTGTCGCAGCTCCTTGAGGAGGGATACCTCGCGTATGGCCGTGCACGGTACGCCTTCGTCCTCCACATCGAGACGAATACGCTTTAGGGCGACGGTGGCGCCGGTGGTGACCTCTTTCGCCTTGTACACGATACCGTAAGATCCTTCACCAATCTTTTCTTGACGATCGTACCGGTTACTCATTTTTTTCTTTTGTAAGTAGAACTAATTCCTTTTCGATATCTTTAAAAAAAAAGGAAAAATGAAATATTTTTACTGGGCAGTGTTACGCATTCATTCATTTGTGTTGCAAGAACAGTGGGCGGTGTGTTTGCTTTTTTTTTTTTTTTTAGTGTAAAATCAAAAATGAAAATGAGTGAAATTTATCTCTGAAAACAAAATTTCAACCTCTAAAGAGCGCAAAAACGGTTTCAGTGCTGAGGGCACTTTAGTTTCTCGGCTTTTCCTTCTTCTTGCGGTAGAGGGCATACAGACCCACGCTGGACACCTTGACAATCTTGAAACGAACCCCGGGAATATCACCGACGGCGTGACCAGAACGTCCGAAACCGGACACCAGGACCTCGTCGTTCTCCTCAATGTAGTGGAGGCAACCATCGTTGGGCACGAAGGCGATGATCTTCTTGTCGTTCTTGATGAGCTGCACACGAACGCACTTACGAATAGCGGAGTTAGGCTGCTTGGCACCAACACCGATCTTCTCAAGGACGATACCCTTGGCGTGGGAGGACCCACCGAAGGGGTTGGCCTTCTGGGCAATGTAGGTGTGGGACTTCTTCCACTTCTTATCGGCCCAGCGATTGCGGCGGCGCAGGCGCACCAGCTTACGAGCTGCGTGCTGTCCGTTGGCTTTGGTCATGAGAGATAAACTCCTATATGAAGAAAATGAGAAGAGGAAAATAAAGTAAAATAAGACGTCATAGATGTTTCAATAAAAAAAAAAAAAAATCACAGAAAAACCAACACAGACAGAATAGAAGAGTTGCGCAAAACGTTTTTCATAAAAAAGAATGGCACATATGAGTTTTTTTTTTTTTTACATGACAGAACAGCAACCCGAGTTGGTTTGTTTCGCCTGATCGTAAAACGTTTTACTCGCCATCGATAAGTCTTCCGTATTGGCAACAATGGTGTCTATCTTCTCCCCACGTGCCAACATCTGGTCCACCGCATTGTACATGATAATTTTCGTATCTTCGATATCTCTTTGTATTTTTAGAATTTTATCCACCTCCTCCGGTTTTTGGTACTTGGCCAGCATATCGTCTAGGTAGGCCCATGGGGAGAGGTAGTCGTCCTGGGCGGGGGGATTGCTCACGAGGGCGTACTCATACTTATTCTTGAAGGTGCGCTGAAAGTTCAGCAACACCTCGTTCAGCATCGTGAACGCTACTCGGTTGTTGTACTCAATGTCGGCAATGGCCACCGCCACAATGGGGGAACCGCCGCTGGTGGCGACACTGGAGGACACGGCAAAACAGCAATAATCACTTTCGGTCACCTGTGTCTTGGCGCCATTGAGCGTAATCTTACTTGCTACCAGCCGGGAGAGAAAGAAGATGAACTCCTTCGCGGAGTAGCGCTGGAAGAAGCCGAAGGAACTGACGTCTACCGCGCTACAGCTGCGCAGGGCGTTGGGGGCGGCGTTCTCCGCCGTCCCAGCCGTCTTGTTGTCTTTTCTCGGTTGTAAGATGACAATCGCGTATAATTTCATAGTAGTAATATTATTTGTGTTTTTTACTTTTGAGGTACAAAAAAGGGGAAGGAGAGGAAAATATATATTGAAAACACGACCACCTATCACGTGCTGTGTATTCTTTGGTTTGCCAGACTGCGGGTATACTCACTATCTTTTTTTTTTTCGTAAAATGAGAGATTCTGCAATAAACAGAGAGAGGCTTGCGCAAATAAAAGTTTTTTTTTTTAGCCTTTTTAATAACAAACTAGAATGAAACAACAACACACAAAAAAGAACAATGACACTCCGCTTCTTTTTTTTTTTCTTGATTGTTTACACCAAAGACACGGCTCCAGTCACGAAAGCATTGAAATTAAACGTCACCTGCCCAGTGCGCTGACGATCGTAGAAGGAGAACACATTACGCGTCTTGGAAATAAAGATGGATAGTTCTACGTAATCATCAAAGCCGAGGCTGCCACGGCGCTGACGGTCAAACTTGCGCATAAGAGCCTGGAAGGTATCCTCCTCGAACTGATAGCCGCTGTCCCGCAAGGCGGCACGGATCTCATTGCCGTCCAGTCGGCCATCTCCGCTGGTATCCCGCTTACGGAAGCCAGTCATCATCTGCTGAATGAACTCGTGCATCTGGGCGAACTCGTTACCAGTGACACGACCAGAGAAATCTTTATCGAACATTTGCATCAACTTTTCCGTGGTGGCGAGGGAGAAGCGCTGGCCGGAGGTGGAGAGGGCGGCGTTGAGCTCGGGGACGCCAATCACACCGTCGCCGTCGGTATCGATGGCGCGGAACCACTGTTGTAGTTCCGGGGTGAGCTGTTGAATGTACTGCATATTGTAGGAACCCTGCACGTTAGGGGGCGCGAAGGCAGCGCCTGGGGTGTAGAGGCCAGTTGCCGTGTTCGCCGTGCCAGCGGCGGGGTTGGAGTGGAGGTAGTTGTACCCAGGACCGCCGAGGGCGGAAGGATTCGCATCTGGGTAGCCAGGGCCGGCGGTGGGATAGCCGGGACCGCCAGCAGGAGGATAGGCGAGGCCAGGACCCTGCGGAGGGTACCCCTGCTGCTGCTGAGGAGGATACCCCTGCTGCTGCTGGGGAGGATAGCCCTGCTGAGGGGGATAGTTGTTGTTGTTTCCTTGAGCACCGTAGTAGGCCATCTTTTTTTTCTTTTGTGAGTTTAGAATACGATAAATAACGAAATGCTAACGGGAAGAAAAAAGAAACGGAAAACGTTGGAGGATAGTACAGCACTTACTGAAGAAAAGAAGGGATAACAAAAATGTCCAGAAAAAACAAAAAACAACTTGCGTATGATAAATGTGCAATAGACACCGTATTCTTTTTTTTTGTTTCGGTATATTGTTTACAGGTGTTCCTAAGAAGTGATGGACAAGGCGCCGGCGACGTAGGTGTTAAAATTAAACGTCACCTGCCCAGTGCGCTGACGATCGTAGAAGGAGAACACATTCCGTGTCTTGGAGAGAAAGATCGATAGTTCTACGTAATCATCAAAGCCGAGGCTGCCACGGCGCTGACGGTCAAACTTGCGCATAAGAGCCTGGAAGGTATCCTCCTCGAACTGGTAGCCGCTGTCGCGTAGGGCGGCACGGATCTCATTGCCGTCCAGTCGCCCATCTCCGCTGGTATCTCGTTTCTTAAAACCAGTCATCATTTGCTGAATAAAGCGATGGAGTTCGGCGAACTCATCCATCGAAATCTGACCTGAAAAATCCTTGTCAAATAGTTTTACCATCTTTTCCGTCGTGGCGAGGGAGAAGCGCTGACCGGAGGTGGAGAGGGCGGCGTTGAGCTCGGGAATGCTAATCAGACCACTGTTGTCCACATCGATCGCACGGAACCAAGATTGTAGCTCCGGGGTGAGCGTGCTCGTGGGCGGTGGCGCCGACGGTGGGAGATAGCTGTTGGGGCCGGCAGGACTATACACACCAGTGGGGGCGAAGCCAGCGCCAGAGGTGGGGCCGCTGTAGTAGTTCGGCGTCGCGTTCCCTTGAATGGTAGGGTTGGGGTAACCGGTCTGGGGAGGGATCGCGGGGAAGTTGAACTGCATGGTGTATGGATGATGAATTCGCAAACAAACAAAAATAAAAACGTAAGAAAAAAAAAAAAAGGTATCCAAAAGTAACTATTGTGATGTAAGAACCTAATGTAAGGAGAATAGAGCGATACGTAAGTGAAAAAGGTGAGGCAGGAGAAACAGAAGACACAACGCGCTTCACTGTTATACAAAAAAAGCACCTAGCGTTTTTTTTTTTTTCTAAACAGCTTTATGGATCATAGCTTTATGAAGTTTTATATTTATATTATTGTCGGCAAGTGTATATTCTCTACCGTGCAAGCATATATAAATATATATATTGGTTTAAAAGGAAGTAATATTGACAATCATATTAATGCGATGATGATATAATAACAGCAAAAAAAAAAAAAAATCGGACAAAAAAGAATGTCTCTCTATCTACACGACCCCCGTTTATTACTACAATTCTTCTTCTTTTTTTTTTTTTTCATCTTCTATGAATCTCTGTCTTTGCATGACTTCTATCGGCGCGTAATTGTACAACAATAATGGTATAATAATAGTAATAACAACAAAAAAATTTACAACACAGAACGAGATAAATATATATTAGTTCGCCGAAAGCACAAAATAGGGTGACGTCAGAAACACGGAAAGGTTCACCGTGACCACATCCTTCATGCTACAGTTCAACAACACTTTCGTAGAGAGGAAAGACCCACCGCCGTAGGTGACGCCCTCTACCTCTACAAGCGGTTTCGTAACCTCCACGAACTGCAACAAGTTGGTGTCGTGCTGCCGTGCCATGACACGCTCTAGGGAGTGCCCAGCCAGTACCCGTAAGGTCTTACTGTGCAGTCCGCCCAGGCAGATAAACCGGGCACACGTGCGGTCCACCGATAACGTAAAGTAATGTACCTCCCCACACTGCGACGCCCACGGGGCGAGCGCCTCCTGCAGCTGGTAGAGCGCCACATCCAGAAAGTGCGGGTCCCCCTCTAGCCGCTCGAGCTGCTCTCGTACACAGCTCAGCTCAAACAGCAATGGCCGCAGCTGAGGACCGTCGGTAGCAGAAAGGCGTACGAGCGGGCGGCACATCCTCTTGAGGGACCTCATGGCGCAGGATAATCGGCGGTCGCTGGGCACTGCGGGGGTAAATGAACTTGGAAGGCGTGGTGGAGGCGGTGTTGCTAGACGCGAAGGAGCTATTCTGTGCTGGGGTCACCACCGCCAATCGGTCTGTGGGGTGATGAATGGAGCTCACGGCGGAGGGCGAGTTGACGTAGCCACTGTGGGCGTTACTGCTGCTGGTATGACTCTGATTGACCGGCGTACGATGCACCTGCAGTGCCTCTGGTGGGGGTGGCACCGTCGCCGTGTGTGGCGGGACCGAAACATTGTACGGCTGCTCTAGCGCTTCATTATTATTATTATTAGTATTACGAGCACCCGAGTTGAGCGAGTTGTCCGAGGTGTTGGCCACACGCACTGGAGAAGGGGTCGGCTGCTGTGGCGGGGGTGGCATACTGTTATTATTATTATTATCAAACATATAGTATGGGTTCGCCCCCGGTGCGCCCAGCATGCTGGCTGGCACCACCGGTTCCCTCGAGGAGGAGGCACGCGACATGTTCAGCGAGGTGTGCAAGGTGTTGTTGGTAGGGACCGACGGCGAAGCTCGTTTGGGGGTGGGGCCGTTAAAAAATCGATTCGTGATGGACGGATCGGCCCCAACATTGGAGCGCAACGGGGTGCGCATCTCACCGCCATGATTGGAGGAGTGAATACTTCTCTCTCGTGGGGTCTCGGCGAGTGGTTTGTTGGGCGAGGCGGAGGGAGGAAACCCTAACCCGTAGCCAGGCTGACTGGCTACCGTCGGCGTGTAGGCCGGCTGCCCTGGGATACTGTTTTCATTGTTCACTGGAATCGTATTCGTACGATTGGGAAAGGTAGACTCTGCTGGCATCGTGTACATGGGTGGTGGGGTCACGGGGGGAATGAAATTATTGTTATTGTTATTATTGAATTGGAATCCCATTCCGTTGTCAAAGTATTCATCCTCGTCGTAGTCCATTTTGGTGTGTATGATTGTATTTTTCTATATAAAAAAAGTATTGTTGTTCTATCGTGAATATATAAAAAAAAAAAAGAGAAAAAGATGAAATAACCGACTGATGCATTATGGATAAACTGAATAAAAGAGATGGAATAAAAACAAAACGATTGTTATTATTATTATTATTATTTTTTTTTCGTGTGTCTATGACTTCTCCTGCAGTAGGTTTAATAAAAAGGAGACCACATCCTCCACAAAGTTCGTGTACAGTCCTTGCACATAACTCCGTAGTGCGTCGGTTTCCTTGGGGCTCAACCAACCACAAGGAGAATCTTTTTGTTTCATGGCCACCTCATTACCATTTTGGTTGTTTTTCGCCTCATTCCTCTTCCGTTCATGTTCCGTGTAGTGACGCTGCACACAGTCCTCAAAGAGGGTTTCACAGAAAGTGTCCCCTCGTAGCATATAATACACGTAATACAAATTAAGATTACCTTCCAGCAAGGAAACACAAAAGTGATCGATCATCTGATACGTAAAAGGGGATAACTTCTCTCGCACCAACCGCAACAGCCCTTCTTCTGCTACATCTTCATTTTTATCCGTGGACTCACTTTCGTAGTGGTACATGCGTACTTGTAAAGATCGCATTTCTCGTACGGCATCTTCTCCCAATACGTTCACTAACGGGTGCGGTGTCTTCCGCAGCAGATTGCAGTGCAGCTTTGGCGGTCTCGTAGTTCACCCGACGGATCAGTGCGATGACGTGCGCCAGCTGCGGCGAGCGAGCCAAGTCCCTCACCCGCACCCCTAACGGTGACGTACGATGAATACGAAGGGAGTTCAACTGACAGAACAGACTATCTTTTATATTAACCTTTTTCACATTATTGCTGTATTGTTCGCCTTCGTACGGGTTGAAGTTATATCGAAGGCGCAGTCGGTGAAATGGTCCTCTCTCTACGGAATACGTGTAGGCGAACGTCATTCGCTTAATCGCGTGAATGGTCAACAGTGGCATACACCGCGTGCACAGCCGCTCCAGCAGCTTGGCGCTCCACACGGGGTGAAGATACAACAACAAGACAAACGTACGTACTTCGGTCGGGTCGTTTGGACTCAGACCGGTGGGAGAGGCATGGAAGCTATCTCGAAGGACCACTAGTTGGGCTGCGGTCCGCTCGGGTGGAAGAGAGGCCGTCACGCTGACAGTGAGATTTTCATTCGCATTCTCGTCCTCCTCATTATTATTAGGAATATTATCGACAGGAAGAGACTGCGTCTTCGTCATCTCTATTATTATTCTGATTATGATTATTATTCAGCGAGGATTGGACGAGCTCCCCTACCGTGCGGTTGAGATGATATCCTCCCTCATAGGGAATCACTGGTGGCGCCTTGACAGAACTGAACTGATACGGTTGTAAGAAATCGGTGTGTAGATACTCCAAAGAAGAACCATCCTTTTTTTGTTTTTGGATCGTTTTCATGTACTGTTCGTTGTCTTCCATTTCCTTTTCGGAAAATCGTTCAAGGCAAAAGTCCGCTGGTCGGTTGATTTCAACACTACGTGACACTACCCCCACCACTTCCGCTTTTTGTATTTTACTTTTTCTATTCTGTTCATCCTCGTCGTCGGATACCTCTTCTTCAAAGATGATCTCTCCCGTTTTCTTACTCCGACGGCGTTTCACTTTTTTCGTACACGTGACTCTCACGAGTAGATCATTTCTGTAAAACGTGGAAAAGAATAATTGCGGCTCACAGGAAGGGAAATCCACCTCTTGCGTGTGGCCGAAGAATTCATATTTGGAGGGTAGTGTATTCTTCTTTTTTTTCATTTTTTTTATTGGGTTCCATTTTCTTTTCCTTTTCCCCAAATAAGGAAGAAAGTGAGGAGGCGACCCCTCTATTAAAGTCGAGCACACTTTTCGTTGAATAAGAATGCGGTTTTAAAAACGTATTATTATGACTATCCTTATTATCTTCATTTTCCGGTGTTTCATCCTTTGAACGATTATCGTCTTCCTCTGAGCTCCACGAGGAGGAAGAACGAGAAGAGGAAAACGCGGGGGAGTCCAGGGAGGAGACCCCATCTTCTCTATTCTCATTGGTGTCGTTATTTTGAAGACTATCCCGCAGGGCAGAAGCCGTTAACTCATTCTTATTAATATTTTTATGGTGACTTTTCTGGTCTGTATCTTGAAGGAGGCTAGGGGCCACTAAGTGTGCAGGAATAAATTTTGTGATTTCACGTTTGTGAAACTCATTCACCTTTTCATTATTATTGTTTTCCGCCTGGAGGGTGAAGGGCAGTTCTAGCAGTGCGTAACGTCGGAAAGAGGGGACGAAGGTTAGCATACAGTATAATTGTAAGAATCTATGTGTAACAAGTGTATTGTACCTTAAAACAAAAAAGTGTGAGAGAAAGCGAAAGTAAAGATAGAGGTTTCGGTGTACTTTACTCACACACACGGCAGCACGAGCAGCAAAACAGGGTGACATTGTGAGAAAGAACGACAACAAAAAAGAAGACCAACGCGGCGGTATCCCTTGTTTCACCAACCAATAATAAAAAAAAAGATAATAACAGCAACAAAACCATTTTTTTTTTTTTTAGTATACCTCAATGTCTTGTTTTTCCAAATACTCCTTCAACGCCGGATCCATCTTTTCACAGTCTGTGTAAATGTATTTTAAGTGCGGATGTGTTTCTTCCTTTCGGACCTTCCACAGCGTATTTAATTCCTCTTCATCAAGGTAGTCACAACCGCCAATATTTAAGATGTGAAGCGAGGGAAGCTGAAAAAGAAATCCAACGTGTTTAGTTTACTGCCACTGGCGTCTACTTTTTGAATAAAAGGAAGATGCGCGGCGTACTGTAGGAGACCATCCATGGAATGATGAATACGCCCTACCATTTTTTGTTTTTCTTCCTTGTCTGCATTATTATGATGATGTTCGTCTTCCTCCTCACTCTCGTCAGACCAGTTGCGGTCCTGCGGGACGTCCACGACGTAAATAACTTCCAAATTAATTTGTTTAAAACTTTCGTCCTGTAAAAACTGAAAATTTTTATTCTCTTTTGTGATCGCAATTTGAAGCGAACTTTTTTCTTCCGTTTCATTATTATTAGTGCTCAAAAAAGAAATGAGCGGTGAGAAATCTTGGATGTGATAAACATTTAAAATATACAGTTTCACCGTTTGATGAGGATTGTGATTCGTATTGTCGCGTCTCAGGAACTCTAATCGGTCCCACTTGGCCTCCTTTCCCATTACTAATTTCCAACGTTTTTAAATTTAAAAATACATTCTTGTATTTCTCCAATTCCTCATTGGTGATGGCATCCCAACCAATCAAATCCAAGTTTTCCAACACTTGTTTATTCTTATTATTCTGATTATTATTATGCTGATCTTCCAAGTAAACTTGGAATAGATCGAGGGAATCAAATAGGTCATTGTTTGGACGGCGGCGGTGTGCCATGAGGCCGAACGGGTTGTAACGCAGTCCGACATAGTCGTTACGAAGGGATAACGCTTTTAACGAGTCTTTCAGGTGGGCCAAAACGCGCGTGAGACTTTCCTTCTTCACACACGGACAGCACTCCAAAGTAAGCAACGTGAGTGTATTCGGTTTTGTTTCGGAAAAGTGAAAAAAACAGTCAATGGATTCTACATTGGTGCACGAGAGAGACAACTCGATCAAATGGGGTAGAAAAGTTTCATTTTTAGCCTCTTTTCCCATCACAACGGATAAGGTTTCGGTGGCGGATTCTTGTGGAAGCACAAAGAAGGAATCGTCGAGGGATAAAGTTTCTAAGGACCCACACACCGTCAGTGCCTCTAGCAACTGCACAATGTCAATCTCCTTTTCGTAAATCTCCATACATTTCAAATGCCCTGGAAATAATAGAGCAGGCTGTATTTTATTATTGGCTAATAAAGTCCAATCGAGACGAAAAATGTCGCTTTCGTGCTGGTCGTAAATATTATCGTTTCTTACCAAAGAAAGTTTCTCCTCTTCCTTATAATCGTCAAACCGCAAACAACTAAAAAACATCCCCAGCTTTATTTTTCTTTATTGTGTTTTGCTGTAAAAAAAAAAAAAGAAAGAAAAGGAAACACAATTGTGAGTTAAGTTTCATTTATACAGCAAGAAGGAAACACACACAAGAATATTTCTTTCCATTAGTGTTTTGAATTACGATTCAACGCAAAGAGCAAAGCGAGTGGTCTATAAAAAATAATAATATTCATTAGTGTTACATATATACATTTTTTATAATTACTTTTATCCTCATCATCATAATATACAGATCACGCCGAACTTGCTTCCCTTTCCTTCTTTCGCTGTAAGTATGCCCGGAAGGCACGCTGGATGACCACGGCAGCTTCCTCTCTTGCCTGCGCTTCTTTTTCCGCTGCCAGTGTCTCTCGTCGCCGCTGTGCCTCTTTGCGTGCCACCCGCTGCCGCCAGGCACACTGTATCATGAGCGCCGCGCAGTCCTCCAAGTCCTGCCGGTACAGTCGTGCCTCCTTCTCGCGCTGCGCACTCTCCTTGTACAGCTGCCACGACCGCCGCACCTGCCACCCACGAAGATACCGCTGAATGGTGATGGCGGCCGCCTCGCGCTCGAACTGACCCTCCATCGACTTGCGCAGACGATAGCGGCGGTAGTACTGCAGGATGAGCCGCACCGCCTTCTGCTCCCGCTGGTGTTTCTGTATCGTGCTCTTCTCCTTGCGGGAGAGGTAGGTGCGGTAGGCCTGCTGGATCGTCGCGGCGGCCGCCTGCTGTCGTATGAGTCGCTCCAACCGCTCCGCACTGGTGTCCCGCTTCTCCACCGCGTCTCTAATCCAGAACAGCTCGCGTACGACGGAAGTGGGATCGGCGGAGAGGAGATAGGCCTCGCGACTTTCCAACATTTCTTCCAACTTTTGCTGTCGCCGTGCCTCCACCGCCCGCCGGGCGCGCCACCGTCGGACCATCGATTGAATCGTCACCGCGGCCTTTCGTTCCCGCTCCTTTTCTTGCGCGATCCGCTCCTCCTCGAGCTGTATCTCCCGCTTCATGCCGCGCACCCACACCCGGTCGTAGTGACCACGATACACGGCTTGTATCTTGATGGCGGCCTGCGTTTGCTGTGTAAAGGCCACCCGCTGGAGTAGCGTGAGCTCGCCGAACGCCTTGTCCCGTCGTCGCTGCATGGCGTAGCGGGCGGCGAGGTGGGCACGTAGGTGCGCCTGTACGACCGTCGATGCCCTGGCCCACAAGAGCGCGACCGCCGCCATGGCTTCCTCCTCTTCTTGCCGTAGGGTACGACGTCGTTGCAGTTCCTTCTGCGCGAGCACACGACGCCACCACGACTGTACGTGACGGGCGGAGTTGTGACGGTGTTGGGCGACTTGCCGCAGCTGTAAGACTTTCTCTGCTGCCGCCATCTTGCGCCAGAAGCACTGTATCGTGAGGGCCGCTCGGTGTTGATAATTGCGGAGAGCAGCGCGAGAGGCGACTTCCTCGACGAACTCTTCGCGGTGCTGACGAGCACGCCAGGCGCGTTGGATGACGGTCGCTGCCTCCACCCGCCGCATGTAGGCAGCGTAGATCCCGTGATAGTACTGCCGGTCCTTGTAGCCGCGCCACACGGACTGAATAGAGGTCGCCGCGACGGTCCGTCGGGCCTTCTCCATCTTCTTTTCGTGTACGGCGTCGTAGTACGCTCGCATCTCGGCGAGTTGTTTCTGTTTGCGCTTCACCCCCCACGCCGACTGTATCACACGTGCTGCTGCGTCCTGTCGCTTGGCCTCCTTCGCTGCCTTCAGGTCGTGCAGTTCTCGCTTGGCTTGGTAGACCTTGTACTGGCGCTCAATACGCTTCACCGCGGCCTTCTGCCGGCGCCGCTCCTCGACGCACGCCTTGGCCGCCGCACAGCGCCACGCCCGCTGCAACACGAGCGCCGCCTCCGTCTGCTCCTTTGTGTTTCGCTCTTGCGTGAGGACGGTTTCCGTGGCGACCTGTAACTCGGATAAATCTTTCCGTGCGAGGTAACCGCGACCCACCCGTTGCCAACACACCGCCGCGGTCGTTCGCTTGAACCAATCCGCCGCCACGCTGCCGACGAGCGCGCTGCTGCGCCTCGCCAGCAAGAAGGCCTGAATGTACGGGGTGTACTGTTCTTGTAATCGACGGAACTGTGCCTTGGCGAGCTGCTCCTGATGATACTGCTCAAATGCCTTTTGCTTCTCCACTTCCTTCTGCTTCTTGTAAAAGGTTTGAATCTGGCGTGCCGCGCGGTCTCGACGGCGTTGCTCACGGTGTTGCAGGAAGGCGTTGCGCTCTTTTCGCATCTTGTACCAACGGAAGATGCGCAAGGCGTGGCGGCGCTTCACCTCCCGCTCTGCCCGGAGCCGCTCGTAGCGTATCCTTGCGACATGCGACCGCCAGTGACACTGAATGCAAATCGCGGCATCCTCGTACATGTCTTCTAACGTTCCCTTGGCGAACTCCTGACAGCGCCGTACCATCTCCTGCTGGGACGCCATCGCGCGCAGAAAGACTTGAACAATCGTGATGTTCCCTTTGTTGGCGGCATCACGCAGCATCTCTTGTCGACGGAGTGGCTTAAAGTAGGAGTACCACGAGCGCGTGAGGTGGCCACGCATGTGGGATTGTAGAACTACCGCTGCGTTGTGCCGGCGCCACTCCTCCTCGATGGCGGCGCGGCGGACACAGGCCTCCTTGTAATCGTGGTAGCACTGTTGAATGCGACGCGCGGCGTAGTTGAGACGAAACTGCTGTTGCTGTTCAGCGCGTTTGGCGGCTCTGCGCTTCTCCTGCCGGATCCGCTCCTTCTCCGCATTGAATACTCTAAACTGACGCTGAATACGTCTTGCCGCCAAGTGACGACGCTGCTGACGATCGAGGTACGCTTGATGGATGGCACGCCGCTTAAGGTATTGACGCGCACGAGCTTGTATCACCCGTGCTGCCTCGTCCTCTACAGCCCGACGCAACACCGCCAGCCGCTCTTCCTCTTCTCTCTCCTTCTCACGCTGCCGTCTACGTCGCTCGGAGAACACTCGAAAGCATCGTTGAATGGTGACCGCCGCCGCCATCTGCCGACGAATGGTGTCTCTCGCTAGCACACCGCGCCACGTCCGCTGGATCGTGGTGGCCGCCGTGTTCTCTATCCGTGCCTCGTGCGTCATCATGTCCTGACTCATGCGCTGCCGTAGTCGGTTGGCGACCTTAGAGTTGGCCTTGGGTGGTTTCCCAGCGTGGGGCCGCTTGGAGGTAGACTTGCCTGCCGGTGGGGCTGGCCGCCGTTTCGTCCCGGAGGCGGCGCGCTTCTGTGCGGGTGGTGGGAAGCTGCTGCGATCGCTGCTGCTGAACCGTTGTGAGGCGGTAGATGGCCGTAGAGAGGGCAGTCGGTTAGAGTCGCGCCTAGAACCTTGCAAGGGGCTATTACCGCTGGCGACAAGGGATGCAGTGGAGGGTCGACGGAAGGGGGCGGGAGACATGGGCGCTGCCGGTGTGATGGGAAGTGACGCTAACCGTTGCGGGGCGGTATTGCTCCACGTCTTGCTGTGGGAAGGAGAGGTGGCGCCGCTGTCGGCTTGGAAGAGGGGACGGTCGACCTCCGTGACTCGGTCGGCGTCCGCCTGGGCCCAGGCGAAGGGTGTGCGAGCTGCTAACACACGGTCGGCGCTGGTGTCTTCCTTCTTGTGCGACTTGCGTGGCTTCGTTCCTCTCATGCGGCGTATCGCCTCTACGGCCGCGTCCACCGTGGGACAGCGAGGGTCGACGAGATACTGTCTGGCAGTCTGCAGACAGAGGAGATAGGCCTGTTGGGCACTCTCCGCATCCCCATGCCGGTTCCGCCGCTCTAGAGAGACGCCTAAGTTGTACAAGCCAACCGCTAACATCATGGCGGTGTGCTGTCGTGCCTCTTCCTCTGTTTCCTCCGCCAGCTCCCGCTGTAGTCCTGCGATGGATAGTTCTACCGCAATGACCGCCGCCTCGTGATTGCCCATTTCGTTATGGATGGTACACAAGTTCAAATAAGTAGAAGGGCTCGCCATGGCGGTACCGTTCGCGTACAAGTGATGCTTGTTCTCTTCTTTACTAATTTCTTGATTCAGCTCCTCCGAGAGGACGGAGGTGATGGTACCGTCGGCGATACGTACCTCTAACTGAGCGGCCTCCTCGAGGAACTGCAGAGACTCGGTCAGTTCCCCCCGACGCCGGCACATGCATCCTAAATTATTAAACGTGGCAGCCCGCAGCCGACACCGCTCCAGCTCGGCCGGTTCTAGCAGACCACTCTGATCCAGAAAGAATCCACTATACTGTGTATTATCCTTATTTTCTACGTTTTCTTCCTCTCCTTCCTCCTTTTTCATTTGGTGGTGGGCGTCCGTCATGAATAATGCCATGTGCAAATAATAAAGGGCAGTGTCGTAGCGAGAGTGGTTGAACTCCGCCACGGCGTAACTATTGCAACGCAGGACGAAATCACGCGCTAGCTCATTGAGTGGTAGGTGAATGTAATCCGTCAGCCACGGGTACTTCTCCACGTAGAAGTCCCTCCATGGTAGGAGAGAGGAGTCCTCGCTATCGGGGTGCTGGTTAGGGCTAGGCGGTCCGGTACGGTTGTCGCTACCACTCGGACTACTACTTGCTTTGGGATTGGTGCTATCAGACCCGGTGTCCTTGAAGGGTTGGGTGGTATCGGTGTCGTCTAAATTACTATTATTGTTATTATTTTTCTGGTTGATTTCATTCACCAGTTTGTGTAAGGCGGCGCCGCGGCTATTCGTCCCTCGTGACTTTTCTTTTCCGTTACCAATAGGGTCGTTTGTTTTTCGGGGCCGTTTCGGAATGGGCTCTAATTGCAGCAAGTGTTTGTCAATTACATCGCGGTGTGCCCTAAAGAACAACACCGCCGACTCCATGCTTTTGATACTTTCTGGCAAGTTATTCTGATCTTCTAAGAGTTTTGACATTTGTAGTAAAAAAATATAGTTTTCTAAAATATTCTTTTTGCTATCCTTTTCATCGTTAGGATTCTTTAAATATTTGACTAATGCATGGTGATGGTGCTCATTGCTGCTGTGTAGTTCACTAGAAGTGTGTGTTGTAGAATTCATTGGTTGAACTTGCATCAAATATGCATTTAAACACTATACAGAATAATAATAATGCTAAATGCTGCTTCAATAGAGGAAAGGGAAAGAAAAAGATAGTGCGAATGAGAAAACAAAAAAAAACAAAACGCACATCAGGGGCAAAACAACAACAACCATCATTTAGTCCTCTTTTATTTCTGTGTTTATGTTATTGATCTATAAAGCAGTGTAGCCCATTTTAGCATAATCCACCTCCCCGTCGTCTTCATTACTGTTGGGCTCGTCACTCTCCTCATTATAATTCACACTACCCGGTCGGTGCACACTCTCAAACGAACTATCATCGCCGTCCTCATCGCTGTCGGGCTGCATTAAACCTTTCTTCATTGCCTCTTCGTCCTCATCCTCCTCTTTATTTTTAGTTGGGGGTATTATCTCGTTTGGAGTCGGTTCCGCTTCTTGTGCCTCCTCCGCCTTTTCATTTTCAGCAGCGGCGGTCAGGACACTCTCCGGTGCCTTCGTGAGTTGCCCAGCCAAGTACTGGACGGCTTCAATCTTGGCAAGAAGCTCATCTAACGCCTGCTGCCCCTCTTCACTGTTATCTTCCTTCTTTTTATCTGCATCGCCCTGACAGAGATTTTTGATTTCCTTCGCGTCAATCTCGTTGGCCACTTCCAATAATAGATTAGCCTGGTGTAAGACGTGATCGTAGGCGGATTGGATCTGCTCAATACAGTGTCCCAGTCGCTGGAGGTCTAGCGTAGCAGTGGCCGCCACCTTGGAGGGCTGTGTGACCTTCTTTCTATTCGGATGAGGATGACCACCAGTCGGTGGTTTCGTAACGGTTATTTCCATCCCGTCAAAGTATCCCAGCTGCTCGCTCACTGCTACCTTTATCGCCTCCTTCAGTATTTCATTCTCTAACAAAGGGTCGTCTAGTCCTTGGAGCATGTTGAGACGCAGTGGGATCTGCAGGGAGCCTTGCACGGTCACGGTCACACTACTAATGTGATGTAAGTCGTCGGACATCATGGAAAAGCTTTTTTTTTTTTTTTGTGGAGTACCTTGTAAAGATAAAAGTGGAGAATAGAATGAAGTACGTTCCATGATAAAAACAGAAAGGCTAGGGTTATTAAGAACGAAAAGAAGAGAATTCTTTTTTTTTTTTGGAGGTAAAATTCCAATACATTACAAAATTGTTTCGTTTTAAAATAATCTAGGATTCTAATTTAAATCTATTCTAAAGGGATTCCATCACGCGTTGGCCACAAAACGTAAAAAGTCGGCCGCTATTTCGTTCGTACTGTTTTATTTCCTCTTTTAGCTGAGCTGTAATTTTCTTTTTTTCTTCCAGCAAGGACTGCAGAAAGGAATCCTTATCCTCCTCGCCTTCCTCGTCAATGTAAGCCCGATCTAAATTATTATTATTAGAAATATATTCTAGCACTTGATTTCGTTTCATCCACAGTTCTAGCAACGGTAGCTGACCTTGCAAGGTGTGGATTTCTTTTTGCAGTACGGCATGTTTCTGATGACGGTCGCCTAATGCCTCGATGAATTCTAAAAAGTCGGTCCGTTCTTTTTCATCCACCTCTAACACCTCGTACAAGTCTTTGAGGGTTGCCATCAAGGTGTCCACGTTTCCACTAACGGTGGCTTCCTTGGATAGCGACGGGGTACGGTTGACATCGGTGCGCTGCGTCAGTCCCCCGCTTTTACTATTATGCTTCGTCGTTTTGGTAGGACTGCTAATCTTGGCCAGAATCTGTTCCGACTTCAGTTGGTCTAGTTTGGTCTGCAAGTCCTGCACGGTCTCCTCCGCTTGTCGGCGTCGCTCCCGTTCTTCCTCCACGACCTGGCGGAAGGCTTCCATGTGCTTCTCAAACAGCGCCTCCCGCTCCGCTTCCTTCTGTTCCGCTGTTTCCTGCAGACGGGTTTCTAGGTCCATCACCGCTCGCTCATAACTGTGCTGCATCTCACACAGCTGCTCCTCCTTCTCCTGCTGTAGCTGGTAATAAGCGTCCGTCTTCTCCACGACCCGCTCGGCGAGGGTGGCGGCCTGCTCTGCGACGAAATGATCGTACTGTGCTTTGAGCGTCGCGTACTGTGCGTCGACTGCCTCTTGCACCCGTCGAGGGAGGTCCAACTCTTTTTCGGTCAGACTCGTTTGCAAAGCGGCAATCTTCGCCTCTAGCTGTTCAATTACCTGTTGGTACTGCGCCGTGAGTTGACGCTCCAGGGCGGCACGCTGGGCCTGCAGCTCCTCCTTCATTTGGTCTCGCTCCTCCTTGAGGGCGGCCTCGGACTCCTTAATGCGACTGTCGCACTGGGCGCGCAGTTCTGCCAGCTGTAGCTCTTGCGTCTCGGTCTGCTCCTCGAGCTGCGTCTTGAGGTCAGACTCGCGGTTCTCTCGCATCCGGTCCAGCTCCTTCTGCTTCTCATTGAGCGTTTTTTGAGTGGTTTCTCGAACCTCCGCCAGTTGCGCCTCGACCGCCGACACGGTGAGTCGATTTTGGGCGTTGAGTTTTTCGACCTTTTCACGCATCACTTCTTCCATTTCCGATCGAACCAAGTCAACGGATTCATCGGCTTGTATCTGGACGCGGGTGAGCTCTTCCTCGTGCAGCCGTTTCTGTGCCGTCAACCGCCGCTGCACATTCTCTCTTTCTTCATTTAATAAAGTTTCAAACTGACTGCGAATCTCCTCTTCCAGGGCTAATTTATTTTCCGTGTACTGCAACACCATTTGGGTGGATTCGTCATTCTTTTCTTCCCACGCCGCCTGTGCCCGTTCAAAGTGTTCTGTCATACACGACTGCAGGACGGCAGACATGCGCTCCACGTATTGCGCATTGTGCTCCTCCATGTCGCCTAGGACGTGTCCCCAGTGCTCCTTTAGTTGTTGCGCCAGGGCGGTCTGCAAGGCGGCAGCATCTTCCTCCTCTTTCTTGCGAATGCTATCGGTGGTTTCTTGAATCGTCTTGATGAGCGTCTTGGTGCGCTTCTCGTGCAGCTGGCCAGCTCGCTCGTCGAATAGACGGCGCAACGCGGTCATTTCACTGCCTCGACTTTCCAACCATATTTGCTCTTTTTCATCCATCATTTGAGACACAAACGACAGAAACTCTTTTAGCCGTAATTGAAACTTAATTTCATTTTCTTCTAGCCGCTTCGCATACTGCTTTGCCATGTTCATTTCTAGCTCATCCTTGATGCGAGAAAGGTTTTCTCGCTCCCGTGCGACCTCCCGCCGCTGGTTCTCCACTTCCATATAATATTTATCCTTCTCCACCTTGAGTTGCTCGAGGGCTGACCGGCGTGCTTCGTCTTCCAGCTGACTAGAACGGATGGTCAATTCGGTCTCGCGCTGTAGCAAGGATTCTTCCTTCTTTTGCAGCTTCTGTCGATCGGCCTCCCACTTTTCTTGGAGTTTCTTTTCCATCGTTTGCAGCTGTGCCGATAGTTTACGGTCGTACTCCGTCTGCATGGCGTCCAGTTTTAGGTGTAGTTCCGCCTGCTCCGTCTTGAGGCGATGCAGGTACTGGGTCTCCAGCTTCTCTCGCTCCTTGTCTAGTCGTGTTTTGGCATACTTTTCCTTTTCCTCTGCATCGGCCAAAAGGGAACGTTTCAGTCCTTCGAACTTTTCTTGCAGCTGTCTTTCCTGTGCGCGCTGCTCTTCTCGTTCTTTATCTAACCGTCTCCGCCACGTGGTCTGTTCTGCCGTGATGGCGGCATTGAGGGCCTGGTGGTGCTCCTGTCGCAGTTCGCTGATCTGCCCCTCCAGCTGCATGTTGCGCTGACAGGTCTCTTGATAGAGCTTGTAGGGGATCGACCCACCGCTGCCGCTACCATCCGCAGCGTGGTAGTACTTGTCCCGCATGGTCGCGATGGATTGTTCATAGGTGTGCTCCAGGTCAATTAGTTTTTGATGCCAGACCGCTCGCTCCTTCTCCTCGAGCTCACTTTGTTGCTTCACCGCATTCTGCTTTACATTGACAAACTCCTCTTGCAGCACACCTAACTCAAACTGTAATTCGCTATTTCGCTTTTCCAAATCTTTCGTCAGTGATTCTCGTTGACCGACACTTTCTTCTAACAGTCTTATTTGTGCCTCGTACATGGCGGCCAACTGACTTTCAATCGATTCCGTCTTCTTCCTGACCTTTTCTTGCATGGAGAGCTCCAATTTGCTGAATAATTGCGCCTTTTCTTCCTGCAGTTTTAAGATTTGTCGTCGGAGTTCTTCCGTCTGGGTGGTGTACGTCTGACGCTCTTCCTCAAACTTCTTGGACCACTGCTCGTTAATGGTGTCTCGTACCGTTTGCATTTTGTCGTTCAACTCCCGCGCGAGAAGACTGCCGTGCTGATTCCTCAAGTCCGCAATCTCCATTTGCTTTTCGTTTAACAGCTTTTCTTTACTCTCCAGCATGTCTTGATACTTGGTGTTTTCCCTTTTCTCGCTCCTGCTGCAGTTTAACATTGGCCTGCTGAATCTTTTCCAACGAGGTATTGTAGTGTTGCTGTAAGGTTCGGATCCGTTCCTCAAAGCTGACCTGCAGGGCCGCCTTCTGCTCCATCTGTTCTGCTAGTAGTTTGTCACGGAGGGCGGTCACCTCTTGCAGTGCCTCCACGACCGCCGCACTCTCTTTTTCCGTCTTTTCCAACCACACTGCGTTGGTGTTGGGATGCGCCTTGTTGGTGGCGGTTTCAGCGACCCAACGGCGCATAAAGATAGATTCTTTTTCTTGAAGTTGTTTTTCCAACAAACTCTTTTTCGACTGATACTCCGCATCTAGAATGGTCTTGTACTCTTTTTTAAAGTGATCTGCCTCTTCCAATACTTGTTTTTCTAATTGTGCTTCTTTGGATTGATATTCATTGGCGAATTGCGCATGAACGGCACAAATCGCGTCTTGCAACTGTTTTTGATACTTCTTTTCTCGTTCCGTCTGATAGGCCTCCACCCGCTGCTGAACCAGCAACTCTACATTAGTATTATTATTAGTGTTAGTTGTTATCTTGGGATTCTCTGGTGGAGAAGTAAAGGTCACCCGCTTGTTCGTGGGCTCCTCTCTGTCGGCGGAACGTGTACGAGATCGTTGTCGCACGGTGTGCAGCGACGAGGCATCGCTGTTTTTACTATTATTAATCGTATTGACAGAACTGCTCTTTTTGCGGAAGCTGTCTTGCGGGTCTTGCACAGCGCTCACATCGCGTAAACTAGAGTTATTGTTTTTCAAATAGTAATTAAATAGATCGGACATTATATAACCTAAAATGTAAAGATATACAGAAATAAAATAAATAATAATCTAAAAAAAAAAAAATCTAAAATTTATATAATCTAATTGACGTTTCCTTGTGCTATGAAATAAGTAAATGAGAGATAGGAGAGGGGAAAAAATAATCAGAGGGAGAACGGACACCGTCGCTAATTATTATTCTGTGAAAAATAATGAAATTAGGATTTATATATATATGTGTGGGTGGAAGGGGGTTTCACCGACGCAATGCCATCATTTCATCTTCACTGCTACTTTCTTCCTTTTCTATCGTCGTACTTTCTTCCTTCTTTTTCTCCTCCGTCTTCTTTTTCAAAAGCGCCTCCATCTCGTCTTCCTCCTCACTCTCTTCATTATCTATTGCAGATACAGCCGGTGGCTGATGACTATTCTGTTGTAGCGTGATCGTTTCCTCATTCTCGACCACCTGTGGCAGAAAGGAAAAGACATCCTCGTTGTCATCGGTCGCGGCCTCCCACAGCGACCAGTACTTGGCATGACCAACCGTCACGATACCTTTACTGTTTTGCTCCGGAGACGTACACAATTGGGTTTGGTCGTAGACCGGGGCATCGCTCTGTAAGGTGCGGACACACAATCCAGTGTTCATGTCCCACAGCCGGACGGTGTGGTCTAGCGCGGTGGACACCAACGCATCGGCGACGAGACTCCCCTGACAGGCGTAGAACTGAAGCGAGGTGAGGTGGTCGTCGTGACCGAGGAACTGCACAATGGGAGTGGGGGCAGCACTACCACCATTAGTATTGGTTGTATTATTGTGGGAGCGATAGAGCATTCTAGCATCCCATAGATTTATGATATGATCGGCGCCGCCACTGGCAAACCGCACGCCGCACGGAGACCACTGCACCGCTCGTACGCTACCCAGGTGACCATAACCACCATTGCGATTAGGATGGTTGGTGGAAAAGACAAAACGACCATTTCGTACGTCGAACGCACTGACCCGTCCAGCGTCATCGCCAACAATCAACAGCGCACCGTCTGGGTGAAATGAAACAGACCGTAATCCACTGTTGCAATCCTTAATATGAAACCCATCTTGGGTGTACAAATGCTGTAGGCCACTCGTCTGGTTATGATTGGAGGCGGAGTGGGAAAGAATGACTTGTTGGTGTTGTTCCACATCGTATAGTTTGAGTGTGTTATCTTTACTGACGGAGGCCAGTACGTGACCCGCCGGGTGCATGGCGAGCTGTTGAATACATGCCGTATGATAATGATGGTTATTGCTATTCTCATTGGCTTCACTTTCGGTTGGGACCGCCTCCGCATGACGGACTAGATGATACGGTGTGTTCTGCTCCTCTGACGTCAGTTGCCAGGCGGTGATGCTCCTATCATTCATGGTGGTGCTGTACCACAGCGGTAAGGAAGGATGCGCGACGATGGACCGCACCCTGCCGGTGCTATGACGCTCTCGTACACTACTCTCAATACACACAGGGGCGCTAGATGGGGTCTGTAAGTCCCAGACGGAGAGGACGCCATCGACGGAGCCCAACACCAACAGATCCTTCTCACCGACGTGTGTCGTGGCACAGGAAGAAAACGATAAACAACAGCTACCACTAACACCACCGTTATTATTTTGAATGCGCACGTTACGGACGGAAGACGTCAGCCGAAACCGTTTCACTACTTTTTGAACATTTTGCTGTTGTTGCTGAATGGTGTTTTCAATGTTCTGAATATAAATATTCTTCAGTGCGGTATGACGGGCGGCCGCTGCCTTTGTGCTAGAGGGACTAAGATACTCTAACCTGGACTGTACGAGCGCGAGGGGCGCCTTACTGTAACTGTCCTTGGAGGACATGGAAGAATGCTCTATTGTAATAATAATGTTTTTTTTTTTTCTGTGTGCTGAAGGAGGAGAAAGGGGGGAAATTATATAAAATAGAAGCTGATTCATATAAGATTGCTCATTTTTGTTTTATTCACTTCCACTGGGGCACACAGCAAACTTTTTTTTTTTATTATTTCTTTTGAAAAAGGGAATAACAGAACGAGCAAATACGTAAAAAAAAAAAAAAAAACAACTAAATCAATAACCTTTATTTTTTTCTTCCATTGGCTAACATAATACACAAATACATTTTTTTTTTTTTTAACTTTTTTATTTCTAAAAAAAGAAATGACACAAATAATGATATTTCAAAAAAGAAAAAGAAAACCGAATGAATAAAACACACATATACATATACAATTCAAAGGGAAAAAAAGAACAAAAACTATAGGAATGAACTTTTTGCGTATAATTTTTTTTTTTTTCGCCGCTCATTGTACCAGCTCCGCTTTACTATTTCCACTTCGCATCATCACCACTCTATCCGCATCCTTTTCGTTATCATTATTTTCATTATTATTGTTCGGATGACTGCGGTACACCTTTTCGGTCAGGCAGTGCACCAGGCGAATGAACTCATGACAGTAGCAGACGTGTGTTTTGACATCAATATTCGTAGGAAGACCCACGACCTCTAACACCGCCTTCCACCGTGCTTTATCTTTTATCGTCGTGATGGTAGGATTGGCCTCAAACAATAATTGTATATCTCCATGAGACGCATTGGGCGACAGTAATAGCTTTTTGCGTATCCCTTCCTGTAATAGAATGTTCAGTGGTACCGTCACCGCCGTCGGTGGGGTGAAGGAGCTGGATATTTCAGAAGTAGAATTATTATTATTGTTCGTAGTGGCAGAGGCGTTGGAGGCGACGGTGGCACCTAGAAGAGGGGAAGAGGCCCGTGCACCAGATACATTACTATTGGTATTATTGTATTGTTTTAACATCGCGGCAAAACCTACATTCGCACTTGCTTATTATTATTATTATTATTGTTATTGCTGGTGTTGTACTTGTCGGCCAAATCAAAAAATAAAGTGCGAAGGGACTCCGACGAGAATTTACCTTTAATACGTAATACCACATGTGCCAGGAAGGTTTCCACGTCTAGCGTGTCTTCATTATCTTTATGATTCGCCATACTGTTATTGGATTTACTGCTTCCTCCTTGCAGAAACATTTCTCTTTCTGTGGAGGAGGGAAAGCTATTGGCGTTCAGTGCGGGTGGTCTAGGCGCGGCGGGCGGTAAGGCGGCGTTACCACTAGCAATCGTACTACTCGCATTTCCCTTATTATTATTATTATTGTTAGTGGGTGCCGTGTTCACCGATAGGGAACCGTTATGAGCGGCGGAGTCGAAGTGCTGAAAAATGTTTTGTTTTACTAATAATAATTCATCGAAAAGATCAATAAAGAGCCCAACGTCCTCCACCGGAAACTGCAAGACTTCAATCATATTAAATAAATCCTCCCGTGTCATATTATTCTTATTCTTATTTTCATTTCGATGAAGATCCAAGTAGATTTCTCGTAATTCTTTTACCAACTCCTTCACGTAAATGTTATTGTTTTGGCGCAAAGGGTCGCTGCTCATACTAAAGGAGCTGCTGTTGCTCGTATTGTTAGAGTGCGGCCGGTGGAGACTGGCCTCCAGTAGGGAAGAGGAATGAATTAGGAATAATTCCTCACTGTTCGTCGTCGTGGTCGACGCGTAGAATAGTCCGTTATTATTATTATTCGTGCCGCTTGTGTGTTTGACCAGCGGAGAGCTCGAAATCTTCTTTTTACTAGTATTCGTGTTATTACTATTGACGGTGGCACCATCTTCTTTTTCTGCTTCCTCACTGGCCACAAATTTTAGCAAATTATTAGTGTTATTCGCCACGAGCAGTTTTCGTTCCCTATTATGATTGCAGTCGGTGCTGTCTTTGCTGTTACTCCGATGGCTCATTGGGGAGCAAGGGGAGCTATGACTGTAGTGCGAGGTAGTCGAGGAATCTGTGATACTATTATTTCTCTTATTTTATTATTATTATTATTGTTCGTTTCATTATTGTAATTATTGTGCATCAAGTTCACTTGTCTGGCCATATTGACCGGTAGAGAGTGACGCGGGATGTGGTACGGTGGTTTGGGAGCTGGCTGCTTACTATTATTTTTATGATTCGACTGTGGATTCACTTTTAACGCATTCCGATTGGTCTGTTCTTCCTTTTCTTTTTCTATTATTGTTTTAGTAGTAATGGGAGCCGTATTTTGCTGTTTTCTAGGGGAGGCGATTGGCGGTAGACTAACGCCATTCTCTTTATTGTTATTTTGGACTGCCGTCGGGCGTGGCGCCGTCGTCGCCTCCGTTAAAACTATTTCGTCGCTTTTGGTTTTCAGATTTGTCTTTTCCCGATTTACTTTGTTAGGAAGGAGACGATCATTGTCTGTAAAACACTCCATATCGTGCTGCATGGTTGAACACCAAACTAAACTAAATTGTTGTTTTTAGGGAAAAAAAAAAAAAAAAACTACTATACTGTGCGCAAAAGAAAAGGGTTGAGAAGAATATGTGTATTCTGGCGGACTACTTCTGATCATTAAGTATACAAAGAAACAGAAATATTAGGGTAATGACTTTTTTATTTATTTATTTATTAAACGTATTTTATAATTATTATTTCTGTATCTGCACCTCCATAAACCGTATCGAATCCGTCTTCTCGCTGGTCAACTTAAATTCATTAATATTCTTCATCGCGTTGGGGAAATTCTTTTTCAACAAGACAATAATACTTTTCCCGTTGCTGCAAATATCACCAGCGGTCATGTTGCCGTGTCCTACCCGCGCGTGCAGCTGCCCTGTCTGCTTATCCATAAACAAAATAACATTATTGACCCCTTGCGACAGCCGAAACGTTAAATTTTCCCTTTCGTCTAACCCGGAAAGGGGAATAATAAACTTTTTGCGCTGTGTTGCCTTTTTCTTTTGATGATCGGGTTGCTGACTTTGCTTCACGGCGTCCACAAGGCACATGGGTAGCTTGGAAAGAATTCTACTGTCCACCATGAAGTGGGTAAAGGTGCTCGCCACCTTCATGGCTCGGCGCAGGCACTCCTCATCGCCTCGTTTGCAAATGGCTTCCGCCGTCACCACCGCATCGAACAATTGATGTCGTTTGTTAATTTTTGTACAGTCAAAGGCGATTTGTTTAGGGACAATGAGACAAGTGGTTCGACCCGTCAGCGTGGATTCACTATTATTATTATTATTACTACTGGTGGTGGCGTTCTTGTAGACATTGTGCGGAACGTTAAATAAGAAAGGGTCTGTCGGGTGGAGCAGCTCTGGCACTTGGGAGAGCACCACAGAAGGGAGGAGGAAGCTAAGGTAGATGCCTTCCTCACCGGGGTCGGCGTGGGCCTCCTGGCAGACACGCTGCAGCTTGTAGAGGACCGCCTTGGATATGATAAGACGCTTGTCCTGCGGCATGTGGTATGGTTTTAATGTTGTTAAGCTTTAAAATAATAAAAAGAGAGAGGAAGAAATTGAAACATTTATATACATTCTAATGTGTTCATTCATTGAAAAAAAAAAAAAAAAAACGGATCGTTCATGAAATATACAAAATGATTTATCGGTATCTATGTGTATATCATCTATGGCTTCGGGATGACCCCCTTACTCATCGTCGACGAGCAGGCCTCGCACGAGCTGCTGAGTGGAGGCCACAGACATGGCGAAGGACTCTCCCTCGTCCTGCTGGGTCAGCTGCGGCACCCCATCGGAGAAGAAGGGCATATTGTTACTAGTATTAGGATTATTATACTGTGGTGCAGTCCTGTCGTCCTCCTCTCTTTTCAGGGAGGATCGCTCCGGAGAGGATTTCTTTATCTTGACACTTCGTGTCTCTTCTTCTGTCTCCTCCTTCCGCTTCGTCGGCCGTCGCTGTTCCCGCTTCTCCGCTAATCGCTTCTCACGTTCTGCCTTTTGCAGTTGAGCCAACTCGGCTAACATTTCGGTTTCCTCTTGTTTTAGCGTTTCTTTATCCGCGGAGGAGCTGGGAAACAGTTTTTCGTAGAACTCCATCGCATCTTGGGAGGCGGCCTTGATGGCTAACGGGTCGAGGGCGGAGAGACTAAGGTCTGTCGCCGTCCGGACTCGACTGAGCGCCACGTAGGCCTGACCACTCTCAAAGAAGGAGCGGTCGAGCTTCACGATGCACATGTCCAGTGTCATGCCTTGCACACGATGCACCGTGAGGGCCCAGGCCAGCTGCAGGGGGATCTGTGTCCGTGCGAGCCGCACCGCCCCGTCTCTGCCGTAGACCTCCATGCGGGCCGGCGACACGGTCACCTCCTCCCCAGTCGTGAAGCGAATGACAGGAAGGGAGGGTCCGTGTGCCTGGGGGGCAAAGTCCATCACCACGCCTAAACTACCGTTCGTGAGGCCCTCGTAGCCTTGCAAGGAGACCAGCAGTACCACTTGTGCGCCCAGCTTGAGGGTCAGTACAGCAGGCAGGGACACCTCGCTATCGACCGAGTCCCCTGGGTAGGCGGCGTAATCCTCCGAGGCGTACCGCTGGAAATAAGGATCCTCCAGTTCGTCTAGCTTAATCTGATTGTGCGTCTCCACGTCATTTCGGCGTGCCATCACCACTGTGGGGTGCACCCCACCGCGCTCGTCCAGTGGTCGATGGAGACACTCCGTGAGGACGGTATGCACCGCACGGGTATAGAGCCCACGGCGGATGTGCGACAGACACTGCACAAACAGTTTATTACTCTGTGATGTTCCGAAGCGAAACGTGTGCGTGAACTCCACTGCCGCAAACTTGGCGTCCGACCAGCTAGCACTGGCAAAGGCGGCCTTCACCTCCTCCCCACCTTTCGCGACGGGCGGCAGCTGCAGAAAGTCACCCACCACCACGACCTGTATCCCACCGAAAGGCTTCTGTAACTCTTTCCGCACGTGACGGGCAATGTAGTCTAGCTTGGTGACAATATGGGCTGGTAACATGCCGATTTCATCGATAATCAACACCTGACAAGCACGCCAGGCGCGCATGGCGTCGCCCCTACTTTTTACCTTTTCCAGCAGTGCCTCTACCGTTCCCTCACCACGGCCAATACCGGCGAAAGAGTGGACGGTCGTCCCTCCTATCAGTCGAGCGGCCGCCCCTGTCGTCCCTGTGATCGCCAACCCTCCTTGGTACACGGTGCCACTGTTGGGTATGACCTGCCGTATCAAGTGCAGCAGCCACTGTGTCTTGCCCGTCCCTGCCGCGCCGGTCACAAACACATTCCGACCACTCTGGAAGAGTTGCGTCGCCCGTCGCTGCTCGCTTGTCCACTCCTGCTCAGCGAGACGCACCGGCGCTGGTACGTTGGTATCTTGCCGCACCCAAGGGTCTGCCGTGGGCCCTGCTGGGTCCGCTTCTCCCTCGTCGAACTCCTCTTCCATATCCTGACTGCGGGTCTCCACGTAATCCTCCTCTGGTTCCTCCAGGGCTGCCAACCGCACGCCACTTGTCTTTTTGGATTTGAGCGAGGCCACATTGCGCTCGATACGGCCCCACAACCGCTTATCTCTTAATAAGACGGACATATCCTCTAGCGGCCGAATATCTTCCGTAGTCTCAATGTAGACGGTGCAGATGCGCTTTTGGTGCTCCACCACCACGGTCATTTTACCTTCCTCGACAAAGGTGCTGATGAGTTTTTTCATCTTGCTTAGGCGGAAGAAGGTTCCCTGATTCGCCTTGTGGCGACTGGAGCGTACGACAAGGCACGGCCCTAGACCCGCTGGCTGAATCGACAGAAAACACTCGGTCCCACCCCACTGTCCAATGCGCTCGCCCTCCTCGGACTGCACCATAATCTTTCCACGGACACCTTTTTCAGTTAATTTTGGTTTCTGTGGTTTTAAGTGCACGGCAGCATTCATTAGGGTGATGTGGTTCTTTTTTTATATTGTTATTAGAACTTTGAAAGCTATATAGGGGAAAGAGAGAAGGGAATTCTTTCGAAAGATCGATAACTGGATTTTTTCGCCAATAACACGAAAACACATACAGCACGTTTTTTTTTTTTTTACACCCCGGTCACCGGGCGGTATCCCACGTTCTGTCGCACAAACCGTCGTGCGCCACTTTCTAGCGCCGCCACGTCGATCTCTTCATCGGTACAGCCGACCTCCAACAGCGCACGGAGTTCCTTCTCGATTCTATCCGTACTACACGAAAGAGACAAGGCGGTGTGTCGCAGCTGCATCGCATTCTCCTGCGCCTGTATATCCGTCTTCTCCAACCGTCCCAAGATTTCTTGATAGAGGGCGGTGTGGGTGTTGGTCGCCTTGGCTAGCTGTAGCCGCAGGAGCAGTATTTCCTGCTTGAGTACCTCAACCTGTGCCTGCGAGGACAGATTCCCCTGCAACTTTGTTCGGGTGGACTGCGTGGGTTGTTTCTGTGTAGGAGAGGGTGGGGCTGCCGGTGCAATAGGCGCAATCGGCGCCGTTGGCTTTTTACTGTCGTGACGGACAGAGAGGGACAGTGGTGTCCACCGTGACGAGAGGATTGACCGTGCGCCTCTTCTCCACATGTTGCCTATATATGTGTGGTTTTTGTACTTGACGAAAAGAAATAGAGAAAGACGTGTATTGCTGTTGTGTTCTGTTTGCGAAAGATTTCGGGAATTCGCTGTTCTATGTTGACAAAGACCGTGGATTGATTTCAGTTTTACAATATTAAAGGATCTAGAAAAAAAAAAATGGGAACAAAAAACAAAAAGAAATAAAACTTTCTTTTTTTTAGGTGTATCTATTCAAAAACGGATGAGCTTTTTTTACGTATAACAATCATAAAATTAAAAATAAATCTAACTAACTTCACTCTTCAACAACACTTCATTCACCACTTCCATTCTCCCCGTCAGATCCGCTAGCGATTGTAGCATGTTCAGCCGTCTACTCTCCAAATTAGCGGTGTTAAACCGAGGACGTAACTGCAATAATTGTAACATTACATTCGAAAACCGTTTCAGACGCTTCAAATCACGGGAAATGAGTTTTTGCTTCTTTTCAATGAGCACAACGTCTCGGTAGGTGGCGCACTTGCGCAGGTCGTCGCCCATGGCGGCCACATCCTCCGCCTTCATCACCAGCTCTACCTCGCCCATATCGCAGAACTCCTGCTGCTCCGCGGTCGTCAGCAGACGAGAAGTCTTAATCTTCAGTTTTGCTGCCTCCGCCTCGAGTTGCTTATTCTCCGACTCCCGCGCCATCAGCTTGGAGCGGTAGGCGTGTAGGTCGACGTTCATGTCATTCAGCGCGCTGTGCATGAGCGCATTCTCTCGCCGTAAGGTGTCAATCATCTGCCGAAGGGCGTCCGTCTCCTGCGCGAAATCCTCTTTTTTATTTTTCATCTCCTCCAGTTGTTCTTCCAGCTTTCGAATGTGTTCCTCCCGCTCGCTACAGAGGTTCCGCAGCTGTGTGATGCGAAGGAGGAGAAGGATGAGCTGTCCTTTGGCGTTTTTGGCAATCTGAAGATTCGACTCTCCAACCTCCATCGCACTACGCTTGGTGGGTGACGTGCGCTCCTTCTCCGGCTGCGAAGGAAACAAATTATTTTCGGCGGCGTCAACCGTGGTGCGTGCGTACGTGTTCCCCGCATTCTTTTCATCGGTGCGAAGAGGGGTGTGAGCGACCAGAGGCGCGTTCGGGTTTGCCGCGTTAGGACCATCTCGTATGAAATCATATTTTTGAACTTCAAACCGGTTAAATGCCTCTGATGCGTTGGAGAGACCCATTTCTGGCGTCGTCTCTCTGTCCCCATCGCGGTAGGGGAGGGTGGCGTCTCGCTTCTCCTGCGCCTCGTGTACCTGCGTGTTGTCGCGCTCCGGGATTGGAGACGGCTCCGACGGGAGTTCACTATTATTATTATTATTCGTCTGAGCGTTCAGATCCTTTTGTATCTTCTTCACCTGCTCTCGCAGGGCGTCCGGCATGCTGAGTCTGGCCGAGTTGTGTCGGCTACTACTGGGTGCAATGCTGCTGAGGTTGGACGAGTCAATCTCCTCTCTGCTACTGTTGCCAGCGTTGCTCGGTAGCGAACGAGGGGCGGCGTGTCGTCTGGTTGCCTCCTCCTCGTCGTCCCCTGATGCCGCTTGCACTAGTTGACTGTACAGCTCATTCAGCAAGTTCTCCAGCTCTGCCATTTTGTGACGGAGGGACTGTAGCTCCTCCTCCTTCTCCCCCAGTGACCGACGCAGCGCTGGCTCCTCCGCCTTCTTGTAGTACACCAGCTCGTTAAGAACTCGATCCAGCACCTCCACGGGGTCGAGGTCGCGTATGACCTCCAGCAAGGAGACGTCGCCGTTCGCAGTGGCGGTAAGTTTTTCTTCGCTGCCCGCCCGTGGTGCCACGTTGGTATTGCTGTCGATCGTCATGCTAGCCGCAGCGGCGGACTGGAACACGGGTTGCTTGAAGCTCCTCGAGGGGCTGACATCCACCGAGACGGACACGTCAGAAGCGGAGTCTGGGTTTACAGGAGGCGGTGCCAGAGGCGTCAAAGGCTCCACCGAACTGCGACGGTGTCGCATCACTGTATTATTCGCGGTGTTGATGACGGGGAAGTTGGCGGGCGCTTTTGCTGCGCCGTTCAGTTCCGTGGTGTCGTCAATGTTTACATACTTTTCTTCTTCGGGCCGGTCGAGAGAGCTGCGGCGGTGTTTGATGACGCCCGCCCCCACGTCGTCTGTTGTAGAAGTGAGGCGGCGATGACGACTGGAGACGGGTATAGACATGTGACGCTGTCCGTCCCCATTTCGCGTGGACAACGAAAGGAGTGAGTTTCCTTTTTCCCTCCGGGCGACAGGGTTCTCCAGTAGCTGAGCCCGCAGTGCCTTCTTTTCATCTTCCGTCAAAAGCATCAGGAGCGTCTCGTTCAGGGACTGTTGGTAGAGTTCAATCGCCTCTTCCATATCGTGCAGTCGCTGTTGGTCCAACTGCTCCGTCATGGTGTCCTTATCCTCCGTACTTCTCGTAGCATTGACACCAGTAGAGGTGTAACGCACCAGCTGTTGGGAAGAAGAGGAGTTGTGATTTTGGAGGATGGCTTCGCTGTTCAACGATCCGTTCGCCAGCAAGTACCGCTTGGAGGCGGTGAGCGGGGCGATCGCCGACTGGGACTCCTCCGCCTGCGCAGGGAACTGTCGGTGGTAGAGGTCTTGCACGAGTTCCTTTTCTAGGACGAGCTTTCCATCTGCCAGCATTTCGACCGCCAGCTTCTGTAATGCCTCATCATCGGTCATGGTGGCGATACCGGCACGCGTGCGGCGAGGGGCCACCACGGTCGGTGCCTCGGACGTATCCGCGCTGACCTGCAGCCGTCGGTTGACCGTCGTGGGCAACTCCCCACCGTCTGCCTCTCCTCCTTCCTCTTCCGGTTTGAGAATGCTGGGCGAGGCCTGTCGCTGCGAAGACGAACGGCCCGCCACGACGGTGGCAGGACCGGAGGACTCTCTGCTGTCGTCCACCCACGTCTCCGATCGCTGCGAGACCCCTCGCGCCGTCGTGCACACATCTTCTTCCTCGCCGCCGTCGGCAAAGATTTGTGTCACGGACCCTCGCACCACCGCCACGTGCATCGCGCCTCGGTCGTCCACCGTGTTGCAGCTCGCGTCCACCATCTCTCGCTTCATGTGACCGCAGTTGGGGCAGGCGCCGTTGTTGGCGACCGCGCCTTGCACAGGATCGGCGAACAGCTTGCACTCTGGGTCGTGGCTGCCCCCCCGACGGGAGCGGGGACTGCTAAAGTTGCTGTTGATCTGCTTACGTGCACTCAGTCCACCGAGGGGGAGGCGGTACCGCTGCGGCGGGCGGAAGAGATGCAGCTGGGGAGCGAATCTTCTCCGCCATCGTCTTGCGAAGTTGTTCCAGTTCGTCCTGAAGACGCTTGTTGTCCTCCCGCTGCTTCTGAATGTCGTCCTGTGCCTCCTGTAAGGCCTGCTTCTCCTTTTTGATTTCCTTCTCCCTCTCGCTCAACTGCTGTTGCACCTTGTCATTCTCTTTTTGGTAAAAGTCGGCGCGCTTCTTTTCCTTGGAGAGGTCCACATTTTTCTCGAGTAAGTCCTCCTTTAGTTCCTCCACTTCCTTCATGAGGGAGTCGACCAGGGCCTGCAGTGGGTTCACTTCTTCCTCCTGTATCGTCCTCGCCGCCTTGGTGTGAATCACTTGTATCTTTTGCTCCAGCACCTCAATGCGCTGATGCGCCACCGCCAGCTGCTCCTTCAGTTCTCCATTGGTGAGCTCTCGGTTCACGCGGGGTTTGTTCTTCACCAGCTTGGCGCGTTGGGCAAATCGTAGGGTACTGAGGGTCTCTTCACGGTGCACCATGTCGGGGTTACAATGGCAGAGCAGCGTAGTAATAGAGTTACCACCGAGAGACTCCTGCAAGACACGCGTCAGTTTCGAGTCACGGTAGGGAATGTAACCAAACGAGCCGTCGGTGAGGCGGTGAATCACATTACCAAGGAGGGTTAGACTAAGATTGATCTGCTGTGCCTCCTTGAGACGCTCTCCTTCCGCCTTCGTCTTGGCTACTTTCTCACTACCGGCGAGGTCGACAAAGTTGAGCTGACTGTTGGTGCGGACCCCCTCCGGCGGACCATCCGGCACCGTGTAGTCCACCTGCTGCAGATAGCAGCATACCAATATGTGACTACGACTGGATGTGCTGTTGGCCCCTGTGCTCTCCGTGTGACGACGGTGGGCGGCGGCCTGCACCAGCTGCATCACCTCCTCCGCACCGTCCACCTTGACCATTTCAAGCGACTCCACATAGATGCCTTTTCCATTGACCGTATCCTCTCGGATACGATACTTCTCCCGGCGTGGGGACGTCACGCGAGGCGACACCTCGCCGGAGCGAGGGGTGCGGGCACCCGTGGCGGACTGAATACGAGCCGTCACGTAGTTGGTGTTCGCGATCAAGTCGAAAATATCTTCCTTGTATATTTCGAACACGGATACCTTCAGGGACCACTCCCTCTCGACGGGGTTGGTGGCCTTGAGCTCCGAGAAGAGACGCTCCACCATACGAGGCAGTAAACCACGCTCGGCGTAGTTGTCATCGGTTGGAGTGAAGCAAGGGGTCAGCCCGCCGCCAGGGCCGAACATGCTGTGGGTCTTACCGCTACCGGTCTGACCATACGACAGCACGCTGCCGTTGTAGCCCTGCAGGACGTGCTTCACGATGGGCATCCCTACATAGGTGAAGAGATCTTCCTGTGTCGTGGGCTCACCAAAGATACGGTCTAGCGTGAACGTCTTGCGCAAGTCGTGTAGGGTGTTGCGTCGTAGCGTCTCTTCCGGCGTTTCGTTAAAGGTGACCACACGGGATCGCGAGCCGTCGTCACTCAGTCGGTGTGCATTGACGTTGACTTCTCGCATCGCCGCGAGCTTGTCTAACACTTCAATAGATTCTTCATTGTACTTCACGCATGGAATAACGGGTTTACCATTCTTCTTGTTGATTTTATCCTTTTCCGAAGGACGAAGGCGGCACACGACTTTTATTTCTGGTTGCTGATACATTTATGAAAATAAATAAAAGAAAAAAATGAATTTAAAAACAATCTAATGAAATAATAATAAAAAATCTAACTCGTTTAATGCTGCTTAAACGGAGCAACTTTGGAAAAACAAAAAGTAAAAGAATGAGAAAAGGTAAATTAGATATAATGCGCATCGCCGATAGTGTTCCCGACGGCACGAATGATGTAAGGTCTCGTATTCCATTGAAATTTTTTTTTTTTTTAATCCTTAGAGCATTTCGAATATTAACACACACGAATTCCAAAAATATACGAAAAAGAAAAAGAAAAAAAAAAATCAATCTATGGATGCTGAAATGTGGTGGACTTCTATTGTTTGACAGGGATTTCTACAGGAGGTAGTTCCATACTAGCCGCCGCGCCGCTCACACGACGACACTCTCTTGCGGTCTCGCAGGGCGTGTCGTCCGCCTCCTCGCGCTCACGCTTCTTGCTAGCAGGGGCCTCCTCCTCCTTGGTAGTAGTATTGTTTAGCTTATTGTAGCAGACACGGCAGGTGGAGATATACATATCGGTCCCCCCAATCAGCTGCGTCTCCGTGTCCTCGGTGAGACGGTGAGTGAAGTGTGCCTCGCGGGAGTGGCAGTGCATGCAGACCGCCGTGAGTTTGTCGATCCGTTCACAGTATGGCATTAGTTCGGCTATCTTCCCGAACGGTCGGCGGCGGTAATCCGCATCCAGGGCGGAGATCACGACGCACTTTCCCGCGTCAGCACACTGATTTGCAAACTCTAAAATATCCGGGTAGAACTGACCTTCATCGATGGCGATGAGGTCGTACTCTCGCCATATCTCTCCCACCGTGCTCAGCACGTTCACGCCGATATCGGCCGTGAGCAGCGTGACGTCATGCGAGGCGACAGAGTCCTGCGAGTAGCGGTTGTCCTTGTCGTACTTGATCACGTAGCACTTTTGTTTCTTGAACCGCTCCCGTCGCACGCGTCGCATCAGTTCGGTTGATTTACCAGCAAACATAGGCCCAATGATGAGCTCAATGTGTCCACACTTTTCAGGTTCCATGATGATATAACAACTTTTCTATGTTCAAAGGCGCTAATACGAAGGGATAATTCTAAGAGTAAAAAGAGGAAAACAGTGTTGGGTTTAGTTTAGAATAAAAGTCGTACATATTTTTTTCCGGATCACAGCCGTCAAATAATGAACATTTTTTTTTTTTTTTTGCTTTTTAAACAGGAAAAAGGAAACATCTAAACGCGTCTAGAATAGTACAAAATTTAATCACAAAAAAAAAAAAGTAAAATGATCTAATAATAATAATAAACAATGACATATATATCGAGGAAAAGTATAAAATACACAGCAACCGTACAAAAAAAAAAAAAAAGTTCACTCTTTTTTTTTTTTAGTTTCTTATTGGGGTCGCCTTTTCCGGTGTTGCCGCAGCGGAGTCTATACGCTGATAGCCACTAGGGGTGCGCACGAAGCTGGCGCCTCCCGTCGCGGTGTTCGGCTTCCGGCTGCCAGCCGTGGGCGAAAGGACACGACGGCGTGGGGTCGCACCGCTTGCACTTTTCAGGTTCACACTATCCGATAGCTTTGCGCCAGCCCGGTCGGCGCTGTTCTTATTCTTATCCAGCGCGGAGGACTGATACTGCGTGTACTTGGAGCGGGAGGAGTTAGTTCTATTGAATGGATTATTATTGCTGCCGTGACTTCCGCCAGAACCCCGCGAGGTAATGACGCGGTGACCGTCAGCGTTCTTCACGTCGTTGAAGGACTCCACTGGACTGACACCCGTGGTGGAGTTGTTTCTAGAAAATGCGGAGGCGCTGTTGCTGCGCTTCATAATGCGACTGGGAGGTGTCTTGTCGGTGTTGAGCGGAGCCATCAGTCGGCTAGCCGTAGTGGTCTTTTTTCCTTCCGTTTGGTTCAGGAGAGGGCTGGGGGCGAGCGGGAGCGCCTTGCTGCTCTTCTGATTGGGGGTCTTGCATTCTTCCGCGGGGGTACCCTCCGCCTTCATGGACTCCAGCTCCAGCCGCAACGCCCGCTCATTCTCCTCCATCCGTATCATTTGCTTCACCAAAACATCCATGTCGTTCTTCTTGGCTCGTAGTTCCTTCTGCGTCTCCTCCAGTGTCGTCTGCAGCTCCGACTGTATCTTGCCTAAGCCATTCATATCCACCTCCAGTTCCTTTATTTGGACGGTGAGGGTGTCATTCTCGCGACGTGCCGTGTGTAGCTCCTCTTGCAGGTTGGTGGCAGCGGGGATGTCTTCGGGGTTGGAGGGTGCAAGTTTGCTGCCTCTTGCGCTCGCCGTGCCTGACGTGCGCTGCTCCTTACGCAGTTGCGCCTCCAGCTCAATCTTGCTCGCGACAAGACGCTTCTCGACACGACGGGCGCGCTCCAGCTGCTCGGTGAGCTGGGCCACCTCGGCCTCTCGTGCCTCCAGCGACCGCTGCAACTCCGCCTCCCACTCCGACGTGGTGGTGGTCTTTTCTTCCTCTTTTGTACTTTTTTGTTGTTGGGTGAGATCCCTCTGTGCCGTCTCCAGCTGTCCATTCGCCAGTTTCAGGGCTTTCTGTAAGGATTGAATCTCCTCGGCGGACGATTCCCTCAGCACCTCCAGCTCCTTCTGCAGCTTGGTGAGCTGGTCCGCGGATGTGCTCCTCTGTGCGGTCTGGGAAGACACGTCAGAGGTGAGCTGCTCCTTTTCCTCCTGTAAGGAGACCAGTTTGCCTTCCAAACCAGTCGACTTTTCCTTTTCCTTTCGTAACACACCATCGGTGGTCCGGAGTATTTCGATGAGGCGTTGGGCCTTTTCTTCTGTGGATGGGTAAGCATTCTTCTTCTTGTCCTGTGTGGGCAAGGCGGCGTTCAGGAGGTCATCCACGGCGCTAAGCCTGGACACCACTCCCTCCAGCTCAGCCTTGGTCTCACTCCACAGCTTGAGGTGCTCGCCGCTCACAGCCTCGGTAGTCTTCTTTGTGTTCTCCAGCAGGAGCGCGCTACGCTTGTCCTTCTCGACCTTGATGGCTTCCTTCAGGGCCGCCTCACGCGTCGTCAGCACTTCCACATTGTCCTTCATTTCGGCCAGCGTGGACTGGAGGGAGGTCATTTCTTGTTGGTGTGCCGCCTGCGCCTCCTTTAGCTGCTTGGAAAGTTTTCTCCACTTCCTTTTCTGCCGCCCGCAACTTCAGTTCCGCGGACGCTAACAGGGCTTGTTTGCGGTCCGTCTCCGCCTCGCTATCTTTACGCATTTCCTTCTCCTCCGCCAACTGGGATTGCATGCCGTTGCACTTCTCCTCGTACTCCTTTACGGTGGCTCGCAGCGACACCACAGTCGCGTTTTGCTCTTCTAGCGCGTTGTAGAGGTCTTGGATAGTCTTTTCCGTGTCCAGCAGGGCACTTTCCACCTCTCCGTCAACGACGTCACGCCGCTCCAGCGATGCCTCCAGCGCCCGTACGCGGCTGTTCAGCGTGGTAGCATTGGTCTGCGCGAACTTGAGCGACTCGTGCGCCTCGCCCAGCTCCTTCACGAGGGACGCCGTGCTCTTCACCGCCCAATGTTTGCAGAGCGTTTCTCCCCGCCGTCTGAGCGAGTCCAGCTCGGGGAAGGCGTGACGCAGAAGGGTGTAGTCAATCTCCTCGAGGGTAGAGTTGTGCTGCAGGTCGAACTCTCCACTGACCCCATCACCACCATACAGCAAGTCCACGTTGGTGACGGCATCGGCAGACACTCGGAGCAATTTGGAAACCGACTTGACGAAACTGTCCTTGAATTCTTCTGGGGACTCCTTCAGTACCGCGGCGTATTCTTTTCCTCTTAGCGAGATGTAGTGGTGCGTCTGTGTCCTGCCACCCCTGACCGGGCGGGTGTGCGTGTTGGTAGTGGAAGGCCCGTCGCCTTGAGCGAGCCTCTCCTCCGCCGCCTTGTACCGCTTCTCGGCCTCCGCGATGAGCTTATCCTTGGACTCCAGCCGGGCACGCAGCTCCTTGAGCTCCGACTCTTGCAAGTTCAGACGAACGGCCGCCACGCTCACCTCCTGCTGCGATTTCTTGAGATCAGAGGTGAGTTTTTGCACCTCCTCCAAGGTACGTCGATTTTGACGGGAGGCGTCGTTGAGCTGTCGTCGCAGGTTGTTCACCTCCTCCGCGGAGGCTGGAATGCAGATATCTTCTTCCACCGAAGTTGGGGCGCGGTTGCGGGACGAGGACAGCAGAGAGTCCACCTTTCGTTTCAGCTGTTGCACTTCCTTCTCCGCCGCCTTGGCCGCCTCCAAGTTGACCCTCTCCCCCTCTCTTGCCGTCTGCAGCTCCTTCATTCGCTTCTGAAACCCGTCGCGGACGGCATCCATCATGGCCATAATGTCGTCACTTCTGTAGTTCAAACTACCCAGCTGGTTCTTGCGCTTCGTGCTGCTGTTGGTGGCGTTGTCCTCCCGCTGTCGCAGTCCTCGTCCGTCCGTGGTGAGTTGCACCATTTCTTGCAAAAAGTTGCACGTCAACTTCACTCGTCGGTCCACCGCCTGTAGCATCTCTTCCCGCAGCTTACTCTCCTTCATCAGGGTCTCCACCGCCTCGAGCTGGGTGGACTGGTCCTGGTAGGCACCGCGCAGCTCGACGAAATCCTCCTCCACATGGCGGCAGTACTCCTCTAGCTGGGACTCCCCTTCGCCCACTGGCTTCTTCTGCGCCGCAGAGGCGGAGAGGGTGCGGTGTCGAGTGGTCCCGCTGTGGGCACCAGACTCCCGCCGCCTGCCTTGACGAACGGGGACGGGTGGTGGCTGATCCATTTTCAGAGAAAAGTAATAAATTAAATTAAAAAAAAGTGGCTGTAAATTACTCTATTTTTTTTTTTTTTTTGTATTGGTGAGCCTATTGAAAGGGAAAGAAGAGAAAAGATGTACGTGTGATCGAGTTTACTTGAGTTTCTGAAATAATAGTTGAGTGAGTTCAGATTGCTTTCTTCTATACGATATATGGTAAAAGTAAAAAACGAGTACAGTAACACCTATCATTTTAAATCCTATTCAATTTTATTTATTTATTAGAAGAATCTTCTATTCATTTCTTCTTTATATTATTTTTTTTTTTTTTTGCAAAACAATGAAAAACAATGATGAAAATACATAAAACAAAAACCCTGAAAGTTGTTCATGCCTATTCTTCCTACGTTCTTTCAGTACAATTATTATTATTATTCATTAAGAAAAACAAGAAATCTAAAAATAACTATGAAACGGTACCATCCACCGGACCGCATGATTGATACTGTGCTGTGTAGATAAAAAAACCCATCGCGCTAAATTTTGCCTTCTCTATTTTTTTGGTTAGTTTACAGCTCTTTTTGGTCATCGCCCTCGGCGGCCGCCTCGCCCTCCTCTTCCTTGTCGTCTAACTCTCTACGGGCGGTGTCGAGCTTCTCCTGCAGCTCCTCATTCTGCTGTCTGGCGACGTTGAGATCGTTACTGAGACTAGTCAAGGCCTCGCGGTTGATGCGCTGCTGGCGCTCGTACTCGGCCAGCTTGGCCTCGAGCTCGCTGACGCGGGGACTCATGGGGTTGGCATCCCCGCTCGAGGCGCCACGCTGCTCCATCTCCTCCCGCATGCGGTCGCGCTCCTCCTTGGCCTGGCGGAGCTCCTCCTCGAGCGCCTCCTGGTGACGGTCGCCACTCTCCTCACGGCGGGCGGACTGGGTGGTGGAGCGGGGGGCGGAGCGAGTGGTGGATCGCTGGAGGTCCTCCTCGCGATCGCGGCGGATGGACTTTTCTATTTTGTTGATATCCACCGTCGCCGCGGGGTCCTCGTCCTCGTCGTCGGCCACCTCCTCGGCGTCGTTGTAGCTCTCCGCCGCCATGGAGGATTCGTTAATTTGTTCGACGACCGACTGACGGATGCGGGCCACGCTCTGGCGGAGTTCCCTATCGCGCTCGCGGCGCTCCTGCTCCTCGGGGCTGAGGTTCTCGTCCTCGTCGTCAGCGGCGGGACGGGGGGCCTGGCGGGCCTTGGCAGGGGTACCAGCCAGGGAAGAGGCACGGCGGGAGCGGCGGCTGACGGACTGGGGTCCGGCGACCACGTCGAACTCCTCCTCCTCGCCTAGCACGCCGCTCTCGGGGTAGATGCAGCTCCAGCACTGCCACTGACCGTCGGCGGTGGTGGCCCACACATTATGCACCAAGGTGCGCTGCACCGGCATGAGTGCCATGGTGAAGCGAGGGCCGCTAGTGGTGGTGGAGGGCGGCTGGGAGGTCTCGTGGGCGACCGACTTGGTGAGACGGTTGAGGATCACCATCGTCCCGTTCTTGGCGCCGGTCCAGATGGTGTCCTCCACCTGTCGCATGGTGACGATGGGGGCCCGCTGCGCCTGGATGGCCATGGTGCAGTTGAGCGTCTCCAAGTCCCAAATACGAATCACGCCGTCCTCGCAGCCGGTCCACATCTCCGCGCTATCTTGCATGGACAGAATGGAGAGGACGGCCTTCTCGGTTTCGAGAATGGCGATGCAGGCGGTGGCGGTGGGCTGGGCGGGGTCCCAGACACGCACAGTACCGTCGTCACTACCGGAGGCAATACGAAGCTTGCCGGTCTCGGGGTCGGTGTAGCTGACGAGGCAGCGGACATTGTTCTTGTGACCAGCCAGCATGCGCTCGTAGTGGTAGTCATCGGCATCCCACTGATAGACTTTCCAGTCGGCGCCACCAGTGTAGAGGAAGCCGCCGGCCTCGCAGAGGGTGTGCACCGCCGCGGTGTGCTTGGTGGACTCAAACAGGACCGACATGTTATCAAGGTGGAAGGCACGAATGGCGCCGTCGCTGTAACCAGCCCACATCTTCCCTCTCGACTTGAGCAGGGTGAGGACGGTGGCGCGACCGTAGGCGTCGATCTTGCCGATTTCATAGCCCAATGGCGCCATGCGGACCGTAATGGTACCGTCCGCCTCGCCAGTCCAGGCCGTACCGTTGATACCGAGGGCGATGCAGCGGGAGTTACCGTCGAACTTGCTCGTCACGCTGATGCTGTCGCTCGTGATCTGATTGTCGGCGACGACGGCGCTGAGATTGCGCGTGGTGCGAGGAGGAGAGCCGCCCTTCTTCTTGGTGGACTTCTTGGCTCCCTTCTTGGGAGTGCTCTTCTTGCCAGTGGCCTTTTTCTTGGTGGAAGGATAGTCAGACATATTTTTTTTGTAATAATTAAAATAAAATGGATTTTTTTTTTTTGTAATAGTGACAAAATAAAAATGAGGGTATTTCTTTTTCTCCGTTAAAACTACTAGCATTAAGGTGAGAAGAGGGGGAGATATGCAGTTTTTTCCCTTCTATTTTTTAGTGGATGGGAATTCAATAAGTTTTTTTTTTCTTTTCCGTAAATCACCTGTGAAAAAAAAAAGTTTCGTAATCTTTAATTGCCCAAACATGTGGTGATGAAATACAGGAAAATCAAATGATACAAATGAATACAGCAAACACTTAACGTTAAAAAAAAAAAATGTATATATATATAGCGCACTCTACGTTTGATAAAAATGTTTTTTATTTTTTACTTTCGCTAATATATTTCTTTTTTTTTCTCCTTTAAAAATAAATTCGATATCTTTAAATTCTACAATAAGTATAGAAATATTAAATAGTAATAATAGTATGGGGTACACAAGGATTACAATTCCTTATTCTTCTTGTACGACTTCAACTTCTTGAGCGCCTCATCGGTTTCCTTGGACTGACCCTTCAGTGTCTCCGCATTCTTGACGAGAGATCCCTCAATCGAGTCTAGCACCTCCTCCGCCTTTTGAAGTTGATTTCGGAGTTCGCCGTTCTCGGACTGCAACGTGTGGTCCGCTGCGTCCATGAGGGTCGGCACCGTCCCCCGGGCGGTCTTCTCCTCCGGTGGCGGGCTGCCTCCCTTCTTGGCGTCCTTCTGCCGCTCCTCCTCGAGCGCCTTCTCTAGGGTCTCCAGCGTCTCCTGCATCTTCTTCTCCTTGAAGTCACGCTCTTCCGTTTGATCCTGTAGGTTGTCGAGATCCTCTTGCAGGTGGTGCACCTCGGCTTCTAAACTATCCAGCAGCACCTCCTTCTCAGCGTTGGCGCGCTTGAGGGCGAATAGCTGCGGCTTCAGTCGCTTCTCCACATAGTCCTCTAGTGCGGCGTGGTCTTCTCTGAGCTGAGTGACCTCCTCCTCCTCCTCCTGCTTAGCTTCCTGCGGGACGGCGGGGGGAGCAGACTTGGTGGAGGCGGCCAGCGCTGGCACGGCGGAGACGGAGCGTGTGGGGGCTTGGGAAACACTCTCCCCGAATCCTAGGGCGGAGCAGAACGACCAGAGGCTGACGGGGCCACCCTGCTGGACTGCACCACGGAGGAAGCCTGGGAGGCGGTGGGAGTGGCGAGCGCCGCCACATCCACGTAACCCTTCTCCTTCTCTTTTTGTAAACTACACTCCAGCTCGGCGCACTTCCGCTCGGCCTTGGCCAACCGCGGCTTGAGGCGTGTCTCCACGTAGGCCTGCAGAGCCTCTAGCTCTTCCTTGTTCTCGTCAGCGGGTTGCGCGGGTTGACCTCTTACCTCCGAATCGGGCTGCTTCTCGTCCACGTCAATGGAGAGGCGAGTGGAGGACTCTTCCTCCGCGGGCGTGGCACTTGGCTTCTTCTCCAAATTTTTCTTGAGGGCCTCAATCTCCTTGTTGCAGTCCGCGATTTGCTTCTCCAGCTTGGCCTTCTCGGCGTTGACTTGCTTAATCTCTTTCTCCTTCTCCTTCAGCTCTGCAGCCTTGTCGGCGTTGAGTTGTTTAATCTCCTTTTCCTTTTCTTTGAGTTCTGCCGCCTTATCCGCATTCAGCTGTTTGATTTCCTTCTCCTTCTCCTTGAGCTCCGCTGCCTTCTCGGCCTTCAGCTGCTTCGCCTCCTCCGCCTTCTCCGCTGCCTTCTTGGCGGCGTCTTCCTTTTCTTGGGTCATCTTCTTTGCCTTTTCATCCTTCTTTGCACTTTCCTTCTCTAATTCGGCCACACGCTTCTTGAGCGTATCCAGCTCCTTGTTAGCAGGGGCGAGGCTGTCGGCGCCGGCGGATGGGCTCCGGGCGAGGGCACGCTGCGACGCGCTGAGCTTCGCCGCTCTGTCGTCGAGCTCTTCGCGCAGCTGCTTGATCACCGCATCCCTATCCGCAATTTCCTTCTGCAGCTGCTCGCATTCCTCGCGGCGCGTCTGGGCGTCGATGGAGCTCGCCTTGTCCAGCGTGCGGTCGGCATGCGGGGGAGAGAGTTCCTCGTCTCCGGGCGGGCTCAGCTCCACAGACGGAGACTGTTCGTCATCGGAGATAGAGTGGAGGTCCACTGGGTCGGGCTTGGCGGGTTGAGGCTCCGAGGCGCGTCGTAGCACATTCATCTCTTCATTCTGGTCTCGCACGTACTCACGCAAATCATCGCCGGCGTCCTTTTCCACCTCGAGCTCGTTTTCAAGGATTTTCTTCTCGTTCGTGAGTTTTTCGATCTCCGCTCGCAACTGCTGTTCTACAGACTTGTCATCCTTGTTGTTGTCCTCCGCAGCCTTTTCAGCGGCCTTGCGTAGCTCCTCGTTTTCTTGCTTCAACCGAGCGATTTCTTCCTCCAACTCAGCGGTGGGTTTGGTGTCTTCCGGTGCCTCGGATGGGGCCTTGCTCGCAATCTCCTTGATTTGCTGCTGGAGCCGCTTGACCTCCTGTTGGAGCTTACTGTTCTCCGCAATGAGCGGAGCGGTGTCCTGCCTTCGTATGGGGCTCGTCAACTCAGAGCCCGCATTGGAGGCAGCCTTGTTCTTCGGCGCCAAGCCAAGTGGGTTGTCGTTCTCCTTTTCATTCAGTTTCTGCTTGAGCTCCTCGTTTTCGTTCTTCAGGCGGGCGATCTCGTCCTCGAGGGGCTGTCGGCTGTCGAGGCCGTCGCTCATGAGGTCGCTCACGTCATGGAAGGGGGCGGAGCGGGCGTCGGACGGGGCCACCGAGTGACTGTCTTGGTTGTTCTTTTGGTTTTCCAACACCGCCTTTTCCTTCTTGAGTTCATCGTTTTCACGCACCAGACGGGTGATTTCCTCCTCCAGTGGCTGGCGGATGGCCTCCTCGTCCTGGGCTGGCTTCACGCTGCCCTCCGACGGCGCATAAGAACTGGCAGCCTTCTTGCTTCTTTGGCTCGCTCCAAGGGGGTTTTGCTTCTCCTGCGCTTCCAGCTTGTTCTTCAGCTCCTCGTTTTCACGCATCAGACGGGTGATTTCCTCCTCCAGTGGCTGGCGGATGGCCTCCTCGTCCTGGGCTGGCTTCACGCTACCCTCCGACGGCGCGTAAGAGCTGGCGGCCTTCTTGCTTCTTTGGCTCGCTCCAAGGGGGTTTTGTTTCTCTTTTGCCTCCAGCTGGTTCTTGAGCTCCTCAATTTCACGGCGTAGTCTCTCATTTTCTTCGTCCACGGGTGGCCTGCTAGACTGGGCGTTGCTGCGGTTGTCGGTGTAATCCTGGAACGGAGCCGAGCGGGTCTCGGAGGGGGCGTAAGAGTTATCCTTTGTGGCGGTCTTGCTCTTCTGGTTGTCCGCTGTGGGGTTTCCCTCCTTCGCCTTTTGCAGTTCCTCCTTCAGCATCTCAATCTCGTCTTGCATGTGGGCCATCTCAATGTTGGTTTCCAACAGCTCTTGCTCCGCCGCATCCAGACCGGTCTTGGGCTCCCTCGCGTTGTCGTGCAACTGCTGCAGACGGTCAAACTTGTAGTTGCGAAGGCGGTTTTGCATCTCTTCGGAGGAGACATTCTTGGAGTGGTGCACGTCCATGCTGGCGATGAGACTGCCCTCCTCCAGGTGAAGATTGTCAATCTGGCTCGCATTCACCTTGAGCGCCGCGCTCACCTCCTCTCGCACCGTCTGGTTCAGCTCGTGTGGTTTCTCGTTGAGGACGTAGCCCCAGTCCTCTCCCTCGAAGCGTCGCTCCAAGTGGGTGGTCGTGGAGACGTCATTGTCATCGTCAGAAAAGACGGGGATTTGGGAGAGATGAGAACTTTCGCTGTCCGCCACATTACGGTTGGTCGGTGCACGCTGCATGGTGGCCTCCTGCTCCAGACGGCTGATCTCCTCGTTCGCCTCCTTCAGCTGTTGTCGCAGTGAGTCCAACTGACGCTGAAGGTCGGTGGACTCCGAGGCGGAGTCACGGGGACGGCTCTGAGGGACTTCCTCTCCTAGCTCCTCCAGCCGCTTCTTGAGGGCCTCGTTTTCTTCAGCGAGGAGTTGCTGCGTCTCGAGCTCCCGTTGAACTTCCTGACGGTCCCGCTCGAATGCCAACTCGGCCTCCCGTCGGGTCGCCTCCAGCTCTTCCTCCAGCTGGCGGATGTAGACCCTCGTCCGCTCATCGATACCCACATAAGGGCCGACCTCACCAGTCGTCGCGCGTGGCGTGCGGCTGTTCTGTGCGGCGGCCGTGTCCTTGGAGGCGTCAAACACAATAGGGACCGTCTCCGCATTCCAGCACTGAATAGAGCCGTTGGATCCGCTGGTCCACACCTTCCAGGAGGTGCACGGAACCACCTTCTTCATGGCCGTCACCATACCAAGGTCAAAACCGCGAGAGATGCGGCCAGAGATTTCCTGCAGTGGGGAAAGCGTGTTGACGTCCCACAGCATAATGCGGCCGAACTTATCCCCGGACCAGATACGGGACTCCACAAGCATGAGGGAGGAGACGGGGGCGGAGTGACCGGTGAGGACTTGTTCACAGGAAAGCGACTCCAGGCTCCACACACGGACGGTATTGTCCTCACCACCGGACCAAAGCTGGTTGGCCTGGGGAACAGCCTCGAGGGCGGTGACACTGCGGTCGTGGCCGACAAAGACGTGACGGCAGGCGGTGTCGGACTCTCCCTGTGGCGGTGCATAAGGGTCCCATGCGTGGATGGTACCATCGTCACTGCCGGAGAAGAGAATAGAGCCGGTGGAGCCGCTGTAGCCCAGCAGGCAGCGCACCGCACCCTTGTGGCCGTAGAAGGCACGCTCAAAGGTGCCGCTGGAGGGCTCCCATTGGCCAATCTTCCAGTCATTACCCGCCGTGTACACCTTACCTTCTAGAAGGATGAGATCGTGCACGGCGCCGGAGTGCTTCACAAACTCCTTCTCGACCTCCCCGGCGAGGTTGTAGATGCGCAAGTAGCCATCCTGAAAGGCAGCCCACACGCGGTCACACTCCTCTACGAATAACAGTGCGGTACAGACGGTGTCAGGCTTCGGCTTGAGCTGCTTGAGCACGTTTCCTTTCGGTAAAGTGCGGATGCGAATCGCCCCGTCGTAGTCGCCAGTCCACGCGACACGATCGTTGATCGCCTCGATACAGCGGGTCGTGGCATTGATCGGGTAGACCGGGTTGACATCGGCCACATAGGCGTTGGCAGGCGGGGGCGGGATGTCTGCCCTGGAGCTGAGTGTCACGAGGGCACCGTTACGGGGGGAAATGGACTGCGGGCGGCGTCGCGTGTTGCTCTGACTGCGACGGCGACCATCCTGCCGACTCCGGGAGAGCTGTCGCTCACTTGGAGAGTTTCGATACGACATTTTCAATACAGATGTATATAAGTGTCTGTATGCGTCTACTGGTATAATAGAAAAAATTACTAAACAATCACAAAAGTATGTTTTACTTTTGTTTCTAGCGGAGGGAGGGAGAATGGATTTAGTGATCCGCAGAAGAATGATTGAAACGATTTTTGAAGGACCCAGAAATTAAATAATACCCATTGATTTGTAATAAGACACGCGGTAGGCGGTCTCGAAACAATTGTAAAGATTTACATCAAAAATGTGTTTCGTTTGTCTGTGTAGCAAAAAAAAAGATAACGTTTTATTCCCAAAAACATTTTTTTTTTTTTTAAAAGAATGAATTTGCTTTTTTTTTTTTTCAAAGTAGTACTAACGCGCAGATGAAAACAGCGAATAAACAAAAACAAGAATGTGTATGAAATTATATCCAGGATATTTACTTTCTCCTTTCAGGTATGTACAACTTCTTTTTTCTTTTTTTTTTTTTTTGGCCCAATTTTTTTATCGGATACGGTACTTGCTCAACACCGCCGCCACATCCTGCCCAACGACGTCGGAGCTTTGGTTGGAGTTGACTCTTTCCGTGATGGCGCTGTAAAAGTCAGAAATTCCCGCCACACAGGAGTGGTACGTCTCCAGGCGCGGCTTGAGGACGTCAGGGGTATCGTCCGCTCGCTGCTCCAGTCGCGCCAGCAGCTCCGCATCGTCGGCCGGCGGTGGGTTGAAGGTGAGGTGGTAAATGTTGCCCGTCACTGGGTCCGTGCGACGGCCGGTCACACGCTCGAAGAGGACTTCATCCGGTACCTCCAGCAGCAATAGCACATCGGGCACCACACCCGCCTTGTCGAGGGTCTCGGCCTGCTCGCGGTTACGGGGGAAGCCGTCTAGGATCCACCCGCGCTCCACACAGTCCGGCTGCGATAGGCGGTGAATCATCATGTTGGAGATGAGCTCATCGGGCACCAGTTTGCCAGCCTTCATGAACTTCTCCGCCTGGATACCAAGGTCGGTCCCCTCCTTCACCTGCACCCGGAGGATATCACCGGAGGAGATGTGGACGGGTTGACGGCCGGTTTCCTTCTCGTAGTAGGCTAGAATGTTGGCGCACTGTGTTCCCTTGCCACCGGCAGGGGGGCCGGCAATCACAATGTGGGGAGGGAAAGGGGTGGACGTGAGCTGATGAATATACTCGGTGGGGTTCTCAGGGGTGTCACGGGAGACGGCACGGAGGATGTAGTCTAGCAAGTTGGCGATGCGCTTCTCGGACAGGTACTTCTGTACCTCCTCCGACTGAGGGTTAATGGCGGTCATCTTTTTTTTTTAATGAGGAGGTTTGGTTCGTTAGAGTGTTTTTGATTTCTATAGAGAATTTTACAAATAGAAGGGTAATTTCATTATTGCTTGGAGAGAATACGAAAAGACTTCCCGTTAGAGACAGCAATAATCGATTCGTTTTTTTTTTTTTTTTTTGCATTGTAATGTACACGTCAGCTTTACACATCACTCGCTTCACCAGAAGCTTCCGAGTCAAAGTCATCGCCGTATTGAGGTTCCTCTTCTTCCTCCTCCTCACTCCCCCCTTCTACTGTAGAGCTGTGCTTAGACTCTTCCTCCTCCTCCTCCTCTTCTTCACTTTCCTCCTCGCGAAAGAACATGGATGGTGGTGGGCGCGCCACCGTCTCTGGTCGTTCCGGCGCTGTTTTATATACGGTTTCTGATACGTTCGGCAAGGTGTGACTCACTTCCCTCAACGTGCCTAGCGTCTCACTGGCGGTGAGGCAACCGCTGGAGAGGGGCGTCTCCTCCCCATAAAGGGTGGTCGAGGCGGACTGCTGCGACGGGGCGGAGTCTTCCAAAATGTTGAGTGGAGAGGTAAACTCCGCTGGAGGTCGGTTCGCCTGTCGGGATCGGTTGGTCTTACTCCCCTCGACGGAGCTGCTCCGGAGAATGCGGTCAATCTGGTATCGTCTTTTTCGCTCATTCCGTCTGGCGGTCGCGTTCGCGATGCGCAGCAACACGCAATCCTCCTGCACACTCGTCATGAGCGTGTTGGCCAGGAGGACGGTGGCGATATTATTATCGAGCCCTACGCCGGTCATGCGGTCTCGCAGCAACTTGGGAAGGACGTCCGTGTTGCTCATACTGGAGGAAGCCAGCTCCTTCTGCTTTTGCTTGGTGGCGGGCCTCGGGTACTGTGCGATCCGTTCCACATTCTCGGGGTGCACCAAAAACGGTTTAATGCCCTCGCACATATCCGCCAGACACTTGGCCGCTCGAAAAGTAAATGGATTACCCGACACATCCACTTTTTTCAAAGAAGGAAACCCTTTGTGAAACAGATAGGCCAAGTCGATGATGGCGTCATTGTCTAGTTGATTGTAGCTGAGGTCCACCGTGTGCAGACAGTAGGAGAAGTGGACCAGCACGGGGAAGAGGGCCCGGAGTCCATTGCTACCAATTAAGTTATCTCTCAAGTACACGACCCGCAATGCGTTTTCGAGGGAAAAGTCACCAGAAACCGACGTACTTTCGCTCCTCCTTTTTTGGGTTGAGGTGGAGTACACGGAAAGAAGCCTTGCGAGGGCGCTGTTGACGTTTATCCCCAGCGTTTTGCATTCCTGTGCGTACAGTGCGAGTACGGTATCGGAGGTCATCAAGATACACACCGCTTAGTGAGAGGGTGGAAGAGAAGGGTAGTAGTGCCACAAAACGACAATGTAAAAAAACAAAAATTAAAAGATTGATGCGTCAGTATTTTTTTTTTAGAAGGCTGAATTCGCTTTCCAAGTGTGGAACCAAAAAATGTATGTGTCTTTTTTTTTCTCTTGTGTGCACTTCTTTCTGAATCGCGTTTTTTTTTTTTTTTTCGTTTGCGTAAGTTGGGAAGATACACCAGTTTTTCTTTTCTCCGGCAAGAATCGTAAACTATAAACGAGGAAAAAAAAAAGAGCAATAATAATAATAAAATCGAAAAGGGGAAAATCCTGGCAACACCTATTTCTTCTTCTTTTTATTATCAGTTCGCCTCCTCCTTCATGGTCTGCTTGGCGGCCTCCTGCTCCTTCAGCAGCAACTGCTTAAAGAGGTCGAGGACGCTTCTCTCCACGTGAATGTCCCGTAGCGCAAAGTACATGTAATCGTGCAGGGTCTTCACCTCCGACGTTTTCTGGTTCGTGTAAGAGCTGGCGGCCTGGGAGGGAGTGGTGTATATGCTATCGAACACCTCCTCCTCCCTAGGCGCCTCCTCAGAGATGAGGTCGGGGCAGGTGAGAATCTTGTTGCGGTCCCAATCGCACCGGTCCAGGTGCGTCACCACGTCGTACGCGGGGGAGCGGTATTCCTTTTCTTGGATGAGCAGCAATCTGCTCTTGGCGGCGTCTAGCTTGTTGGAGGAGCTCATGCAGAGACCAATCGTGAACAACCCAATCGCCCACGGCAGCTGGTGTGTCTTCATCATGTTGGTCAGCAGCGGTAGGATGCTCTTGTCGTTATCGGCGTAGGTGCCCGTGGACCAACTCACGCCACGGATCTGCACAAACTCGTAAAACTGCTCTAGCACCACCTTGAGGAAGTTCATCAGCTTGAGGCGGTGGTTCCGTCGCATGAGGTACTGGACGTAGTTGGAGCAAAGGTGAATGCGAAGGGCCTCCGTGGTCTTTTCATTCTCCCCTGCGGCGAGGACACCCATGATGACCTGCTCCACCACCCCCACCCCGTGGGACTTGTGGTTGAGCTGCTGCGAGATCACCTCCAACGCCTTGTTATCGGGGAAGGAGTTGTGCTCAGCCAGGACCCGCAGCACGTACTCCGCCTCCTCCTGTGCGGTGGCAATGAGGGAGGAGCGGTGCCCTTGGGATGGACTCCCTCTGCTGCGGGAGTCCCCTTCTAGCTCGCCCAACTCCTGCTCCTCCAGCGGGAGGTCCTCCAGGTCGTCGTCCTCCAATCCTTCGAGTAACTCCCCTTCCGCGTTGTCGAGCTCAAAGTTGAAGGCGTTGGCATTTTCCATTTTCTGTTTTTCCGCATGTACTTTCCCGCTTCGCAGTTCCTCCTCGGTGTACAGCCGCACCTTCTCTGGTCGGTAGGCCTGGGAGCGGTAGAAGGGTAGCACCAGGCTGCTGAGGGCAGTCGTGCCATTGCAGCACTTCAACAACAAAAAGGTCAAGAGCAGGGTGTCGCCTTCTAGACTAGTCCCCTCGACCTCCGCCCGGTGAATACACTTCATGGCCTCCAATAACGGCATATTAGGGTCCGCCTCCACCGCATCTTGCAGCCGCTTAATAAAGTAGGCGCGCTCATTCTTTCTCCACGAGTCGGCGCTACTGTTGTTATTGTTGTTGTTATTAGGATTATTACTGGACGCGTTGCTGGCGGGGAGGGTGCCGGCGATTTCGGGATTCTTCTGAATCACGGTGAAGTGCAGCGAGGCGAACTCCATCCCGCTACACTGCTTACAGAGCAGACGGAGGGAGGAGACCTCCGGCCGGATGCCGTAGTCCAACATGAGTTCATAATAATCCAACACGGAGCTCACTTTTTCAATCTTCTTGGCGTTGAACAGCATGGCAAAAGGCCGGGTGGACATGGGTGGCAGACCCGCCTCGAGCATAATGTGAAATACCTCCTCCACCCCTTCCTCCTTCATGAACTTCACATACATCTTCTCCAAGTGCTCGGCGGCTTTCGTCGTGACGAGCACCCCGTCCATCTTGAGGAACTCCAGTATGACCCCCAGCTCGGTGGTGTTGAGCGGGGGATGCTTGCACAGCGCGGCCAGAACGACGTCCGCCCCCATGCGGCCTTCCTGCATCTGAAAAGTTCGCATCACCTCCACCGCATTCTCGGAGGGTGGGTAGAGGGCACGGAGGTAGTCGGATTGACGTTGAAAAGTGGACTCAAATGCCTCGATCATCCCTTGTAGGTGCTCCTCGTCCTGGGACATCTCTAGCGTAGTGAGGACGCAGTGACCCCAGGCCATCTCCAGGCGGAACTCTACGTCGTATATCTCCTTCGCCAGCTCCGACACCGCTGGCCCACTGCCGGGGTGCCGCTTTTCTTTCATCTGCAGGAGCAGTTTCTGCTCTAGGTAGCCTGGGTTGATCACATTGAGCTGTTGGTCTTGCTCATCCAGCTGCGCTAACTCCTCCCGGTGGGCGACAGACTCCTCCGCCAGTCGGTACACCCCTGGCGAGGCGGTCATGAGGTCGTAATTCTGCAGGACCACATACTTCTCCCCTTTCCGCTGTGCGTCGTTGATGGCGTAAATGATGTCGTTCACCTCTTTGAGGAATTCTGGTTTATCTGTCATGTGCGAATTCTGTTTGTATTTTTCCTTTTCTATGTAGGGCGTTTTGGTTTTGAATATTTTTTTTTTTTTTTGTTTTAGTAATAGATTGAGAAACTATTTTGAGAATAAATAATAATAAAAAAAAAAGTATAGTGATACCGTATGTATCAGCGCAGATTGTTCTGTGTAGTGCACTGGGCGCCTCCCACATCCTTTTTATTTTTTATTTTAATATATTAATTCATACATGAAAAAAACAACAACAACACAAAAACACATCCAACCGAACCTAACTGCGATGTGACGGTGTGGAGAGGGAGAAGAATCGAAATGAGCTTCTCAAACATCTCTCTCTATGATTTTAATGATTACTCTACGGATCCGCCTCTTTTTCTTTTATTTAGGACAGTTGTTGGAGCTACCTCTACTCATTATTATTATTTGTTTGTTTGTTTTTAGTTCCCCACGAGGTTGAACATATCCTCTTCTTCCTCCTCCTCCTCCTCGCCACTCTCCACCTCGGGGGCGATCACCTGATAGAGATTTTCCCCCGTTCTATACTTGTAGTACGAGAGGGCACAGCTATTGACAAGGAAGATTTCTCCACTGCGGACCACATCCCCCAGCGCGGCTGGGATGTCGTGAGAGGTGGTGGCCACGAAGGCGGCGCAGTACTTGCAGCAGACGGAAAAACTAAACTCATTGGCAGACTCTAAAATGGAAGCACGCCTGTCCGGGGCGGCACCACCGGCGGTGAGGGCGGTCTGGATCTCCACCGTCACCGCGCCGGCGTTGATGTATTGAAACGTGGCGATCCCTCGCCGGGCGCGGTTCAACACTTGCGCGTTGGGGTCAAACAGAGGGGCCGCACAGCGGATACAGCCGTAGTACCCCTCCGTGAGCTTCTCGGGGTAGCGGTGGAGAGAGGGGTCCGTGCTGCCCGGGGGCTGCACCGCCTTGCCCTTCGGGTTCGCCTTAAGAGAGTTGACTATGTACGGGTCCTCGTTCGGCTGCACGTCGGCCTCGCGGATGCTAGGGTACCCCTGCGTCCACAGCAAGGTGGTGAAGGGTGCCTCCAGCTTGCGTCCTTCCACCACTTCTAACGTCTCCTCCGGCAGATTGGTGTTCCAGTTGGCGGCGTCACTGTAGTACTTCACATTGCGGTCAAATGGGGCTAACGGCAGGTTGGAGACGGGCTCCTGCACCACCACCGAGGCACCGCCGCGGGTGGCGACGGACTGGCGGTGGTTCATGGGACTGGCGCTGACACTCCCAGACTTCTGCGCCGCGCCCTCTCCGTCCGCCTTTTTGCTGCCCCGGCGGAACACCGTGGAGGTCTTTCGCTTGCCAGGACTGCTCGCGGCGTTGGCGTCCCCTGCCAGGGCGGGCTGCGCGCTGCTCACCTTCCTACTGTTCTTACCCTCCGACTCCCGCCTGATGAAGGCGGACTTGGGCTGCTCGGCGGCGGCCGTGGCGGGGGCCGCCCGTCGCACACCAGGCTGACGAGGCTTCCCAGTCAAGGCCGGCTTGGTCGTCCGGGGAGGAGCGGAGAAGGGTTCATCCCCAGCAGAGGAAGGACGCCTGGCCAGACCAGTCGTCGTGCTGGTCTTATTGATGGCGGAGTGCGGCTGCTGTCGCAGGGCACTGGGGTCCGTCGTCGAGGCGAAACGTTCACCGCCGGGGAGAGGTGCCAGCCGCTTACCCGCACCGGGGTTCTTCTTCCTCGTATCCCTATCTAAATAGCTAGTGGAACTCATGGGGGGTGACGATGATTGTTGTTGTTTGATTTACTACTATGAATTCAATAATGTTCACTGGGAGGGAGAGAGGAAGGGGATCATAGTATTGAAAACGGAACAGTCGAAGCACTGACAAATATCGGTCAGAAATCATTGTTTAAACTTAAATTATTGTACACGAACATGGCGTCTAGTTTAACACGAAAACAAAGTATATCTAATGGAAAAGTAAAAAAAATATGCACGAATAATAAATAAAAAAAAAAAACATGTTCAAGTATATAGTTCATTTCCATTTATTTTTGATGTCTAACCGGTGATGGCGGCTCGACACATTGGACAGGTGTAGTTCATGCCGTACAACCACGGTTTAATACACGCCAAATGGAAAAAGTGGTCGCACCCCAACTTCACCACTTCCGTTCGGCAATTCACCGAGCAATCGTCGAAGCAGATGCAGCAGACGGTATCTAAATCAGAGTACACCCCTCCCGCCAGTACACCGTGCGGGAAGTGGTGCAGAGACTGGAGGAGCGCCTCTGGGGTGGGACGGCGGGCGGTGGGGGTGCTGGCCGCGCTGGAGGTCGAGGCTCTGTTTTGGGTGACGGGTGGTAGCGTCGCGCCCCCGCTCGGTCGCGCCACCGGTGTCGTCGTTGACGTGTTGCTGGTGCGCCGTTGCGCGACGGGTGCCTTCCCCGAGGAACTAGACGGTCGCCTCGCCGGGGCGGTTGGAACTTTTCCAAAGGAACTAGAGGGCCGTCGTGCTACTGCGGGTGGGGTCTGTGCGTGGGACAGCCGTCGTGCCGGTGGCACTGGCGCCCCTGATGTACTAGCGGTGCTTGTGCGGCGTGGTGTGGTCAGCACCCCGCTCCCACGTCGGGAACTACTGAGGGAGGAGTTGTACGTGGGCAGTGGGGGTGGCTGGGGAGAGGCCCCGGAGGAGCGCCGACTGGCGGCCGCACTGACGCTACTCTGTCGGCTGCGGCTCGCACTGGTCGGGCGAGAGAGGACCCCACTAGATCGTCTACTCGTGTTGTTGGAGGCGGTGGTGGTGGTCGTCGTCGTGGAGGTTCTGCTGCCGCGGGCGGGGACGGCTCTCCCACCGGTACCTCTGAACATCACCACACGCCCACCCGCACGGAGATGAAGGTCAATGAGCGCTTGCAAGTGCTGTACCGACGGTTTTTTACCTTGATTGATAGCCGCCGACTCGTAGGCGTGCATGAGCTCATCTCTTGTGGAGGGGACAAACACATTGAAGGAGTTGCACGAAGGGCATGGCAGACGTGCCGGGGCGGCGGCGTCTCGCTTGCCAAACCCGAAATAACTACAGTGCAAGCAGTGTTGACAGAAGAAGGACTTTGGCAGAAGGGCGTCCAACTTTTTGGCGGGGGGCCGCACTATTTTCGGTGGCATTGGCGTTTTCGGGGAAAAAAAAATGATGAATCTGTATATCGCTGTATGAACGAAAGAGATAGTAGTATTAAAATTTGACGTGTCACAAAAATGCTTAGACCCCTTTTCAGACGCGATAATAAAAACACACGAAAAAAAAAAAAAAAACTGGCGTGTAAAATGAGAACGGAAAACAATGACGTATTTCCAGGAAAATGAGAGATGGAAAAAAGTAGCAGAGTATGCATTATTTTTTGTGTTGAGAAGGATCCGAGGATTTTTCCTCTTCCGGTAGTGTGCGACGGGTTCGCCTCTGCCTCAGCCTTATTGCGTATCTCTTCCAGGTCCTTCATCATTTCTTCAATGCGCATCGCCGTCTGCTGTGCCGTGTGGCTCATTTCTGGTTTGTCCTTGACGAAGTTGTAAAAGTCCGTTGCCATGCCTAGCATCATCGCCTGCCGCTCGGGGGTCTGCTCCTTGAAGATAACTGGCTTCAACCCGTGGTACTCACTATTTTTTTCCTTGTCGTGGTGGGACCTGTTTCCCCAGACCGCCACCAACCGCTGTCGTAGCGCACGGGAAGAGTCTGCGGACAGACGACGAAACATGTGGGGGGGGGAAAGAGCGCTTAGCAGGTTAGGAAAATGAGAGAAGAGGATGACGGGTAGTTCGAGCCGCAACGACAAACGACATCATCGTCGTCGTTATACCACATTTGCTTGAACACCAACATCTTTTTTTTTTTTTTTTCACTTCTGTTAACAAGTCCGTTTTATGGTAAACTGCTTGACAATAATATAGATCTGTAAAGATGGATGCTAATCATTTTGGTTGGTTTATGATAATAGTAATAATAATAAAAATATGTAATTCAATCGGATCTTTTTCACCACGTCGTTTTTTTTTTTTTTAGGTGTGGTTTAATCTGCTTGCTCACTTAGCGACGTGGCGACGAACTGAGCCAGAGCACCGTCTAGCACGCTTACCGTTTTCTCCGACACGGCATCCTGCACTAGCTGCAGGTAGCTATCCTCTACCTCCAACCCACCAGACTCCTTCACTCGCTGGACAATCGTGGCCACCACCTCCTCGGGGCGGTACTTGCGGGCGAGGCTGTCATTGTAGTGCAGCCGTTTCGTCTGTTTCAGTTTCTCGAGGGCGGCGTCCTTGTTGTTGAGGGCACTGCGGGAGTCCTGCGCCTCGGCGGTGTAGGCGAACCGTCCATCAATCGTCAGCTTCGCGTAGACTTGAGTCTCGGTGACGTTGGTGGCCTGACCGCCAGGGCCGCTGGCACGGGCCGTCTCGTAGGTAACGTTGCACCGTTGCGCGTTCTCCACCAACTCGCTAGACACGATGGGGTGCACCGACTGTATCGTGAAGGAAGACGTCTTGGCGTACCGTAGTGCCAGCAGGTAGCCGTAGGGACCAGGGCCCGTGAGCACTCCTACGGTAGAGGGCGCCTTCACCTGCAGTCGACTGGGGTCCTCCGGTGTGCTCTCTGTGATGTACCCAACTGACTCTAACAGTGTGGTCGCCTCACCAACGTTTCCTTCGACCACAATGGCCGCATCGTAGTAGGAAAGAGGCACACTGGCGGCGACGGCGTGTCGTGCGGCGGCCAGGTATGCCTTGGCGGCCACACTACCTTTGCTCGACGCCGACTTCCACGCTTCCGTCTGGGCCCCGCTGTACTGCTCACTGAGCAACTGATACGCTGCCTCTGCCTCTTCCCTACCGGCGTCCTGTGCGCTCGCCTCCGCGTCCACTGGGCAGAGGCGGTGGAGCTCACTGCAGGCCAGCGAGAACTGCAGCAGTGGGTCCCGTCGTCGGAGGCGGTCCACCTTCCGCTGGAGGGACCGGAGGGACTCCTCCTTGCTCTGCAGCCGTTGCACCAGCGCATCGTACTGAGGGGTACCCGCGGCATTGCTACTCTTGAGTGCCTCCTCCGCCGTCCGCAGACTGCGCTGCAATTGCGTCTTTTCGTTCGTGAGGTCCTTCAGCTTGGACTGCGCCTCCTGCAGCTGCATATTCTCGGATGTCAGCAGCATCACCTCCTGCTCCGTCCGCTTCAGCTTGTCACGCAGACTAGCCTCTGTGGAGCGGAGCTGGGTGGCCTCCGACTGGAGTGTATCTAGGGCACTTTTGGTCTTGTTGTACTTGTCACGATATTCATTCTTCTTGTTTCGCATCACGCGCAACTCATCGAATAGGGCTTCAATTTCAGGGCCGAGGTTAATCTTTTTGAGTTCGTCCAGTGTGGGTCCTTTTCCGCTAGATTTACTGCTACTATTACTGGTGTTGTTGGTGTTGCTGCTACCGGTGTTGGAGGAAGGAGGAGGAGTGGGCGGTACAAACATCTCCCGCATGTTGCGTGCATTGGCCTTGGCGGTGGTCCCGCCGAACGTCCCTGCCGCCTTCGCCGGCTCCCCCTTGTTTTGCCTTCAATAGTTGCTCCATCATCTCCGTGTTCTTCTGCGCTAACTTGCCAAACCCGGGAATCTTGGACATGGTCTTCTGGAACTCCAGTGCCTGCTTCATCATCTCCTCTTGTTTTTCTGGGGGCTGATCTCTAAATAGTTGTTCCATGGCACGCATCTTCTGCATGTCGATGCCAGGAAAGCCACCGAATGGGCCGGCCTGCGCCACCAGCGGCATTTGGTGGAGCGGTGTTATTTCCAGCCGCCGCCCCGTCACTATTATTCTTTTTCCCGCCAAAAGCACCAAAGAACTGTCGTCGTGGTGTGTGAAATCGAGTTAACACATCACGGGAGGGTGCCGCTAGTTGACGTCGTAACATGTGAATAAGTAAATAAACAAAAAGTAGAGAGTGTTCTAGTTGAACTTGAACCGAAACCAAAAAGATGAAGAGAGCGCCTATTAAAAAAACAAGGGATACAGCATCACGAAATAATTTTCTTTTTCTCTTTTTCATCAGTGATTTCCCCTGAATACATTTGCTTATTAAATCGAAACTGTTATCTTTATAATTCACACAAAAAAGCAATAATGTGAGTATACCTGCCTTTATGAACGCCCCTCTCCATCATTCCTTCTTTTCACTTTTCGGGGCTTCATCCGTAGTCTTCACCTCCTCCAAATTGCCTAGCAGACCCCACTCCTTCTTCGCCGCCTCTATCGTCAGCGGGTGCTTGGTGGGGTCGGTGCAGCTATCGTACCACCCCGCCAGTCCAGGGGCGTTCGTCCCCATATAGCGAGGGTCCGGCCCGACATCGTCGCCGTCCATAATCCACACCGCCTCCCCGAACATGCGCCAGTAGTTGGTCTGATTCGTCAGATAGGAGTACATGCTGTACACGGTCAGGAGAAGAATGTCGCCTGCCCCCATGGCACAGCTGACAAAGGGGTTTTCATCAATGACGATGCTGCGGCCAGTGACCGGGTCGGTGCCCATCTGCTTCCCGAGCGGACTGAGTTCCTCCGCGCGGTGGGTGTAACAGCCATCGGTGGAGGCGATATTACCGCTCTCCACCTCCCACTGGCCGTACGTTTTTCTAATCTTGCTATATCCGTCCGTGCGGTTGCTCCCCCGCACCACCACCGGCGGGCCCATGCACATGGGGGTGTCCTGCAGCGGCACCAGCGCGACGAGGGCGAGCTTGGTCCCCTTGTTCAGCAGCACACTAGGCGTCTTGAACCCGAACGACTCGCCTGGGGAGCCCATCTGTAGGGAGTGGAGGTCCATCGCATTCACTTTGCCCCCAAACACCTGGCGCACGACAGACATGGCGCTCGTCCCACTCACGGCGGCCCGAATGGTGTCCGTGAACTCAATCGACGGCGGTGGCAGCTCCACGTCGGCGTGATGGGCCAAATGAGGGAAGGGCACACCGTAACTAAAACCATTCAAATCCACCAGACGCTTCCGGTCCTCCTCCAGCGTCCACTGACAGGCTATCATTTGACTGGCGAGGTCCTCTAGCGCATTGTTCACCACGTCACTGGGGATCACGTTCTGAAAATACAGATAACCGGTTTCGTCAAGGCGGGCGCGGAGTTTTGGGGGATCGTAGAAAATGTCGTTGGAGGGGATAATGGGCAACAAGTCTTCCGCCACCGCTAGTTTACTCTGTCCCACTGGGTACGTCAGCCGTCCGTGCAGTCGTCGCACGCATTGCCTAAACATGAACCGTGTGGGTCTCTCTATTAATAGGTGTAACTTGGAAGAGGAGGAGAGTAAGAGATTCTTTTTTTTTTTTCTTATCATTTATAGATTCATATTTTTAAAAGCACTTTTCCGATTTTTGTCATTCCCCTTTTTATCATCATCAATATAGCAGTGTATCACGTGCAGTTCGCCACCGACACAAAATCGCCTTTATAAAGAAATGTAAACGCTGTCGTGTCAGACGACGTATAATGGGACCCACACTGTCCCTCCTGTAGCCACACGAACCGCTCTTTTTCCTTTTGAAAGAGTAGTACCTCCTTCTTAGGAGCGGTACTGCGGCGCACCTCGGTGTACCGGTCCAGTGGACGTCCGGTGTCGTCCCTCTCTAGCCACTGTTTGTCGTCGACTAGCGTGAAGGATCCCTCCTCATGCATCCACACCGTAATACTATTGGGTTCTTCAGTGCAGTGGACAGTGTCATCCGTCTTCACTGGGGTACCGTTACTGCATGCCAGCAACAGAGCCGAAACTACGAGGAGCAAACGAAAAGATCGCATTCTTACTTCAAGAAAGTGAGAGAAAGAGAAATGGTAAGCCGACAGATTGATTTTTGGTGTATTGAACAATGCACAACTATCGTGCATTTTTTTGTTGTTGTTTTGTTTGTTTTGTTTCTATACAAATAGAGGATATTTCAAGAATATGTCTTCTTTTTTTCTAAAAAAAAAAATAAATAATCGTCAAAATCTATGTCACTTTCACAAGTATGTCTATAGAAACTCATACTTTTTTTTTTTTTTCGGATCTGATATTTTCGTTTTATGGCATGCCTGTTAGCTGTTTGTCTACTGCGTTAGGATACCATCCTTGCCGGTTTGGGAGGAAGTACTGAAGCGAACATTCTTCTTGGACAGTCTGCCGTCCTCCACGGAGCCTCGCAGGCACGACTTCATTCCTCCCCCCTCCTGCTGGTGCGACGACTCCTCCGCCTCGTCCACCTCACGGACTCGTTTCTCCGCCTCCTTCTTGTGCACGCCTAATAGATTGTTCATTCGCTCCTGGAAGGCGCGGGGCATGAGAACTAGGGTGCTTGTGACATCGTTCACCTTGCACACACCGACCAGTTGGTGGGCCACCTCGAACATATTGTTACGGAGGGAAATAATAATGAACTGCGCCCCAGTCGCCTGACGTAGGACGTAGTTGGCGACAATGGACACATTACGGAAGTCGAGCGCGGCGTCAATCTCATCCATGACGTAAATAGGGGTCGGCTTCACATGGTGAAGGGCGAAGATGAGCGCTAAACTGGAGAGCGTCTTCTCTCCACCGGAAAGGTTGGAAATCTGCTTCCACGACTTTTTAGGCGGTCGAACGACAAACTGAATTCCCTCGAACGGATCGCCGGTGTCCACTAGTTCCATATCGGCATCACCGCCGTGGGTGAGGAGTTGGTACACCTCCTTCAGCTTCTTGCGGATAATCTCAAAGACACTCATGAAGGCGGAGCGGCGCCTCTCCTTGAGGTCGGCCAGTTCCTCCTCCAGCTTGTCGGAGACCTCCTTGCGCTCCTGGTACACGGCGAGAGCCTGACGGTGGGCGAGGTCTCTCTCCCGCCAGAGGGCGACCGCACGGAAATCAATCTCATCGTGCAGCCGTTTCGTCTCCTCCGTCAGCGCCTTGGCGAGGTGGTAGGACCGGTCGTAGTCGCACCGCTCCAGTTCCTCGGGGGTGAGGCGGAAGGTCATTTGGCTAACATTGGTCTTTGGCGGCCGCTCCTCACTCTCCTCCAGCCGCTGTCGTTTGCTGCCGCGACTACTAGAGCCGCCGCTGTTCCGGCGTCCTCTCTTCCGTCCTTTTTGCTTGTTGTGCTCCTCCTCCTCGTCCTCCTCATCCTCCTCGTCGTAGAGACTGTCCCGGGCAGACTTATCCTCCGCCTCCTCGTCCTCTTCCTCGCCCTTCTCATCGGCCGTCTCGATCAACAGCGTTTCCACGCCATACAACTCGGCGTTGTTTCTAATCTTATCCTCACAATCGTTGATCTTGACCTCAAACTGATTTATTTGTTGCATCGCGTCTGCCAGTTTCACCTTTTCGGTCTGCTCGTATCTGGTTTCGTCATCCAGCTTCTTCTGGGCCGCCACGAGGGAGCTGTGCGCAATGGGGATGTTCGCCTTCGCCTCGTCTGCGCTCGCCTGCACCTTCGCCAGCTTCTGCTCACTGGCAATGAGCTGACGAACGAGCTCTTCTAGTTGGGCAGCACACTCGGCGATTTGTTCCTTCGCCCCTTCCTCCGCCTCGGCCTCTATTTTTTGCAGCTTCTTCTGATGCTCCTTGATATCTTCCTCCTTTCGTTCCTGTGCGGCACGGTGCTTTTGAATATTTCGTCGGCAAGTTCGCAGAGAGGACTCCTCCGCTTCCACTCGCTCCTGCTCCCCTTTGAGGGCATCGGATACCTGTTTGAAGGTGGCACCGCCCGTCTTCTCAATCTTGGCCTCTAGCTCCTCAATCTCCTTGTGGTGCGCCAGTCGGTTCTTCTCTGCCTTTTCCTTGTTGTCCTCCCACACCCCGATCTCCTCCACGAGTGCCTTGCATTCCTTCTGATAGGCCGTCTCGTTCTCTCCTTCCAGCTGTTCGCGGAGGGCGTGGATGCGTTCCGTCTCGGACTCCATGACCACTAGTAGTTTGCTCTTTTCGGTACGCAGCTTGCGGGCGTGGTCGGGGGTCAGCTTATTCTCCTGCTCCGACATTTGGTGTAGGCGCAGCTGCAGTGCCCGCTCGTCCTCGGCCGCCTGCACCAGCTCCACCTGCAGCCGCTGCATTTCCTCCTTGATGGCCTGCTTGTCTTGCGGGGAGCGGGCCGCCTTGAGCTTGGCGCCTTTCGGGAGTGGCACCACCACCGGTGATGGAACCGCTGGGCTCCACCAACTCTCCCTTCAGCGTAACCACACGGTAGCGCTTCTTGTCCACCCCGCCGAACGCCACCTCACGGGCGGCGACGAGGGTGTCCACCACCAGTGTATCGCGGACCGCCTGATAAAAGACGCTCTTGAACTTTTCGTTTGTGGGCTGGATAAGGTCGAACAGTCGCTTGCACTTGGGGGTAGGGGCGGTAAAGGCATTCTTACTCCTCGCGCCCATCTCTTTTTCAATCTCGCTGATCACCATCATGGTGGCGCGACCAATGTTGTGCTCCTTCAGTAGTTGCAGCGCGGCTGTGGCGGTGGCACGATCCTCCACGACGTGGAAGCCCCACGCGTTACTGGCTACACCAGCGGCAATGTCGTAGCTGTCGTCGATACGGCCCAACTGGCGCAGCGTGCCGTAATACCCTTTGAGGGACCTCTGCGAGAGAAGGAACTCCATCGTGCGGTCGCCGGCCTCTCCCTCACGGTAGGATTGTTTCAAATCCTGAATCGTATTATCGATTCCATGTTTCAGACGACTTGTTTCCGCCAGCTTGTCCTGCAGACGCGACATCTCCTCCTGTCGTGTGGTGTTGCTTCTCTGCGTTCTGCAAGACGCTGTCAATCTCCTTCATGCGGCCCTGGCACTTCTCCACCTGCTCGCTATGTTTCTCGATCAGCTCCGTCTTCTTTTGCCGATTCTCCTCCAGCATCTTCATGCGATTCCGTACGTTGGTGAGTTGCTCTGTCGCCTCCGTCACGGCAGACTCAAAAGGGGCGAAACTTTTCTTCTTTTCCTCCAACTCTTGACGGAGCGGCCGCAACTTAGGGAGCAGTTCGTTCGACAGCTTCTCGTACTCCTTCTGGTACTCCTCCACCTTTGCGGTGGCTTCGTCGAGGTTCTGTTGGTGGATGACGGACTCCCGCTCGGCATCTTGCTGCTGCAGGGAAGCCTTCTGCTTGTCGTCGTTGCTCTTCTTCAACGCATCCAGCACCTTCTTGCGGGCCTTTTCAAACTCATCTGCGCCGGATTTTAGTTTCTCTAGCGTTGCCTCCGCCGACTGCTTCTTGTGGCGTATTCCGTCCCTCTCCTTGGTCACCTCCGCGGTCTCCTTCTTCAGTCGGGCCGACTCCTCCTCCGCCCTTGCCTTTGCGTCTTTTCGAATATTCACGTCGTCCTGGTAGGCGACGATGTTATCTTCGATTTTCTTGAGTAGTCGTCGGGGTTCCTCTAGTTTTTCTTCAATCCCCTCTCATGCGCAGCTGGCACATGGCGATAAGTGTCTTCTGAAGTTGGTTATCCTTGGTGACGAAGGCGATGGTAGAGTTCTTGGCGTCATCGAGTGCATCGCGCTCAGCCCTCAACTTCTTCTCTTTATCGAGGGACTCCAATCGTTCCGTCTGGGCCTGCTCCGCCGCGCTGGTGAGGTCAGAGACACGGCCGACATACTCGTTTGTCCCGATCAGATCGTCCAAGTACTCCAGCAGACCCTCCTCCCCTTCCTTCTCCGCCTTGGGCTTCATGAGCGCAATCTGCTCCACCTCCCCCTGAAGAATAAGGAAACGATTGTGTTCTAGATCGATACCCTCCTTGATGAGGTGTTCCACCACCTCTTTCTGTGTTCTGCGCTGTCCGTCGATGCTGTACTGGGAGACACCGCTGCGGAATACCTCACGCTTGACGGAGAGGGCGCTGTTGGGTACCTCCTTACGGAACATGGGGTCCGTGGCGTCGTGTTGTGTTTCAAAGACGCGCACAAAGTTCACCGTCACAGAGGCGTAGGACACGTCTGGGTGGGCGGCGGAACTGTGAATCAGCTCCGACAACTTCTCTAAGCGGATCTTCTTGGCGTTTCGGCCGAACACAAATAGCATACTGTCAATGACATTCGACTTACCAGACCCATTCGGGCCGATTACGGCGGTAAACGTCTTGTGGAAGGGCCCAATCTTGTGGCGGCCATAGTACGACTTAAAATTCTCCACGTCAATGTCTTTAATGACCAGACGAGTGACCACCTCGTCGGGGTCGGCCCGCTGTGCCTTCTCCTCCGCCTCCTGTGCACCCTGCGAGGGGATCCACTCTTTTTCCTCAAAGGTGCCAGGGGAGTCGGCGTCACTCTCACTCGACGCTTTGGGTGAAGAGGCGCGTTCCTCGTCCTCACTGGGGGATTGCTCCTGCTGGGGCTCCTCCTCTACTGGCTGTGATGGTCGCGTGTCCTCCGTCTTGACCACGGTGGGCTCCTCTTCCACCTCCTCCTGCTCCACCGGCTCACGCTTCACCTTCTTCTGATTCTTCTTCTGTGCTTTCTTGGCCATGGAAAGTTAAAAATTTCTATATGGGGGAAACGAATAAATAAATAAAACTAGTTAAATCTATACGAATTTCTTTTTGGTTAGAATGATTTTAAGAGGGGAAGGAGATGTGACGGGTGTGTACACCTTTGCAAGTTCATGATAACAATCATTTAGCCAGAGAACAATACGAATTCCACACGACGAACTGTTTTAGTAATGGAATATTTCTACTGCAAAAGAATAAGTTCGTCTCGTAATAGTAACGTATAAAACGAACTAAGCCAATTGCAGATAAGATGAGTGAGAAGGGAAATTATCACAGCAGCCGTCACAATATTGTAATTGAATCTCCATCAAGCAAGTCCGCCGATAAGTTAATGGGTGATATCTCGCAACGGTGCAACTTGAGGTTCAACAAACGATATCGACAGAGAATTACTATAGTGTCAGTCCCGTGCGTAAGTAGGTAGCAAGTGCACGGAGTTCTAATTCATATTCAACGGGTTCATACAAATGCCTCGATTTTTTACATCCTGTAGCGATAATAATAAAAGGGTAATGGTGTTCTCGCTAACCCGATTGAGACTCGACGGCAAAAATATAGTTTCCGCGGCCTCACCCACGGAGTTCGCTGGTGGTGATTGAAACAAAAGGAAAAGCAAAAAGTTGATTCATCATATATCACATTCGTCCATGAACACAGTTTACTGTCCGTGTGCTGGACGTTGTGTACTCTCGCCAACCCGATTGAGACTCGACGGCAAAAATATAGTTTCCGCGGCCTCACCCACGGAGCTTGCTGAACGGGAAAGAAACAATATTGTGACGGAATCTCCATCAAGCAAGTCCGCCGATAAGTTAATGGGTGATATCTCGCAACGGTGCAACTTGAGGTTCGGATAAAAATAATAAAAAACAACAACAAACGCTGGAACAATACTCCAACACGATGTGGAGGGTCAGGACTAAGAGTTATCGTCAACTTACGGTTCAGGTGTATAATTAAATTGTAGTAAACCATCATGTAGGGGGAAGTAATCAAAATAAAACAGTACAAAGCAGATACGGTATTGATAATTGTTTTCTTCAGTCCCGTGCGTAAGTAGGTAGCAAGTGCACGGAGTTCTAATTCATATTCAACGGGTTCATACAAATGCCTCGATTTTTTACATCCTGTAGTAGAAAACAAATACCTGTTTGAAAACGCATAATACTCTCGCTAACCCGATTGAGACTCGACGGCAAGAATATAGTTTCCGCGGCCTCACCCACGGAGTTCGCTGTTCTTGAGAGGAAAACAACTATCCCATTGTAATTGAATCTCCATCAAGCAAGTCCGCCGATAAGTTAATGGGTGGTATCTCGCAACGGTGCAACTTGAGGTTCAACAAACGATATAGACAGAGAATTACTATAGTGTCAGTCCCGTGCGTAAGTAGGTAGCAAGTGCACGGAGTTCTAATTCATATTCAACGGGTTCATACAAATGCCTCGATTTTTTACATCCTGTAGTAGAATAATAAATACGGGTAATGGTGTTCTTGCTAACCCGATTGAGACTCGACGGCAAAAATATAGTTTCCGCGGCCTCACCCACGGAGTTCGCTGGGCGCAACAGAAACAATATTGTGATGAAATCTCCATCAAGCAAGTCCGCCGATAAGTTAATGGGTGGTATCTCGCAACGGTGCAACTTGAGGTTCAACAGTTGAGAAGAACAACGTTCTTGAATACTTTTAAATTAAAATAAGGATAGGAGAGAATGAGAAATTAGATGATCTGCGACCAGTGCACAGCACCCATCCCAATGTCTTTCGTTCTAATTGGAGTTTACATTTTTTTTTTTTTTTTACATTTAATGTTATGTTACTGTGAGAGAATCAATACGCGGCTTCACTTCTTGCTGTCTGCCACCCACGACGGCACCGCCACCCCTGGGACCGCCGTCCCCTCCTCTTCTAGGCGGATGTGAGACCACTCAATATCCTCCAAGGACTCCTCCGAACTAACACTCTCACCTCCCGGTCGCGCCGCCTTGTTCCGCCGCTTCCACTGCTTCTCCTTCTCATCGTCGGAGAAGTCGGGGCGGACATGCTCCGGTAGCTCCTCGTCATTAATGTAACTGGCGTCCGTCCCTCCGCCTGCCTCGCACAGCGCCTGCGGGGCAAACAAGATGCTAACGGTCGAACTGACACGGTAGTATAGCTCCGTCCCCACCACCGCCTCGTCTTTTTCTTCCTTATCTTCCTGTTCTACATTTCCGTCTGCTGTCTTCTTGGTGTAGACGACATAATACGGCTCCTGCACCGGTCCTATGAGCGCCACAATCGCCCCAAAGTAACGGCCGTCACTGGTGTACAAGGAGGTCTGGGCGTCGAGTGGGATGGAGTGTTCCGCCATCTCCGCGACGCAACAGGCGTCGGCCACCGACAGGACCGTCGCCACCGTCGCCTCGGATAGTTTTTCCACCTCGACCGGTTCGGTGTCAAACGTTTCTGGGAGTGTATAATCAATCGAACTCAAAAGACTGCCCTTTTTCTTATTGAGCGTGGGGTCGGCGTCGGAGGTGGCACTACCGACAGAGGGTGACCGAGAGCCGTTCTCGTACCGAGGGCGCGGGGGAATGGGTTCGGAGTCTACAGAGCTGAGGGAGATGGCTCTTTTACGGTTTAGATCCACTACGAAGGGACATCCCTCCTCACTGGAGGCGGAGCTCATACTGGCAACTAGGATGTTTGGTTTTGTACTAGAAAATAGAAATTTAGGAGAGACATTTGAGAAAGTGGAGGACCACGGAGAGGTAGCAACACCAAACGATAAATGGAAGAATCAAAAACAGAAAAGGAAATTATTGTGATCAATACAGCAGATGTATCATTTTTTTTTTTTTTCTATCGGCCGTCATGGCGAGCCAGAATCCTTTTCCCCAAACGCCATTTTCAGTTTCTGCGCCCGTTCGTTTTGTTTTGCCTCGACCATCTCAAATTTGGAGAGCAACGAGGACTGCTGCAGAAAAGACTGTTCCCGCTCCTTCTCCGTCGGGGTCGTGCTGGACTGCACGAAAGAAGTCTTGTACGGCTGTCCGAGCTCTCGCTCCTTCTCCCGGTGCATCCGCTCCAACTCTCGCTCATTTTGGGCGTGTAGGTTGGTGATGCGTTGCAGTTGGTCCAAATAGGTATCCGACAGTTTCTGTCGCTCCTGCTCAAACGACCGGCGCATTTCTTCAATGGTGGTCTCATACTGGGACCGGAGTGCCTCCTCTTTTTTCAGTACACGCTCCTCGGTCTCTCGCTCCCACTTGCCTCTGTCCGCAGTGTACTGTTCTTCCAGTACCGTCAGTCGCTTCTCTCGCGCGGTAACAGAGGCCATCGCCCAGTCCTCCCTCTCCTTTGCGCGCTGCATGTAGGTGTCGTACTCTCCCTGGTGCTGCTGCTTCCATCGTGCCTTCTCCCGCTCAAAGTTGTCGACAATACCGCGGTACTCGTTTTCTAAAAAATTCTTCCGCCGCTCCACCGCCGCCTCCTTCTCAACGAGTTCTTTTTGCATCTCCTGAACCTTCGCCTTGAACTCCTCTGCGAGCTGCGCCTCTCGCCCTTTTAGAAAGAGCGCCATGCTGTCCTGGATCTCCTTTACCGCATTGGTAAACTCCTGCCGAGAGTTGGACTCCCTCGTCTCGTAATAGTGCATCAGCTCTTTGCGTGTCTTTTCGAATTCTGTCGCCTGTTCTTGCAGCGCCCGTTGTTTCGTCACATCCACCTCATCCAGTGACTTTCTTAGTTTTCTAGAAATGTTCATGGCATACTCCACACTCATCTCGAGTTCGTGCTGCCGCAGCTCCGCCACTTTTTGCCGATTCTGCGATACCGCCATGCGATCCTCAATGTGCCGGTTTGACTGTTGCTGTTCTTTTAGTCGCATGCCCATGACACTATTCTCACTTTCCAGCTGCGCTACATAATCGGTCAGCCGTGCCACCTTGTCCGTCAGCACCTTGACCTCCGTGGTTTTATCCACCACCTCCCGTTTCATCGTCTCTGTCGTCTTGTGCAGGGTGGCCATCGTCTCGCCGACGGTGGCCTGATAGTCTCTAAACTCTTTTTCATGTCCAAACTGTTTTTCCGATAGGGCGTTTTGCAACGCATTTATTTTTTTGACATTTTCAGCACAGTAACTTTGAAACTCGGAGAAGCGATTCCACATTTCATTTTCTGAAAGGGAAAATTTTTGTACTTCCTCTTCTGCGGCATTGTTGTTGGTTTCAGTCGGTTCCTCCGACATGACGACGGTTTCTGGCTAACTGTGGGAATCGATTACTCTAACTTTGAAAACAAAAAAAGAGAGAAGCATGAATATCCAATAAAAGCCAAAGTCATAACAGACCGATCAGCAGCAAGATCCATATATCCATTGGCATTGATATACATTCTTGTGGTCTAATAAAGGGTCTAGAAATAAGTAGCATCTAATAAACAAAAAAATCATCAATGGTATATTACAAACTGTACACGTCCTTATCCAGACGGTCTAATCTTTTTTTACACTTTTTCTCTAGAAACAGTGTTTCTTTCATATAGGTGCCCTTCTGACTCATTTGTACCTTGGAGGGCTTCCGCGGGAGTGTCGTCCGACAGTACCGCACCGGTTGGAAGAAGCAGTCACCGGCCGAGGTGTCCGTCTTCTCTGTGCTACCCTCTCCATCAATGGAGAGTGGTCGTCTTTCACCGGAGGCACCGCCCTCCTCCTTCTGGGCGGAATGGGTGAGGACCACCGCCGCCTTGTTGAGCGCCGCACTATCGGAGCCACGGGACACGCTAGTCAGTGGGGAGATGCTAGCGCCCTCTTCCTTGGCCAGATCGACCGCGAGGGGGACGGTGAGGAGATCCACCACTTGCATTGGGGTGCAGGAGGAGGTCGAGGGGGTGCGCTTTTGGTTGCTCAGCGCCTCTTTGGACAGAGAGGGCGATCGTTCCTTCAGACTGGGGGTCGACTTCTTTTTTACCGAAGAGGACTTTGGCGTCAGGTGGGCGGGGGTGGCCGGTGTGGATCGTTTCACTGACGACTTTATACTATTCTCCTTATTCGCCTTCTCCAAGTCTAACGCTAAGGTGCGATTAGCCGTGAAGGGCGTCTCCTGCACTTTTTCCTCCGTCACCGCGGATGCACTGCTCACCTCTTTTAGTTCGGTTCCCTCTTCTTCTTCTTCCGCCGCTTCTCGCTCCCTCGCCTCCGCACGCTTCTTGTCAATCCACTCCAGCAGGCGTAGACGTTTCTGTTGCTGTCGCTCCTCCTCCTCCAGCTCCTTCTGCCGCGCCTCTAGCTCTTTATTCTTTTCCAGTAGTTGTTTCTCTCTAGCGGAAACGTACAGCCGGTCGTGGATGGGGCCCTCCCGTCGCTCCTGGGCATTCTGTCGCACCAGCAACTCGCTGATGGCGCTAATCTTGGGGCGTAAGTGTCCTCCGCGTCGCTTTTAGGATCTTCTTTTGGTTTCCACTTCCAAATCGCCTCGCCGTCGTGATGATGCTCGAAGGCCATTACCACCGACAAATAGTCCTTCGCCGTCCAGGAGGTCCTCTCAATATCCTTCTGAAACAGTGCCCGACGTATCCATGCCGCCGCCGCCTCATTCTCCCCTTTGTGCTCGCACAGCTGCAGCACCCCAAGTTCGCCGGACTTATCGGCAAAGCAGTCAAACCACCGTATGTACCCTTTGACCCGTGCATTGTGTACGTGGGTGGTGACGGAGTCACTGAGGTGTGGTTGAAACGAGGGCAATTCAATCTCGAACACTGGCTTTCTGCTGGTCGGCTTTGCGGGGACGAAGTCCGTGAGACGCTTCACCACTTGCTTCGTATTGACATGCAGTGTTGGCTTCGCCTGTACCTCTGCCAAGTACTGTTGACGAATACTCTCAATGTGCTCTTCCCGCTCCTTCGCGTAGGCCTGCAGCGCCGCAATGTGAGACTCAATCTCTTCCGGACTACGCCGTACGGCACCGGATTCCCCCTCAATCGCGTCCTGTTTTTTGTTTTCGCGAAAGAAAAAATCTCGGTAGAGCCGTTCCGACGCGACGCAACGGTTGCCACTTTCGGACCGCTTCTGTCCTACGATCGCCCTAGACCGACGGGAGATCCTCGGGGAGAACCGTTCCTCCTCGTTACTCGCCATCTCGAATAGCATGATGCACTTGCGAATCCTCTCCGTCTCCTCGTTGTTCTTCTCCCAGACGGGGTCGTGGTGGAGAGTGGTGGCTTTCCGGGTGATTTCCGGTTTGAAGGAAAGCGCCTCTACTTCCTCCCTGACCTGCGCATCTCGTGCTTCCTTCATCTTTTCCTCCCGCCGCTTCATCATCTTCATCCCTCGCTGATAGATATCTCCTCCCGGTGGTGGCACGTAGGCACGCACGTAGTCTCCTTTTTTGTTCTTGAACATGCCGTTGGTCCACTTTGGAGTGAGCGCGTCTGGCCGCGGAGGGGACGAGTGAGACGTCGTAATATCCTTGGGGGACATGGTGACAGGTGGTCTCCTTCCTTCGGTCACCGGGGGAGCGGTGGAGGCGACGTCACGTGGAGGAACAGACGTAGTATCCTTTATCAGAATGCTCCGTACTACTCTTTGTGGTGGACTCTTTCACACTTTGCTGATCTTTCTGCTCTTCCTTGCGTATCTGCTCCGCCTCTTTGGGTGGGGACGGAGGTTGGACGGGGGAGGAGTCTTCTTGATGGATGGACGGCACGCTATCCTCGGACGGTTGTTTTGGATCTTCCTTCCCTTTCCGGAGGAAGGACAGATCCATCGCTACACTGCTGCTACTACTTGAACTAGTCTCCTCCTTCTTTTGCACCACCTTGTCTCCCTCATCGTAGTACGAGGCGCCGTGCTCGTCCTTCAGCAACTCGGAGCTCCCTTTTAGGTCTGTGGAACTGTTTTGGTGATTATGATTATGATTAGGATTGGTTTCCAATGCATTTAATAAAGAGCTGTCGTTGAACTGATTTTTTAGTTCTTCTTCCTCTTCGCTACTGTCCACGATAGAAAAGCGCTTTATCGCCATCGCCGGGGTTTCCGAGAAGATTTTTTTGGGCCGTATCGGTGAATCATCGGACGACTCACTGGTACTCATCTTTTCTTTGTGTGTGTGAGTTGGGTTTCTAATATTTTCCTTCTGTAGAAGATAAAAAACAGAAATGGACAAGAAGAAAGAACGAAAAAATGTATCATTGAATGAATCATGGAAACTGCGTAAAGCATAAGCATAGTTCAATCAAATAGAGCAGTCGTTAAAGAATGAGGGTAATACGATACTGTTAAATAGAACATTAATAATTAAGCTGTTTTAGCACTTTTGACGGGAGGCACCTCCGCTGCCTTGACCTCTGCCGGAGCGGCATCGGCTTCCTTATCCTCCACCACGCTGGTTGTTGTTGTCGTCGTTTCATCCGCTGCTGGTGGCACATCCGCCGCCGCCGTCGCGTCACTGGGTTCGTCCGCGAACTTGACATGCTTCTTCCCGTCCTCTACCGGTGGGGGCACGGGGTCCGCAGCCTCCCCCTCGGGTTTGTTACTCAGGTCGTTGAAGCTCTCTACAATTTCTACGCCTCCCTCCTCCTTGACAGGGTTCTCATCCTCTTCGGCGGCGGCGGGGGTCTCTTCGGCGGCGTCCTCGCCCTTTTCTATTTCCTCCCCATCCTCCTTCTCCTCCTTTTCGTACTTCTTTAACTCCTCCTCCTCATACTTTTTCAGCTTCTCCTTCAGCTCCTCAATCTCCCGGTTGAGCTTGTCGTTGGTGTGGGCCACTTGCAACTTCTCTGCACGCAGCTTCGCAGCGTTGATTGCCACCTCGCTAGACTTCTTTCGCTCCGCCGTGAGGAGCTCCGTCGCCTGCTGCAGCTCCTTCTTGACCTGCTCCAGCTCCTCCAGTACTAGAGGGGAGATGGCAGGGGGCGTGGGGAGGGGCGTCTTCTTGGCCTGGGCGACGCGCTCCTCTGCTTCTGCGGCACGGCGTGCCTCTGGATCAGGGGACGCCTTTCGTCGTATCTCATAGGGGGAGAAGTTCTTGAGGAACTTGTAGCCCGCCACCGCGATGAGCGCCGTCACGCCGGAGCCAATCACCACATCCGCGCCAGTCCAGCGACGGCTCCTGCGCCTCGGACTCCACTGGGGCTGGGGCGGACTGGGGAAAGAGGTAGGCGCTCCTGGCGCTGGGGTTGGCTGCGGCCGAGGACGGCGTGGAGAGGGCGCCCGTCCCTGTCTCTAAAGGTTGCACGGCCGATATTTGCTCCAGAGTCAGAGGGGGCAGCCCACACTTCTCAAAGGCGTACTTGATTTCCTCCGAAGAGAGTCCTTTTCCCTTGAGAAACTTAATCTTGCGGTCGGTAGGGGTCCGCTTGACACGAGGGTCGTTGAGGAACGCAATGGCGGAGCGGACGGCTGGGTTGTTATCCAGCTCCTCCTTCCGCTGCGACTTCTCCCCCTGCGGTGTTTCCACGTCCATGGAATAATGATGCTGATGACTACTAGTTTTTAAACTGTTTTTGCAATAGGGGAAGAACGAAAGGATGAGGAGCAACCGTCATTAAACAAGAGAAGTAAACACCATAACAACAATAACCGAGGGCGAATCAAATTATTTTCTGGGAACTTCAACTTTTCAAAGAAACAAAGACACTTGAAGAGGTCAAGGCACAGATATTCCGTATCTTTTTCTTTTTGAATACTTAAAATTTTTTATATAATACTTTTTTTTTTTTTTTTTTAGATTCGTAACTCCAAAACGCAAATAGGAATGCACACTAATTTCGTTTTTGCATTACTCTGCAATACGTTCTATAATCCTCTGAATCGTATCTGGGCTGTAAATATCCAGCTTGGCCCCGTCCGTGCGGATCACGGCTACCTCCACGTTATCCTTCGACAGCTTATCCTCCATCACCTGCTTTAGAATATCCACCACGAGGTTCTCGCCCTCCTCGATGGTCATGTTGCGGTGATACCGTTCAGTGAGGATCGTGCGTGCCCCCTCCGCGCCGCTGCCTATTGCCTGTGCGTCGTACCGGGTGTAGGTGCCGCTAGGGTCCGTCTGCCACAGCTGTGGTCCGGCCTCATCGACGCCGCCAATGAGGAGGGACACACCGAAGGGACGGGACATGGTCTTCTTCTTCCCACCGCTCTCCCCGAACTGGATGGAGAGGTCGCAGGTGGCGAGGGTGCAGGACTCCACCGACATGGGCTCATTGTAGGTGAAGCGGTGGTTCTGCGCCTCCACGCGGGCGTGCTCTACGAGAATACGGGCATCCGCCACCATACCACTCATCACGGCCGCAATGTGGTGATCAATCTCCAAAATTTTATTCATGCTGGACGGAATCACCAACACCGATGGCACACGCTTCTCCGCCGCGATGACGACACCCGCCGGGGTGCGAACCCCAATGCTGGTACTACCCAGCTTGATCGCCTCAATGGCGTACTCAATCTGGAAAATACGTCCTTCGGGACTAAATGTGTTCACACCGCGGTCATACTCTGTCTTGGACGCAAACATGGTTTGTATTGCACCTTAAATACCAATTATAAAACTTTAAAAAAAAAAAGAAGGAGGACAGTTTTGACTTCATTCAAAGAAAACATGCAGGGGTTTCCCACACCAACTGTTTACCACTGGGACATACAGAATTTTGGTTTTGCATAAAAAGTTAAAAATGAAAAATAACAAATTACTGCTTGGCAAGCTCACGAAGACGGCGGACAGTGGAGCGGACGGTACCGTTGTTGGGAGTGCTCAGGGTGTAAGCACCACCAGCCATGGTCTTGCCGCAGCCCTCGCAGCGCCAGATGCCGACGGCTCTTCTACGGAAGGCGAACTTACCGCAGAAAGAGCACAAGTGCTTAGCGTGCTGGGAGATCTCAATCTTCTTGGCGCGCTTACGGGGATTGGAACCATAACGGGCTCCGTAGCGTCCCATGACGCCCATCTTAGCGGTACGCTTCGACATCTTGATTACCTATGGTAAAATGAAATAAAATAAAAAAAAAAAAAAAAGATGGGGGGGAAAGTGGTGAAATAGAGAGAATGTCGCGGAGGACGGAGGCACAAAAAACTAAAGGAACATGGGAAACCCTATCTGAGCGCCATTATCACTTTTTTTTTTTTTTTTTGGACTATCAATATGAGTATTTGCGTATTCATAGTCGTTAACTTTCATCATCCTATAATTTGTTTTTTTTTTTAAAAAAAAAAAGAAAAATACTAAAATACTTAAACAGTTAGGAAAGTGGACGTACATTCAGTTCGGTAAAAATCGTTAAACGTTTTTTTTTCCTCTGTTTCTTTACGCAGTGCAATCCGTACCCATGTCCACCTTGTTGGCCGTGTTGTTCATGAGGAGGGCAATAATCAGACCATAAAGACCGAGCGCCTCGGCGAAAATGAGCATGAGAATCATGGCAACGAAGATCTTCTCCTGCTTACCGTAGGCTCGCGCGGACGCATCACCGGCAATACCAATGGAGAGACCGGCGGCGAGGGAGGAGAGACCGGCAGCTAAGCCAGCACCGAAGTGGAGGTAGCCAGCGAAGGAGGAGTAGGTGTTCTTCTCCGTCTTGATGTTATTGTTGATAATGACGGACACGATAAGACCGTAAATACCCAAAATACCAGCCATGACGACGGGCACGATACCACGCATGATACGGTCGGCGTGGAGGATACCGAGGTGCGCAACACCGACACCGGACTTGGCGGTACCGTAGGCGGAGCCCAGGTTGGCGAAGATGAGGGCGGACGCACATCCCATGGAGCCAAAGAAGGCGGCGGACTGGGGGTAGACATCAGAGCACGACACAGCCGCGGCCACAGTCAGAAACGCGGCAGACGCTAAGATGATAGACGCTTTCATGATTGCCTAAAAATAATAAAAGATTCGATAGTAGAATAATATATAAAAGAGGAAGGTTTACTCTAAAGGAAAAGGTAGAGAGAAGAACAGTGAAGTCTTAACAATAAGGAAGATATGCGAACGAGGATAATAAAACTTTTTTTTTTCTGTTAAGAACACTTTCGAACCTTTTCTTGTATCAATTCATTCTTTATTAATTTTTTTTTTTTTTATCCTTTTACTTTTCAAATTTTCTATTCTTTCGTCTTCTAATATAATCGGCTTCATTCATTTCTTCTGTATTTCCTTCGTCATTTGTTTGTTTTCGATAAAAGTAGATGTAAAATAACGTGTACTGAGGCCGTAGATTCAAATACAAAATAAACAAATATTTTCCTTTGACGAAAAGAGAAGAGAATCACATGAAAAATAAAATAAAAAAACTTTTAGAAAACGTTAATATACTAACAGGGGCTTTCACTCCTTTACGCGGTGCAATCGGTACCCATGTCCACCTTGTTGGCCGTGTTGTTCATGAGGAGGGCAATAATCAGACCATAAAGACCGAGCGCCTCGGCGAAAATGAGCATGAGAATCATGGCAACGAAGATCTTCTCCTGCTTACCATAGGCTCGCGCGGACGCATCACCGGCAATACCAATGGAGAGACCGGCGGCGAGGGAGGAGAGACCGGCAGCTAAGCCAGCACCGAAGTGGAGGTAGCCAGCGAAGGAGGAGTAGGTGTTCTTCTCCGTCTTGATGTTATTGTTGATAATGACGGACACGATAAGACCGTAAATACCCAAAATACCAGCCATGACGACGGGCACGATACCACGCATGATACGGTCGGCGTGGAGGATACCGAGGTGGGCAACACCGACACCGGACTTGGCGGTACCGTAGGCGGAGCCCAGGTTGGCGAAGATGAGGGCGGACGCACATCCCATGGAGCCAAAGAAGGCGGCGGACTGGGGGTAGACATCAGAGCACGACACAGCCGCGGCCACAGTCAGAAACGCGGCAGACGCTAAGATGATAGACGCTTTCATGATTGAATAATGAATCGAAGGAAACCTTACAATACTTGGTGAAAAGGAGGGAAGAAAAGAGAGAGGAGTAAAATTATATGCTTTTGACTACGGTTCATGAAACAGGTGTATGTTCTTATCTACAAACTAACCACACATCACTATTCTTTGGTATTATTTATTTCCTACTCGATACTACAACACGACGCATTATCATAAAAAAAAGAAAACCCTGTTAGCTAATTATTGTAGATAAAAAGAAAAAGAAAAACCTACTTTTATAAACAAAACGAAAAAAGAAGAATTCCTAAAGCATTGTTCTTCCCTTTTACTTGGCACGGCTTCCTTCCCAGAACTTGGTGCGCTGGACACCCTTGGCGGCGTTACCCTCGAGAGACGTCATGGCAGAGATAATTTCAATGAGAGAAGAGGTAATACTACTCTGGCGGGTCTTGTTGTAGAGGGAGCTGGTCTTCTGCTGGAGGGAACTGATATTGGACAGCTGACCCTCCACGGCGACGAGACGCGCGGCCTGCTCGGAAAGCTCATTCTCGCAGACGGCGTTCAGGATGGCGAGGGAGGCGTGGAAGTCGTAGAAGTCGCGGACCATCTGCTCATCCTCGTTGAGGAGGGTGTTGGCAAAGAGGTAGCGGCTCTTCTGGTTCTCGGTACTGGAGGCGTCGGCGAGATCCTGCTTCCAGGTCTCGTAGGCGGGGATGTTGTAGAAGCACTGCTTCTGCGAACCAGCGGAGATGCAGCGGTGGAAGAGAATGTGGTAGTTCTCGGCATCGGGCGCAATGTCGTTGGCGGTCTCCCAAATGTACGTGGCGTAGGCAAAGTGCATGGCCTCCTTCATGTCGTTGATGATACCCATCTTAAACTCTGCGGGGTACAGCTTGGAGACGGAGTCGATACCTCTCTTACCGATCGGGAGGAGGGCGGTACCGTTGCTGACGGTGCTGTCGATGCTGCGGATCATGTTACTGTTCACCGCACCGCAGGAACCGCGGTTGGTCATCACGGGGATGAGAACCGACTTGCCCTTGGTGGAGTCCAGTTCAGGCTTGCTAAAGGCCTTCTCCGTGTAACGAAGGGTGAAGTCACGCGTCTTCACGCGGGACTGCGCCTGGCGGTACTTGGCGAGGGTCACCATCTTAATCGTCTTCACGATGGAGTAGAACTTGTTGTAGCCCTCTAGCTTCTCCTTGTACAGACGAAGCTTGCCGGACATTTTTTCGCACTCTCACACAAATATACTAAAGAAAACTATTCTATCGAAAAGGGGGGAAGGGTTTAGAGAGAGATGGGGGTAATGCATTTAGGCAGATGATCGATTGCAGTGTGTTACTTATTTCATTAGGTTGTTTCCAGCAATGTGCTTGACTGTATTTTTTTTTTTTTTTTTTTTTTTTTTTTAAAATCGTATTATGTTATTTAGGAGTTCTTGGTACCGACGCAGACCGAAAGATTTAACAAAAGGAAGAAAAAAAAAGTATGCTTTTTCTTTTTTAAAAAATCCAAGAACTAAAGAAAGAACACGTATGTGTATACATATTATACTTTGAAAAACACTTACTATTACTTAAATATAGATGTATACCTACTACTCGTCGTCGTCATCGACAGGTCTAGCACGCTTAGAGCCGGACTTACCGGGGTCTGTGCCATAGCGTACTCCCTCCGCGTTGGTCTTCACACCACCGTAGTCGACGTAGAACCAGTCGGACGGGGTGTTGTTTTGTGGTCGGCCATACTTGTCTAACAGACCCTCCTTCATCATGGAGCGCTTCTTGAGAGCGGTGGGGCCCAACCCCCAACGTCTGGGGTACGTGTCGCGGTCCATAATGACACGCTTGCTCCTGGCGACAATACCGTGATCTACTGAGGCCATCTGGGAGGTGGTCATCTCCGCATACGCGAGCGCTACCGCCTCACCCTTCGTCGTCATGATAATAATGAGGTCATCCCGCTCGATGCCGTCGTCGAAGCGGGCCAGTCCGGGAATCATCAGCTTCGCGCCGTAGCAGACCGCATTCACCGCGGAGTCCTTCACCACCACTCGCTTGTAGTTGGTGAGGAGGTACTCGCAGGGAAGAATGACCTTGCGCAGGTAGGATTCGTCCTTTTCGTTTTCGAGCATCCACTGGGCATCTAGGACGTCGTGCATCGTGGAGAGGTGGTCATCCTCGGAGATGACACCGGTGCGGATACGGCGCAGTTCCTCCATGTGACCTCCGGCGCCTAGAATTAAGCCCAGGTGCACGCACAGGGTACGAATATACGTACCGGCCTCGCAGTGTGTCTCAAACACGGCAAGATGGCGGTGCTTGTCGTACTCGATGAGCTGATTGGAGTAAATGTTACGAATACGCAATTGACGCTTCACGGCAGGCAATCAGAGGAGGACGCTGAAAGCAAGGACCGGTCAAACGCTGTAACGCCGCGTCGACCTTCTTTTGACTAACTGTATCGTGCAGGCGTAAGACACCGACGTAAGTTTTACCAGCGTTCTGCTGGGACTTGACCAGGCGCGTCGCGCGATCCGTGCAGATGATGAGGGCGCCAGTCACCTTGGGGTCGAGCGTACCGGCGTGACCAGTCTTCTCGCACTTGAGGATTCGCTTAATCCAGGAGACCACCTCGTGGGAACTGGGGTTGGACGGCTTATCCAAATTGATCATACCGTACTTAATGTACTCATTTAGGGGGCGACGAAGGGGACTCCATCCAGACTCCAACAAGGTAAAGTGCGAGGATCGGACATTCATCTTGTCGTAGTTCTTCAGCAAAAGCGGCCACTGATCAGGGGAGAGGGAGCTTTCGCTCTCCTTGTCACCTGCAGGAATGCAAAAGTCCTCATTCCTCTGAATTTCTCCGACTTTCTTGCTCATTGAACAAAATTTACGTCAAAAAAAAAAAAAAAAATTAAAATTCACTATAGAACAACTATATATCGGTGTGGTGAAAAGAAAGAGAGAAGAAAAAAGACGGTAAATTCCAAAGTTAAATTTGCACAGCGAGCCGTCAAAACGGTAAACAAAATAAATAAATAAAAACGCGTCACCAACAATTTTTTTTAATCCTATGGCGTACTACTTCACAGTGCGTATACTGGTAAGTCATACAACTCTGCGTGTACAACACTAAGCTTGGGCTAATTTTGCAGCCTCCTCTTCGGTCGACTCCCAATAGGCATAACAATCTTTATCTTGAAAGTATGCCACGTAGTTCGCCAGTTTGGCGTCTTTCTCATCTTTCGTCGGCCAGTACCACAACGCGAAGCACACAGGATCCTCGTAACCCTCGACAGGGTGAAACGCATACGCTTCGTAGTGAAACGGATAGCTTCTCGGATAGAGTGGCCCGTAGCCTATCAACAATTCTTCTCCCTTTTTGACTTCCTTTATGGAAATCACGCTCAACCGTCCCTCCACGTGATGAATTTCTTGTATCCACGCGCAATTACTCCTTTCGGATTCGTTGGGCTCATTAATAAAGGGAGTGAATGTTTTTTGGAGCTCTATAAAGACATCATTATAATAGTCGGCACAATTCAGGTCCATCAAAGCATATATGGAGGTAGGCCTTCCCAACTTTGCCTGCTCGCCGCACAAAGCATCGGGGTATCCTGGGTATACACCGATAATGCTGTAGGCGGGTATGTCTTCGGCAGCCACTACACCAGTGCCGCCGGCTTTGGAGGCGATGCTCGCCTTTTTCAAAAATGTCAGCGATTTTTTTGGCTGGAAAAATGTCTGAACCGTGTTTTGCAATTCCGTCATGAGGTCCTCGCTGTCGGGAGTCTTTTCCGCCTTCGCCGCAATTTTTTTGATCGCCTCGTACGTATCAGCTGGCAATTCATCCTTCATTGTCAGTGCCCGAAGCGCAGCACGCCTGACGTTGTCCTTTTCTCTCGGTGTCTCGCGCGGCGTAAACTTCTCTCCCTCACACTTGTAGCAGACTCTCAAAAAATTTTCGAATCCCGCGTTGGCCGGTTTGTAGATAATTTGGTCTTTTGTGGCAACTTTTGAACAGCTCACGTGGACCGTACTCCCGCAGTAACAGCATATTTTCATATCCTCGTTTCCTTCCGGTTTGGAACACAGTGGGCACAGTTTGAACACTGTTTTAATTTGAAAGTCTATGTATTTTTTCCACACATCGGTGTCGTTAATTAGTGAAACCTCTTTTTGTACATCCAAATCTTTTTCCCAGATGGAAATGGAGTACGAACTGTTCCACCAAAATCTTTTTTCGGAGCCCTCGTCATTGTTCAGGGACCAGTCTTCACAAGCGGTGGGAACGACAATATCGTCATCATCTGACATTGGGCAAATGCTCTTATAAATTAATTAGTTAAATAGAAGGAAAATACTTTTTGGTGGTTGCTTCTTTTTAGTTGGTAGTAACGGTGGCAATATACGATAAAGGAGGGAAAAGGGTGAAATAAAAATATTAATAGACACGCGCGCACGCACTGCGATGGGAAAAGGCAACTAAAAAATAGGGGTCGAAATGCGCCATGATTGAATTATAAACTTATTAAATGTAATTGTAAATGGAGGAATTTTGTTTCACTCCTACTTCAGCCAAACGCTGGACAAAATTCGCGGGCGTTAATTCCAAGAATTAAGTAAAAGTGGATTTTATCCCTTTTCAGGAGTAGTTACTGTTGTAAAAACGTCAGAGGTGCTTTATTTCTGAATGATGTCCTAAATACTTCCCGGATTGCTTCGCCGTTGAAAAAATTTACACTCCTCCCCAAACTGTGATTTTCGAAGGGGTCGCGAATGAGTAACACTTCGTGACCTAACAGATGCCATTTTTGGGTATCATCCAGACTTTCGATGCTACGGAGCCATTCTTCCTTCTTTTTGATGTTTGCGTTGACTCTGATATCCACTACATCATTATCAAAATCAAACGCACTGCCACCTCCGAAGAAATTAAAAAAATCATAAATATCTTTTTCAACTTCTGATCCAGCTTCTACATCAATAGGGTAAAAACCACAATACTCTTCCGGCGTGGAGTCGTTGCTCGCAATTAATTTAGCCAGCGCCTCATCCGCCTCCCTTTCATCTAAAAAATTCTTTAACCTTCCGGTTTCCTTCATAAAGTAAATATACATTATGGAGAGTGCATAAGGGGAAATCCACCCTCTGCGTGCGTCTAATATTTTCTGTTCCCTCCCCCATTGTTTGGCGGCTAAAATTCCTAGCCGCAAACGGGGGTCCCCCTTTGTGTATTGTCGTAATAGAAAAGAGTTTCTCACCCCGTCGACCGAGAGGGAGAGGTCAAATTTAAAATCCTCATCCGCGCTGACCTGTTTACACGCCACGATAGGGACCCTTGCCCTAAAAATTCGCTGTGTTTTTAAAGTGGTCGCGTCGTCGGTTCTTGTTTTAATGTGTTTGTAAACGTCGGACAAAACCATCTCCTGTTTTTCTCGTTCAACCGTATACAGACATGAATCAATACGCGTGGCCCCGGACTCGCTTTCTTTTCCGTCCACCGGAAACAGAATGGTGTAGTCGGCGTCACCGGCGACGAGCGACGTCCCGTTAATAGAGGACCCGTATAACAAAACTTTTGGTTGACGGTGTGTCTTGCCGGTTAAAATCGTCTCAGGCAACTTGTAATCTTTTAATAAACCCTCTAGCCATTTTCCCTTGGTGAGCAACTTTCCTAATGTATTTTCCGATATTACTTTTCTGCTGTACGTTGAGCCAATCATCTCATCAACGTCCTACAAATAATAAAAGGGATAGTTTTTAAGGTGCCACCTTTTTTTTTTTTGTTTGTTTTTGTTTATTGTTCCAACGCAAATTAATTTGTGTCGGCTGGAATCCGTTGACGTAGTACGTTGGACACGCTGTAGCAATTTTGGCAACGACTCTAAAAAAAAAATGCTGCCACTAATTTTTACCGTTTCTATATTTTAGAAGGAAATGTGGGTAAAAATGCAAGTATACACAGTTTGATACGCACGATTGACTCCCCCTTCAAACAGCAATAATAAAAGTTCAAAATCACAGCATCATTAAAAAAACATCATTACGGAATGAACAGCGGTACGGAGCTGGGTAAACCTGCTCGCAGCTCCATAGAGATTCCTGTGAAATACAGTGGTGAATTCCTGACAGAAAAGTGTACCACCCGGCGGTTCAAAATGTGGTGCCGGCTGTGTAATCGTTCAATATTATTTTCCGTCATTTCATAAGGGGAATTCACTCAAAATTAAAATTTATGTTTAAAAGCACCCCCTCTCCCTTGCTGTTGATACTTGTCATTATTGCGACACCACGCTCACAGGCTACATCAGTGAATCTAAGAAATCATTGTCGTCCTGCTCCGCTGAATTGCTTGCCGCGAGCAGCTTCCGTTCTTCTATCGCGATGAGGTCTGCAGCCGACACCGCCTCGGTTTTCTTGCGTTTAATGGCTCTGGGAACAAACGTCCGCGTGTCTAAACTAGCCTTATCCGTAAATCCGTCTGAAAAAAAGGAAACCGGCTCCTCCTCGGAAGCGGTTGACTCTCTTTCCTCCTTTTCGTCATCGCCGCCCTTAGCAGCTTTTTCCCGTTTTTCCAAGTCGGCCACCATTTTTTCGACGAGACGTTTTCTTTCCTTTTGCGCAGGGGACAAAAATTTAGCCTTTTCGAGAGAAACCAATTCTAACAGTAATTTCTCTAGATTCTCCTTATTTAGTTTGGCTTCCCATATGTTCTTTTTGCGTTCCTTCTCCTCGGCATCGCGGTCGGCGCGAGTTTTTTTCACGCCGTGCCTGCGCGAAAGGTCTGGTTTGGACATGCTTTATTTGTTTTTCCTAAGGGGTTTTCGGGCTTGGTGGGGGGGGGCGTCGGGTTTGGTTGGTTTGGTTTTGTGTCGGGGCGCGGGCATTCTCCGCCGCCGGCCGCTGTGACCGCGCCCCGAGCGAGGGGCCGAGCCCTCCCCCCGTCCGCCAAAAACCATTTCCCCTCCCCCCTCTAACCAAGAAAAGCACAGAAACACAAACGCCAGCCCGGATGGAGTGCCCCTTTTGCGGGGCAAAAATCCCTCTTGTGGAAACCTTCTCCCTCTGCGGCCCCTGCGAGCGAAGGTACCTCCCGCTTTGTAACGCTTACGTTGGGCGCGCCAGGGCCTCGCTCGAAAGCAAAGGCTGGACCGCTGAGTTGGCTTCGCCATTGCCGGACGACAGCGCACTGTTTCGGGTGAAATGCCAAAAGGGAAACGTAGTCGTGTTATCTGACGTTCATCCGGCATCGTTTTATGCAGCACTTTCACGAATAACGATTAAAAAGTGATTTCTCATCATCCACAAAAGAACAGAAATAGTGCGACAGAGGGTTTGGAACCACCTACAGCAGCAAGTGTCTACGTGGCACATAATATTGGACAACGGTAACGCCGGACGACAACGGGAACTGAGAGTGTAATTAATTTGGTCCTTGTTTTTTTCCAGATACTTCTTTTAACTTTTCCTGTGGCAACCGGAAAACAACAAACATGTCCAAACCGTGGTTCTCAATGATGGAAAGTGCTCGTACTGTAGATCAGAATTTGTTGCTCCACTGTATTGACTCGCGGCGACGATGCGTTAATTAATAATAATGTTACTTGCACCGCGGACTACCGCTCTTTTAGGTACATTTTCGCGCACTCATCTTTGCGGCCAATTTTGTTGTGCACGTTGTATTCGTGTATAGAGATGTTGACGTTTATTTTTCAGTTCTTGTAAATTCGAAAATAATGCCCAAGTGGGTATTCCACATAAAATCTAGAAAAAAAAAAAAATGTGTCAGTCATTGCAGCGGCTAAAGCGTTCAACCAACACGTAATTTAATTCTCTATGCTTTCAAAAAAATTTCCCCTTTTTTTTTTTCATTTTTACCTAAAAGGAAAAAAACATAATGGTCAAGCCCATAATTCCCAAGAAAGTGGTGAAGAAGCGCACCAAGAAGTTCACCCGTCACAACTATGAAAAGTTCCCCCAACTTCCCGGCAGCTGGCGTTACCCCCACGGTGAGGACTCTCCGGTCCGCCGCCGCTACAAGGGTATGAAGGCGATGCCCAACAAGGGTTACGGAAGTGACCGCGCCACCAAATACTTGACCCCCTCTGGCTTCCGTGCCTTCCCCATTAACAATGTTGAGGACCTTCACATGCTCGTCATGCAAAATAGGAAATACGCCGGAATCATCACCTCTACTGTCGGTGCCAAATCCCGCAAGGCTATCAGCCGCCGCGCCATGGAATTAGATATTCGCCTGCTCAACGGAAGCGCCAAGCTACGCAAGGTGGAGGTCAAGTAGGAGCTGAGATGTTTTTGATCCAATATATTTTTTTTTGTCATTTATGGTTTTGAAAAAAAAAAAAAAAAAGTACACCCATCAAAATATAGTATGACTTTATTGCTTTCCTTCGTATTTGTGCAGGGCAAACTTTCCACAAATTCTCTTCTTTTTTTCTCCCTTCACCACTTCTATATTAAGAATAATTTTTTGAAGTTATTAAATATGCCTCACGAAGACCACCGCAAATACAGAGTTCAGCGCGAGGACCTCCCCGCCGTCCCTCTGTTCTCCGACTTTAATGATCCCCGTTTCGCCTTTGCCAATAACAAGAACAAGAACGGTATTCTCTCGTACTACCAGTGGCTGCACTGCATCGGTAACTGGGGTGAGGAGCACTCCATGTGCAAGAAGATGCGCTGGTATGTCGAGCGTATGATTCACGAGCACTGGCTCGAGAAGTGGGACGAAAAGCGCGCTCTCGGTCACTTCGACCACACTGTTCTCTATGGTGCTAAGCCCTGGAAGGACTTTGAGCCTCTTTACCAGCCCGTGAAGAAGAACCGCAAGGGTGCTTATGAGTTCTGGCTGGACCGAGACTTCGAGCCTCTGTACGACCCCGACTGCAGTGACTGGCGCGAAAAGGCCCCCGTCCTTCACGATCTCTTTGTCCTCGGAAAGAAGGCTGAGTAAATTTAGGTAATTACTTTTTTTTTTTTCAGAATTTTATTTTGAATCTGTTTTTAGAAATTTAGCATCATTTTTATTTTTAATTTGTTTTCAATCAAAAAAGGAAGGAAAATCATGAGTAAAATATTAGTATTATCAAACTTATAGGAAACATTTATTGGATCATTTTAGTTTTGTGAAACGTAATTGTGAAGTTTACTTTTTTTTCACAAGCGTGCGAATATGTCTCTTTCCTCTTGATTAATTTCCCCCCTTTTCCTTTTTGTCTATTTTATGTCATTTGTTTATTGTCTTGCTGTAGTCAGTATTTTTCAGTTGATTCTTTTTTTTTTTTTTTTTCAACTACCCAAAGAATTTTAATTCCTTGAAATGTCTGAAGCGTCCTACGGTCTGACAACATTTAGCCCTTCCGGAAAGCTTGTTCAAATAGAATACGCGAACACTGCCGCAAGTAACGGCACCACTACTCTGGGTGTGAAGGCCAGTGACGGAGTTGTTATAGCGGCGAAAAAGAGAACAGCATCCCCTCTGGTTGATTCGGCGTCCCTTCAGAATGTCTTTGTTTTAGATGAACATGTGGGGTGTACCTATAGCGGAATCGGCCCGGATTCTTGATAGGTCAATTTATACTGTTGGCAGGCTTTCCGCGCGTGATCGATGAGCACTCGCGAACCCATACCCGTGGGCCAGCTCGTGCGACGCATCAGCGGTTTGTACCAAGAATTTACACAGTCTGGCGGTGTGAGGCCGTTTGGTTGCTCTCTTCTTGTCAGTGGTGTAGACGCAAACGGGTATCACCTTTATCAACTGGACCCCTCCGGCTCCTTTTTGGTTTGGAAGGCGACCGCAATTGGAAAAGGTTCTTCGGAATCGAAAGCCTTCCTCGAAAAGCGTTACACAAACGATATCGAGCTTGAAGACGCGATCAGTACCGCTCTCTTGACGTTGAAGGAAAGCTTCGACGGAAAAATGACAACAGAAAACACGCAAGTTGGCCGTGTCGTTGGCGATAAGTTTGAAATTATGTCTAACGACCAACTTCGTGACTATCTTGAACAGATTTAGTATTTATCTATATTATAAATTCAGAGTGATTCTCTGACTATTTTTCTTAAAATTTTTCTAAAGAAAAATGACATGAAGGACTTTGCAAAATTTTATATTGTTGTTTGACTAATTCTTAATGTTATGCCTCGGTTTCTGTTGAAAGAACGGTACTTTTTTTTTTTTTTCTCTCCCTTTTTTTGTTATTTCATAGTGTAATAAACTCGTAAAAATAAAATTCAAGACAATTCTCTTCGGTTTTGTTATTTCTTTCTGAGAACACTGTCGATATGCAAGGAGCCGCTCTAGCCAGCCTCAAGAAGAAGCTCTTCGTAAGAAGTAACTTGGCCACACTGGACAAAAAAATCATGACAAAAAGTAGTTTTATCGCGTACTGCACGAGCAGTCCGCGCACCCCGGAAAACTTTCGGATGACGGAGGCAGAGGCAGAAAACTACCTTAAATCTTTGGTGAAAAGCTGTGATATTGTCCCTGTGGGCGAAGATTTGCTCTGCACTAGTCCACATAGCGTAGTCAATTCCGTCCACCTCAAGTTAGGACTACCACCGCTTCAAAGGGGTCTCCCGCAACTCGTGGAGGCGCGGAAGAACCTGAAAGACTCCTTGGTTCCCGCCCGTGAGGCGTGCGTCCCGAAGACCGTGCTAGCCATTAAGAGAGAAAGAGAGTTTTGGAGTGTGACAGCCCTTCTCAGTGGTGTCCAAATGACAGTTTTGGCGTATTTAACATTTTTGGTGTACGGATGGGATATTATGGAGCCCGTTACATTTTTCATCACGAGTCTCACTGCATTGGCGTCGTACATGTACTTTTTGTACTTTAACGCGGAGCATACTTACGAGGATGTTGATGACCATATTGTGGAAACCGCACTGGAGAAGGAACTTCGCTCGGTCAGCGTGGATTTGAAGTCTGTTTTAGATAGCGTGAAAATGATCAAGGAGCTTGATTTGGCTGTTCCGGATGACGACGAGGAATTTGAAGTGATCACTCAATGCAAGAGTGAGAAGTAAGTCCAGTTGTTTGGTGTCCTTTGTAGATGTATTATATTTAAGTGTTTTTCTTTTTTTTTTTGTTTGGTTTGTTGTCAGTAGACACCCCAGTCGTAGGGATCTCTTCAACTCTCCCAAAATTTCTCCCTCTCATCATTTTCAGTATAATAATAATTTTTTTTTTTAAGTTTTATATTTTTTTACTTTTCCACTCCTTTGTATAAAACCCATTTTTTTTCTTTTTTATCAGAGACCCTCGTTGTGTTTCTGGTTGTGAAGTATACAGTAGTCATCCTCTTTATATATATTTAAAACGAAAGCGTCCTCATGTCCTGGACCGTCCATGAAGATGAACACCGTGCGGTGGAGCCGAATATTGAGGATATCTTGAGGCAGGCCGTCAACACGGACGACGAGTATCGTCCGCGACCCGGGAAGTACACGCAAAGCTCGCAGGTGTTTGCCACGCCACCAATGAATGTGTCCGATATCAACGCCATGCCGAAGGAGTCGGAGGCGGTCAATCCTTGGTTCCGTGGGCACGCCCCTATCGCCGCCGCCGCCGGTGGGTATCCTCCACACCAGCAGACCACGCCGGTAGGGAAGTACAACCACCAAATGCGATATGGTGGCAACATGTACGACTCCACCCCGAAGAGTGTGCACAGCGACATGTACGGCGGAGCGATGCCACGCGGGAATATGTCCCCCACCATGATGAACAGCGCCGACCACCACCGTAAGAATATCATGTCGATGGACGACCTCACCTCGCAAGACTCCGGCAACCTCTCCTTCCCCGAGTGGTCGGGGTCGTACGGGGGCAAGTACACACAGGCCACGTCTCCCTACAGCAATGTGACGGCGGAAAACCTGAAGGGAAAAGTGTACGAAACGGCCAAGGACCAGCATGGCTGCCGGTTTCTCCAGCGGTGGATCGACACCAACCGCAATCCCGAGGCGGTGGATGTCGTCATGACGGAGATCATCCCCCACGTGGCGGAGCTGATGACGGATCAGTACGCCAACTTTCTGGTGCAGAAACTATTCGACGTGATGCCGGATGATGTGCGCTACAATGTGGCGCAGGTGGCGGCCCCTAAAATCTCCACCATCGCCCTCACCCCCCACGGCACGTTCAGTGTGCAAAAGATGATTGAGACCATCTCCACTAGGGAGGAGATGGAGATAGTCCGGGCTGCCCTCTCCAAGGATGTGGTGCGCCTGGTGAAGGACACCCACGGCAACCATGTGATCCAGAAGGTGCTGCAGCGATTTGACTACGAGGATAAAGAGTTCATTTACGAAGCCGTGATGAGCGACTGTGTGGCGATCGCCAAGAACAAGCAGGGGTGCTGCGTCCTACAGCGGTGCCTCGAGTTCGCCTCCCCATCCCAGAAGACCGCCCTCGTCGCCCACATCCTCTCCTGCTGCCTCCAAGTCGTCCAGGACCCCTTCGGCAACTACGTGCTGCAGTACGTCCTGGAGGCCAAGGACAGCAGCATCAACGACACCATCGCGATTGCGTTCCTCCCACACTTGGTGCAGCTGTGCATGAACAAGTTCAGCTCCAATGTTATGGAGAAGGTGCTACGAGGGGCGTCCCCGCATATTCAAGAAATGTACGTGGATACCATGTGCAACCCGGATATCGTCACCCACCTAATCCAGGACGACTACGGCAACTATGTGCTGCAGACGGCGCTGTCCATCTGCGCCCCGTCTCAGACCGATGCCTTGGTCAACACGATACGCCCGCTGATGCCCATGATCAAGAGCGCCCCGTACGCCAAGAAGTTGGAAGGCAAGATAGACGCCATCACCAAGAAGACGGGCTCCCCCAACGCCAACGGCGGATCTTTCCGCGGTAACAGCTCCTCGGAGTACGACACCAACAGCAGAGGAAACGGGAGTCCGAACAAGTACGGCTACCACCTAAGTAACGAGAACAACCACAATAACAATAATAATTATCATCACCGGATGGGGAATGAGCGTCAGGCTCCGTGGCAGGCGTCTTAAGGGGAGGGAGGAAATAGAAGTGGAGGATACTAAACTGCGCGTGAGAGAGCTGGTTTTTGTTTCTTCCTTTTCTTATTCCGATAAATTGCTAGGCCATTTTTTTTTTTAATTTTCTTTTTTTCTCATTTGTAAAGTCGTAGTGTAAAATATTGTAAAAACGGTAAAAAAAAATTGTATTATAGCTTTACTCTCTTTTACAGATAGTAGTGGCAGTGTAGCATTTTGCTTTTTTCGGATAAAATATGACTTAAAATCTAATAAAATACAAAAAAAAAAAATATTTATTAAAATACAAAATAAAATAAAATAAAATGATTTACCTTTTGTATAATCCGTATATTACTGACACAATAATGTAAACGAAATGCTGATCGTTAAAAAAAAAAAAAAGAAAAATAACTAATACATTCGACAAAAGGAAAAAAAAAAAAAAAGGACACACATATGACCTAAAAAGGAAGGATAGCTAATTTTTTTTTTTTTCTGTGTTAATTCAAAAAAAAAAATAAGTATAATAATCAAAGACGACAAATAGCAGAATGTGAGAAATGATACCGGACAGTTTTTTTGTGTTTTGTTTTACACGGCTGATGTTTTCGCTCATTCATCTTTTTTTAAAAAAGGAATATCCCACACATTAGTGAAATGACCAGCATGGAGCACCCCTCCGACAGGGTGGAACACTTATTGCTGCAGATACTACAAGTGCAGGGGGAGACCCTGGACCTACTGAAGCAGTCTACACGATCGGGCGGTTATGCCGGGGTAACGAGTGACAGCGTGGACAGCGTGCCCTGTGCAGTAGAGGAGGAGACGGCAGACACACGACTGTGCGACTTTTGTTATACCAACACGGAATGCTTTCCGTGCCCTTTTTGTGAAAAAGAGTGGTACTGTAGTGACAAGTGTAGGCAACTTCGGCTCTACGCCCACGCCTCCCGCTGTCAGAAAATAGTGTCTGCCAAAAATACACTGAAAAAATAAACACGCCCACCGTTTTGTATCCATGTATATTTTTGTTTTACATGATCTGTACTTGTACCCGTTTGCTTTGCTGCTCCACCAATGAATTGTGTTCATATTTTCTCTTTGTGTGTTTGTCTCTCCGCCTCTCAGGTACGCCCAGCTTCTGTTTAACGGCCCTTTCTCTCTCTCTCTCTCCCTTCCTCCCTTCGAGATCACCAACCTTTATTATTCTTAGTAAATGGAAGACCAGCTAAAAACACTCGCCGACAACTTATCCGGGGATTTGGTCGTCTCCTCCGAGGCCAAAAAGAAGCTGAAGGAGTTTCTCACGCCAGAGTCTGTGGTATCCCTGTGGCAGGAGGAATGTAGCGCCGCTGCCCTGCGGGACTTACTGACGGAGGCACAGTCTGTGCAGAATGAGTCCGTCTACGAGGTGGTGCTCACCTCCCTCGGGAACGTATTCGCAAGTGAAACGTATGGGAAGAGTCTGCTGGCGGCGGATAGCGCGAATGTGCTGGTGACTTTTACCCTAGAGGCGCTCGCCTCCCCCAATGTGGGGTCTGGCTCAACCCGCGTTAGCGCCTAGTGTCGCCCTTCTGCAGCTGCTACTGACGGATGCTCCAGGGAAGGCGGCGGAGGTCGGACAAATAGCGGATAGTTTATTCAAAAATGAAACCGTCCTGCGTTGGTTTAACTGTGATGAGTTGGACTGCGAAGCCAACGACATTAGCTTTCGTTACCTTCGTCAGTATACGACACTGATCGACTACCTACTCGACACCACCCTCACTGCCTTCACGGAGGATATTCTCTTGCTTGCCAACTTCCTCACCGTGTGCGGGGTCGTGTGCCGTATGCGGGAGGTCCCTGCCGCCCTCAGTGATGCGGTGGGCACTGGCCTTCAGTGCCAGGACGAGTTGCTGTACGACCTGTGCTGCTCCTTTTGTACCATTGTCCTCAAGGCACACGAGGCGAATACGACGCAATTTGGGTCCGTGTGGTTGGAGGCGTTCGTGAAGCAGACGGACCCCAGTCGACTGTCCGTCTACAACACCACGCTGGACACGCTCGGTGTGTATTGGTCTACAAAGGCAGGGTGCGACGCGGTGGCCAGGTCCACGATCAATGCGGACTGGTGCACGGAGCGGCTGAAGGGCACCACCAGTAATATGACCCGACTGCCCCTCGTACGCTTCATCCACTACGCCGCGACGTCCACCTGTGCGGCAGCTCCCTTCTGTGACAAGGCGCTCCTGACGGAGGTGTGGAAGCTGAGCCGCAACCCCGAGGAGGAGGTGCGCCAGTGTGTGTGGGCCATCGCGCTAGGGGTGACCGCCTCCCCCACCCTCCGACCACTCATGGAGCAGTCCTACGCCTCCTACTTGTGCGGCCATTTCGAGGAAGACAATCGTGTCATACGACAGCTACAACTGGACACCGCGCGTGCCCTCTGCGCACAGGGCAACCTGCCAGACGCGGTCAAGTCACGATTACGTAAGTTTGGGGAGAAGGGACTCTACCCGCCCAGCTCTATTAGTGTGGCTGCTCCAAGAGACTGACCCACAAGAATTATTACTCTGCATCAGTGCTAAAATAAAAAAATAAAATAAAAAAACTATCCGCGTAAGAATAATGATGATACCCTATTCCTCTCCTTTTGTTTATTTCTCCCTCTCTCTTCTCTTCAATCCAATAATTTGAATAACACGAACAGAAAGGTTAGTTTTATTTTTATTTTTCATCTCACTACAGTCTACGTCATGACGCTACACGCTACTCGCGAGGCTGCCGTCGTCTTGGTGGACGGCCCAGCGTTGGTGCACCGTTGGTTCCATCGATGGAGCTACGCGACGAAGCAAGGGTCGACGGTGGACTCGAAGCGGTTCGTGATCAAGAACGCGCGCTTCGCACTTGCCAGGGCTCACAGCTTTGACCCTAGCCACCTGGCGCAGAACCTTCTCTCCCCCCAGGTGGAGTATGCCCACACGCCCAAGCACAACAAGGTGATTGTGTGCTTCGACAACGGCGACGGCGGCCGAACAGAGCTGTTCCCCGACTACAAGAAGAACCGACGGCAGGTGGCGCGTGATCCGGAGTTGTCGGTCATGATGAAGGTGGCGAAGCGAGTGTTCCTGGAGGAGCCAGAGGGCACCATCTTAGTCCTCCCCGACTCCAACCCCCGTCTCAAGATGATCAACGCGGAGGCGGATGACATGATAGCCACCATCGCCCTGCGCAATCAAAAGTATAAAGTTCCCACCGTCGTGGTCTCCCACGATTTCGATCTCTATCAGCTCATTGACGACAATTGCAAGAGTTACCATTATGACATTCGCACCAAGTACTTGGTCTCGGAGAAGGGCGTGATCGACCGTATCGGGATCCACCCAAAGTTGGTGCGTGACTACAAGGCGCTCGCCGGGGATGCCTCGGATGGCGTCCCTGGCGTGAAGGGCATCGGTAAGGTCAGGGCGCAGTCCCTCCTCAAGAAGTACGGCGATCTAGACGGTGTGCTCACCAAGGGCATCAAGAAGGAGACGGGGCGGGTCGGCGAAATCCTGCGCGAGGGGGTCAAGGACGCCGAACTCTCCAGGAAGATAGTGGACTTTAGACTGTGTCCTAAAATAATGCCCACCGTGGAACAGTTTATGAAGAAGTAAGCGGCGCTGTTTTTAGTTTTGTTTAACGTGCTATTCCCGTTTTTTTTTTTTCCAGACTGTTTTTCCTTTTCTTCGTATTCGGAAATTCAAGTAGTAGAGAAGTAATCTATATACACACACACTTTATTCGAAAACACGAAAAAAAAAAAAAAGAAGAAGCATTTACAAAGAAGATAAATATAAATAGTACACTTCATTTAGGAAAGGTACTTTGTTTTTTAAAAGCAGATAAACCCGAACACTATTACCATAGATCTAATAGAGTTGACGTTCGCATAGAGAAGTTTTTAATCGAGAGGATAGAATAATTTCTTTCTTTGTTTTAGCCGTTTGAGCTGTTTTTTTTTTGTGTGTGCTCTTTCCCCCCTTTTTGTTGTGCGCCTGATTCTTTTCTCTTCTTTCCTCTTCTTTATTCCTTCTAAGAAAATTACATCAGTCATACATATTTTCCTTTTTTTTTTCTCCGTTAGACCCCACTACAAATCAAAATTAAATAGAATTATTGTTATTTTGTTTTCCAAAAACATTAAATTATTAACGTGACGATACACATGTTATCCAATAGTGAGACGGTAAATGAGCGGGCAGTCTCGTCCGACTCCTTTTCTCAGTCCTTGCCGGGCGGTAAGCTGCTCCAGGTGATACACAAGGACCACTTTCTAACGTCGGTGCTGGGGGATGTGAACGATCTGTGGGAGCCCACCGTCGGCGACAACCTGTCCCCCGCCTTCGAGCACGGGGCTGGGATCGTGCTGGAGGATTTCCTCGACGAAATAGAGCAGAGTGTAGAGATGGTGGCGACGGAGCCGTATAAAAAGTCACCGCCGCCGACCGGCCTGCCGCTGGATACGTTAAAACTAAAGGTGATTTTTGAAAAAGGCAAGACGGGGTTTGAAAAGGAAAAGGAGTTCCCCATCACCAAAGATAGTGTGGTGGCCGGCCGCTATCGGATAGAGGAGTTCGTGGACTCCGCCTCCTTCTCGCGCACGGCGTGCAGTGTGGACTTGGAGACCGGCCGTCAGGTGTGTTTGAAGATTATTCACAATTCGAAGGAGAACTTTGACCAGAGTCTGGACGAGGTGAAGCTGCTAACGCACGTCAACGAGGCCGGGGACCCCGATGAGAACTCCTTTCTCCAACTGTACGATTACTTTTATTACAAGGAGCACATGTTCATTGTGACGGAGATACTGGCCGACAACTTGTATCAGTTTAGCAAGTACAACCGGCACCACGAGGAGGAGCTGTACTTTACCCTGCCCAGGGTACAGTCGATTGCGCGGCAGGTGTTGACCGCGCTGCGGCTGATTCACTCGCTCAACATTATTCACTGCGATCTCAAACCGGAAAACATACTCTTCAAATCCTACAGTAAGTGCCTAGTGAAGGTGATTGACTTTGGTAGCAGCTGCTACTTCACGGACGTCCTGAGCTCCTACGTGCAGTCCCGGTGCTACCGTGCCCCGGAGGTCATACTGGGCTGCCGGTACGACGACAGGGTAGACGTGTGGTCCCTCGGGGCGATCCTGGCAGAGCTGGCGACCGGTAAAGTGTTATTTGAGAATGACACCGTGGCCTCCATGCTGGCGTTCGTCACCTCCGTAAGTGGACCCATCCCTAGCCGCATGTTGCACGAGGGGCGGAACACACCGTACTTTGTCACCAAGCACGGCGCCTTCTATGAGAATATCGAGGAGCGATTGGTGTTTCACTTTCCAGAAGAGGTGTCAGCGGATGCGGCGAGATTGGGGTTTGACGATGCCGAGTATTTGGACTTTGTCCGCCAGTGTCTGACCATGGACCCGCTGGATCGTCCCTCCGCCTCGGAGTTATTGACGCACCCCTTTATAACGAAACCATACAACTAAATGCGTGACGATTAGATACATTAATACACTACTGCAAAAATACAATAAACATTATGTGTCCTACCCAGGTTTTTTTTGTATTGCTATTTTTTATTTGCTGTCTCTGTTCCCACCCTCGGTTCCTTTTTCCTTTCTTTCTCACTATACCCCCCAAAAAAGTGAAATGAGTTCGCCGCCGTTGCAGGAACCACCACTTCCTCGTTATCGGTTTAACGAGGGAACGGGAAAATGGAATAAGGAGTCGACCAAGCCAAAACCAGTCGAAGCAAACAAGACAACGGACCCGAATGCGTTTGAAAGTTCGTACGACTACTTTTTACGCCGCAACTATGCCGTCGAGAAGAAGGACTCCACGGAAAAGAAACTGAACGACGAGAAAAATGACACCATGAAGAAGATTAGCCAGTTCGAGGAGCAGCACTTGTCGGAGGAAAAGGTCCCATTAGGTAAACGCGGCGTGTCCACCACTTACGTCGTGAAGGATGACCCCCACAATCCCATTCTTGGATTTCTCTCTGGAGTGTCCCTCGGCACCATCTACAACGCCCTCACCAGTATTAAAGGTGGCGTCTCCTCCCCGTTCAAGACGTTTACCTCCGAGATGGAGCGGCAGCGGACCTACATGGCGTTTGAAGATTTTCATGAGTTTCTCTCCCTGGTGCGCAGCTCCATTACCGTTAGCGAGGAGTACGAGCAGGACATGTACACCCGCCTCACGATGCTCTACCCGAATCAAAAAATGACCACCTACGACCTCTTTTCCTACCTAGTCAACCACACACTCCACAAGAACGTCGACTTGGCGGTGGAGATGATCTTTCTAGCCTTTGACACCGATAAGCGGGGCATCATCCCAGTCGAGGCGCTGCACCCCCGTGTGCTAGAGGCGTGGGCGGAGGAGAACACGTTTGGTAACTTGCGGGACAGCTGGCTCAAGCTAGCGGAGGCCCTCCGGCAGGAGGAGCAGTTCTTGGGCAATAATATGATTGCTGGCACCCCCTTTTTAGACCCCGACTCTCTGCGAGCACTCCTGTGTTCCTCTGATGCGCTCTTTGCTGTGGCGAACCGTGTGGATCTGGAGGGCGGCGAGCGTAGGGCCAAGTCCACTCGAAAGTGATACTTTCCACAAAATGTAGGATTGCTCATGTAAACTAATTACAACCCACACGAAAGAAGTGTCACACCACTGCTTTGCCTTTTGGAATTGTATTTCTCATCTATGTGAAAACTGTGACACGCGAACACTCGCCTTCATCCCACTCCATCTTTTAGTTTTTATTTTATTTTATTTATTCTGCAATGGAGGACACGCTGTCGAGAGAGGAGTTGGCCCAACTCCGCACTAGTACTTCCCTCACGGAGACACAACTACAGCGACTGTATAAGCGGTTTCGCACTTTTGATAAGAAGGGGACAGGGGTGATTCTAAAAGAGAATTTAGGTTGTGTGCCCGCCCTGGCCTCCAACCCCCTCGTGGACCGTGTGCTGGCGGTCATGACATCGGAGGGTCAGACAGGAGTGCGGTTCGCGGACTTTGCGAAGGCGGTGTCGGTGCTGGACTCCCACGCCGGCCGGGAGGAAAAACTGCGCTTCACCTTCAAAATGTACGACATGGACAACGACGGTAAGATTAGTAATAAGGACTTGTATGAGACGTTACGTATTATGGTAGGGGTCAACCTGACCGGGGTGCAGCTTCAGCAAATCGTGGATAAGACGTTTATTGAGGTGGATGCGGACAGAGATGGATTTATCAACTTTGAAGAATTTGAGGCACTGGCGGCGAACAGCGACTTTGGGGACCGTTTGAATTTACACGTTTAATGGAACAAAGCGTCGTTTCTTAAAGATAAACATCCATTCAGCAAACACATTTCTATTTCCCACAGTATTTACAATAACACCGCATAGTAAAAACATTACATGCTTTCATTCCTCGTTGCTTTTTTTTTTTTTTTTTGCTTTATGCATATTTTCCGTCCCATTTTCACTATCACGGACACCATTTTTCGCTCCTCTCTCCCTCTTCTCTCCAACAAACAAGGGAATACGCCACTGTCATGTTGCGTCGCACACAGACGACCCTCAAGAAGGGATGGACCCACAATCCAGGTAGAACCAGACGAGGCGGGAAGAATCTGGCGTGGAGACCCAAAATTAAGGAAAGTGTGATGAATGAGTTTGTCCCCATGAACCTGGTGCACCCCCGCCGTCACCCTAATAGCTGGCACGACCGACAGTTTGACTTTTTAGGATACACACGGTGGCCAAAGGAGATTGGCTTCTACAACGCCGGCGATAACTTTGAGATCACACCGGAGGCGAGCTGGCGCATCTACGAGCAGTGCCGAGATGAGGAGTTCTGGGGAAAGCTGCACAATGAGAAGACGATTGTGAATATATTACCATTGGTCGAGAAGGACCCGAAAGTGCAGATGGAGCGTGTGCGAGAGGTGTTCCGACACCACCTGAAGCGGTTCGGGGCGGACCACTATATTTACAATGCCGTGATGCAGGCGGCCGCCTTCTCCAAGGACTTTGCCCTGTGTGAGGAGCTCTTCCAGGAGATGCGTCAGCTGCACCTCGAGCCCAACGCCCAGACGTACGTGAACATGATGCTAGCCGGCAAGCTGAGCGGTCAGCCGAGGGAGAAGGTGGAACACTACTTTAGGGAAGGCGTCACCAACGGGGCGGTCCCGGCGGTGCTGCGCATTGACACGGAATTTCAAATGTGGATGGACCAGCTGGAGCGGTTGGGCTCCTTCACGAGCGAGAAGGGATACCTGTCGGTCAACGTGGAGGGCGCCAAGGCGACCCCCCGCGACATGTACGCGCTGTGGGGGTGGCACCGGTCGGAGTCCAAGTTCGTCAGCCGGCGTGAGCTCGTCGAGGAGCAGGTGCGTAGTCGGGTGCACGGCGGGAAGGGCATGGTGGGCACGGTGTTCACCAAGGTGCTGCGCCGTCCATGGGCGCTGTATAATGGCTTATTTCCGTGGGATCACAACGGACCTGCCTACCGCCCTCCAACCACGTTTAGCGACGCACCTCCTCACAGTAGCGCAGTAGGCAATCCATAAGATTTTTTTTATTATTGTTTTTTTTTTTTAGTAGTTACAGCATTTTTAATTGTATTTAACAACAACAAATGGTATAACGATATGTGTTGGTAGATTATTCTTCACCTGCGTGCGTGTTTAATGATACACTTCACACTCACCCTTTTTTTCCCCTTTTCCGTTTTGATGGACGTCAAGCGTTGATTCAGTCGTTATTACTATTATTATTATTATTATTTTTTATACTAACAAAAAAGAAAACAGGGATAATCCATCATGCCCACGAAGGCGAATGTACATTTCATTTTGACAGGGGCGTGCCATGTAGAGTACTCTGGTAGACAAATAGCCATGTCCATCCCCCTAGAGCAGGAGGACGGTAGACCCACAACGGTGACGGACATTGCGCACCAGGTGCGGGCGGAGTGGCCCGAGGAACTAAGTGTCATGAAGGACGAAATTGCGTCCACTAGGTTTAAAATATTAAAGACGGGTAGACTGCTCGGGGACGAGGATCTCTTCAAGGATGCCCTCACCGCCTCCGAACTGGAAAACTGTGGGACGGAGGAGCCAAAAGTAATTTTGATGCACCTTGTCGTCCAGAAAGCCCCGCCAGCCGAATCAGCAAAGACGACGGAGGAGGTCAAGGAGGAGAAGGAGCCGGCGGGGGATAGCCTGTCGGTGCCAGACATTGAGCGATCCACCGAGGACCGAGAAGAGAGCACCACCCGTTGCTGCGTTGTAATGTAACTGTATTGACATATTCATTTCTCTAATCTGTCGTAAGCATAAATACGGCAGTTTTCTTTTTTCTTTTTGTTTGTTTGTTTGTTGTATGACGGATATAGTTTTGATTTGTTGCGGAAAAATTCAGTACTATGTAAATGGCCAAAACAACTACAATACTTAATAAATGAAAAACGACCAAAGATAATAATAAAAAAAAGATTCATATGCCAAGCCCAGAGATGTTGATGGCATATTTCTGACACGAGACACTGTGTAAATCCTTTTTCACTCTTTTCCCCACTTTAGCAAAAAAAGACAGTCTATCACATGTCCAAACTTTCGCATATTACTTCTATTTTTTCAAAGAAGGAGGCAGACAGCGACGCTGGCCTGAGTGAACACGAGTCACAGGACCGAACCCTAACCCTGTACAAGGAGGCCACCCGCGAGCACGAGAAGGCGCTCAAAGATCTCTGCGCCAACGTGAAGTCCTGCATGAAGTCGCTCGATGCTGTCACCGCCTCTCTTGAAAAGTTGGCCAAGTACACGCCACAGCCGCACGTGGTGAATGGCTCTGCCGCCCTCCACAGTGGCGTGAAGGAGATCCTCGCCGGCACCGCGCTGGAGGAGCTGCTGGACGAGCTGGCCTACTCCGCCAAGGAGCGTTACGTGCCCATGGGGAAGGAGCGCAAGGAGGTGCGCGAGGCGTGCAAGCGGCGGGACAAGGCGCTGGGCACCTACACCAGTCTGCGGGACCAGTGCAACAAACTGGAGAAGAAGAAGGATGTGGGGGAAAAGGAAAAGGAGCAGTACACCACGCAATGCCTCGCCCGTGACGCGCAGGCGGTGGAGTACCGTCGCTACGACACGGAGTGCTCGGAAAGGTATAAAGAGTTTCTCCAGTCGGCCGGCGGTGTGGTGCTGGAGGACAGCCGTGAGCTGACCGCCGTCCTACACAATTTCTATTCCTCCCTCTCGTATCAGTTTCGTAAGTATGAGGAGCTGCTGGGGGAATCCCCGTGTTCTCGTACCGAGGGACTGAGTCAGTCTAATGTGAGTGCTTGAGCTCGTTTTGTTCAACATCATCCTATTTTTTTTTTTTTTTACATAAATTACATCCACTCCCATACCTGTATTGATAATCTAGACGCTATACTTGTACCATTCCCTTTTTTATTTTTATTTATTTTGTTCCTGTACGAATTCTTACCGCTTCTTATCAATTATGCGTTTTTTTTTTTTTTTTTTAAACGGCTCCTATTATTGTGTAATGTACTTTATTCTTTGCTGTACAGGTGTTTGAACGAGTGTTTCGATTTTTTCCCCTCCCCTCTTTTCTTCTCACCCTACAATAGTATGAAATACGAAGAGGAATGTTCGCCCTGAATGCAGGTGCAGTCCTAAACACTTCTTTTAGTTCATCCATTGCCTCCGAGACGAGCATCCTCACATGTGGCGATCGGGGACTACAGAACTGCCACATTGAGCGCTTACCTCGGGAGGTGCTGTTAAAAATATTTATGCTAGTGATCCAAAATGACGACAATGACTTTCGATGGATCGGCGTCTTTTCCAGTGTCTGCCGTCATTGGTATTCCATCTGCAATCACCCCACCCTCTGGGACTTTGCGGCGAAGCGTATGTTTGTCATTTACCCGTTCGTCATGCGACTGCGCACCGCCCCGTGGGACCCCGCCAGCCAGGAGTTCATTGACCGTATGCGGTCTTTGGGGGCCGTCGGCGAGGACGACGACGTCTACTGTGACCCCATGAAGCCGATGCCATCACCGTCACGCTACACCCTCACACGGGCGGTGGAGAAGGTAAAGCGGTATAGGGCGCGAAACAAGTATTACCGATACGTGCAGCGACGCCGTAGTTTGGTGCTACACATTTTTCTATCGATTACGCTCCTGTTTCTCTCGACCGCCATACTGACGGCCCTTCTCGCCACGGAAGGGTACAAGAGCAAGTGGATTAACCGGAATTCCGTCTTTTACCAGTTATACGTGTGCTACACCTCGATAGCGTCCATCATCATTTCCAATGTCGTGATGCAGGCACACTTTGAACCACAACCGTTACTGCTTCGTCTGAAAAAGAACCGAATGCTGATTATTGTCACCGCCGTGTCGATTCTGCTGGGCGTGTGCGACATCATCGTCCCTACCATCCTCCTTCAGATTAACCTAAATCGAGAGCGCCGCTTCTCGTGGATGTGGTGTGGTGTCACGGTGATTCTGTCGTTTGTGCTTTGGCAAGTGTACGTGCTCATGTGCCTCATCCCAGAGGCAAAACAGCAAATCCGCCAGCAGAAGGTATCGTTCAGCCCTAGCAAAGGTATTCAATTCGTTATTTTAAATATCCCGAATGGGTTCCCGCTCCTCTTTGCCATTAGTTCTATCTGCGGACTGAATTATATGGAATACCAGAGTCGGTTCTTCATCTTGATTAGCTGTTTTCCTGCCGCCGTCACCCTCGGCGTCCTCTCTTTGGTGTGCTTCCTGGATTACTCCGCTGTAGGGAGGAGCAAAGACTTGGTCATTGGGGTTTGTCTTTCCACCGCCATGCTGTTCCCCATTTCCCTCATGTTGTACAACTTTAGAGGACTGAGTCTGCTGCCATTGGCGTTATCCTCCTTCCTTTTCCTGGCGGCCCACTTTTGGTTTGCGCTGCGCAAGGCGTGGGGGGACTTTCGTGCCGCGCAGGCAAAGGAGTGCATTATGGAGGAACGAAAGTCACTTTGACAAAAAAAAAAAAAATCAGGAGAGAATACTCTTTTTGTCGTGCTGCCCATTTTTATACAACATTTTTTTTTTTTTATATAAAAGTAATTCTTACTATATTGGTTTTTTTCCATTTCCGTGTTACATGCGTTTTTCTTGCTGCGTTACAAATATCATTTTTTTTCCTCATTTTTGTTGATTTTGCGAATTTTACAGATATTTCACTAAAATTGCCGTATCGCGCCATGATTGCTACAGCGTCGTTCGTGTTTCGCTTCCATTGTTGTTGCTGTGTGTACTTCTACTGTATCCATATTCGTCCCCCCTTTCCCCCTTTACTTTCATCTATTCTAGAAAATCGCATTCTATTTCTACTCCCCACAACAATCCCTCTTCATCAATGACGCTCAAGTGGTTCTCCCAGCTGGACACCCTCCGCAAGCGGAAGGAACAAGGCCTACATCCCATCAATGAAGTGAGTCGCTCGCTCATCTTTATTGCCGGCTTCTTCTGCAGCATCTGTGTCTCCCTGACGTACGCCTTTGACCTCTTCTCCACCCAATTCCGCGAACAGTTCAACCTCTCTGTGGGGGATCTGTCGACCATCAGCACCGTCGGTTTAGTGTTTTGCTACCTTGTGATTCCCTACAGCATCATTTTTGAGCGATTCGGACCGTTTATCAACTTTCTGATCTGCGGTGCCACCGGCTTCATCGGCGCCCTCTGTCTTGGACTTGTCTTCCAGCGTAAGGTGAATGGTAATGTTGCGGTTCTGAGTGTGCTGTACGCCTTCCTGAACACGGCGAGCGGACTTTTCGATGTTACGTATCTTTCCGTGATTTTTGAGGTCTTCCCCCGCAACCGTGGCCCGTACGTTTGCCTCGGCAAGGTGATGGCCGGCCTTGGTAGCTCCATCATGGCGTGCATCAGCGCCGCACTGTTCAACGGAAACGCGACCGGCTTCATCTATTTCATTGCCGCCCTTTGCATGTGCGTGGCGTTGGCCGCCGCCTTCACGATGGTACTCCCGCCGTACATCACCAACTACTGGCGCGACCGGTCGAACCACACGGAGGAGGAGAAGCTGGAGCTGGCGATGACGCGCCACTACTACGAACACAAGAGTGCTCCCATCCGCCGCACGCTGCTGGGGTACGCCGTGGTGGTGCTGATCATTGTCTTTGTGACGATCGAGGCCCCTGTGCTCGCCTACACCAAGGTGGGCCGCGGCGGTAAGATTGCCATTGGCGTCATCATCATCCTGTTGACCTTCAGCATCTTTCTGATGGCCCTTCCTGTCCGCTGCCTTGGTGGCGTGAACGAACCCGCCCCGACCGAGGACGAGCTGCACGCTGTCCGCCGCTACTACCAAGCACTGAAGCGCATGGAGCAATCCTCCACCAGCGAGGAGTCGAACATCAGTTTGGACTCTGCGACGAAGCCACAAGAAGTCACCGGTGGTGAGCTGATTGAATTGGTGGAGATGGATGTACTCGAAGAAGAGCTAAAAGTGTTGGACGATGCTGAACTGAAGCCCTCCGAGTACTTTCTGGATGAGCGACCTCAAGACCCCCGCTACGGCGGTGACCGACTCCGAGACTACTTGATGAGGGTGGACCTGTGGTTAGTGCTCGCCTACTTGATCTGCGTCCTTCCTCTTGCGGTATTGGTGTCCTTCAACAGTTCTTCCATTTCCATCGCGAAGACGGGCGAGAAGCGCTCACAGCAGTTATCCACACTGTACACTGCCTTTCTTGGCGTGGGGAATGCCTGTGGTCGTATTATCGTTGGTGCCTTCGAGGCCTATGTGCAACAACAACCACGCGCAAAGACAAACCGTATTCTTTTCACCCTCGCCCTCCGTGCTCCGCCTGCTTGCTGGTGATCGGTGGCATCCTGCTTCTCACCGTCCCCGGCAAGGTCATCCTCCTGCCGTTCATTGTGATCTACTTGGAGAATGGTATGACCCAGGCACTGATGGCCCTCATGTTCAGCTCCCTGTTCGAGAAGTTTCACAATACCTTGTACAGCAGCGGTTTTGTGTGCACTGTTGTGGTTGTGATTTGCTTCAACCGCCTTCTGTTCGGCATGTACAATGACAATCAACACAAGAAGCTGAAGCTACCGAGCAGCCAGGAATGCAACCAGTTCAGCTGCGTGATGGTGCCGCTCATCGTGTGCACTTGTCTCGCCGCAGTGAGTGTTCTTATCGGATTGCTCATTCACATTCGTTATACCCGTTTTGTGAAGGCCACCCGCCGTGCCATGATGGGCCTGAAGGACACGACAGAGGTCTCTGGCGAGCCAGTGGAGTAGAATGTTTCATTTTTCAGTCCAATATATATATATATATAAAACCCAATCATATTGCCGCACATTGCGACCAATAAGAAATTCAGAGAAACTTGGGGACAAACCCGCTCTGTTTTTCATGAATCCGTTTTTCTTTTTTTTTTTTATTTGTAAGACTTCCCCCTCCCACCAGACAGATATGTCTACACCGAAAAATTTGTTTGTTCTTATTTTTTTTTTTGCGGACAAAACACACGTACAGTTGTATTCACCTCGAAAGGGAGAAACTTGGGGACAAACCCGCTACCTTCAGGTGAATTACATACGATACACATTTTTTTTTTTCTTTTTCGTTGACCTTTTTTTTTTAAAATTTATTATAATTGTACTTGTTGTAAAAACAGAAAAGGAGACAATAAAACAATACAAATCACCAGTTGAATATACCTAACAGAATTGTATTTGTTGTTTTTGTTTCTAACGGTAAAAAAAAAGCGTTCATTACATTTTCTTGCGCCTTGTAAAGGAGAAATTTGGGGACAAACCCGCTGCCTTCAGGTGAAAATGTTGACGCGATTTTTTTTTTTTTTTTAGATGTTCGTGAAAAGGATATATATATAATAGTAAATTTGTTGTAAAAAGAAAACAAAGACCACTTAAGCAACGCGCAAGAAGAAAAAAAAGAGAAGGGACAAAGATTCGGTACACTAAACAAAGCTGTGTTAACAATTTTTTTGCCTTCTACGCGTAAGTTGTGTTACTTCCTTTCTTCTTTTTTTTCTTTTTCTACTTGTAAGGAAGAAACTTGGGGACAAACCCGCTACCTTCTCGTAGAAAAAAAAAAAAAAAGAGATCCCTTCTTTTCTTTTTTAATCCCAATAAAACTGAGTTATGAATTTATCGGAAAAAGGAAATTGTTATTTTGTATCTGCACAACACAGTGTTTACTTTTTGGTTTGCTGACTTTTTTTGACTGTGCTGCGCTCAAGTGTGCCAATCCTCCTCTTCCCTCTTTTTTTTTAATTTTTGCAAACAAAGAAAAGCTCTATTCCCAACAACTCTCTCCCAACAACAATCAATGCCGTTCAAGTGGTTCTCCCAGCTGGACACCCTCCACAAGCGGAAGGAACAAGGCCTACATCCCATTAATGAAGTGAGTCGCTCGCTCATCTTTATTGCCGGCTTCTTCTGCAGCATCTGTGTCTCCCTGACGTACGCCTTTGACCTCTTCTCCACCCAATTCCGCGAACAGTTCAACCTCTCCGTGGGGGATCTGTCGACCATCAGCACCGTCGGTTTGGTGTTTTGCTATTTGCTCATACCGTACAGTTTTATCTTTGAACGGTATGGCCCATTTATCAATTTCATCATTGCCGGCTCCGCTGGGTTTATTGGCGCCCTTTTCCTCGGACTTGTCTTCCAGCGTAAGGTGAATGGTAATGTTGCGGTTCTGAGTGTGCTGTACGCCTTCCTGAACACGGCCAGTGGCCTCTTTGACATCACTTATCTTTCCGTGATTTTTGAGGTCTTCCCCCGCAACCGTGGCCCGTACGTTTGCCTCGGCAAGGTGATGGCCGGCCTTGGTAGCTCCATCATGGCGTGCATCAGCGCCGCACTGTTTAACGGAAACGCGACCGGCTTCATTTATTTCATTGCCGCCCTTTGCATGTGCGTGGCGTTGGCCGCCGCCTTCACGATGGTACTCCCGCCGTACATCACCAACTACTGGCGCGACCGGTCGAACCACACGGAGGAGGAGAAGCTGGAGCTGGCGATGACGCGCCACTACTACGAACACAAGAGTGCTCCCATCCGCCGCACGCTGCTGGGGTACGCCGTGGTGGTGCTGATCATTGTCTTTGTGACGATCGAGGCCCCTGTGCTCGCCTACACCAAGGTGGGCCGGGGTGGTAAGATTGCCATTGGCGTCATCATCATCCTGTTGACCTTCAGCATCTTTCTGATGGCCCTTCCTGTCCGCTGCCTTGGTGGCGTGAACGAACCCGCCCCGACCGAGGACGAGCTGCACGCTGTCCGCCGCTACTACCAAGCACTAAAGCGCATGGAGCGATCCTCCACCAGCGAGGAGTCCAGCACGGCGATAGAAGACGTGAAAAAACCACAAGAAGTGACTGGTAGTGCGATAGTGGACCTTGATGCGATCGAAATAGGAGAGGAGACCCCGGTACAGAAGACAGTCGAAGATGAAGGCGAACTGAAGCCCTCCGAGTACTTTCTGGATGAGCGCCCCCAAGACCCCCGCTACGGCGGTGATCGACTCCGAGACTACTTGATGAGGGTGGACCTGTGGTTAGTGCTCGCCTACTTGATCTGCGTCCTTCCTCTTGCGGTATTGGTGTCCTTCAACAGTTCTTCCATTTCCATCGCGAAGACGGGTGAGAAGCGCTCACAGCAGTTATCTACACTGTACACTGCCTTTCTTGGCGTGGGGAATGCCTGTGGTCGTATTATCGTTGGTGCCTTTGAGGCTTACGTGCAACAACAACCACGTACCAAGAAGAATCGCCTTATCTTCACCCTCGCCCTTCCGTGCTCCGCCTGCTTGCTGGTGATCGGTGGCATCCTGCTTCTCACCGTCCCCGGCAAGGTCATCCTCCTGCCGTTCATTGTGATCTACTTGGAGAATGGTATGACCCAGGCACTGATGGCCCTCATGTTCAGCTCCCTGTTCGAGAAGTTTCACAATACCCTTTTTGGTTGTGGATTCTTGTGCACTGTTGTGGTTGTGATTTGCTTCAACCGCCTTCTGTTTGGCATGTACAATGACAATCAACACAAGAAGCTGAAGCTACCGAGCAGCCAGGAATGCAACCAGTTCAGCTGCGTGATGGTGCCGCTCATCGTGTGCACTTGTCTCGCCGCGGTTGGCATATTCGTCGGGTTGCTCATTCACATTCGTTATACCCGTTTTGTGAAGGCCACCCGCCGTGCCATGATGGGCCTGAAGGACACCACAGAGGAGTCTCTTGAACCGGTGGAGTAGAGTTATTGCTTTCATATATATCAGATAAAAGACAAACCGTGTAGTCGCGTACCGCGGCCAACAAAAAAAAAATTCAGAGAAACTTGGGGACAAACCCGCTCTGTTTTTTTTTTCCCCTGCGTGACTGTTGTAATTCCTTTTTTAAAAGTGTCGAAGTCCTCTTAGGACAGACGTCAAAACTGATTTTTTTTTTTTTGTGAGTTTTTGTATTTTTCGTGAGGATAAGCGTTCATTTCTTATTCACCTCGACAGGGAGAAACTTGGGGACAAACCCGCTACCTTCAGGTGAATTTGTATTTTGTTCGTTCTTTTTTTTTTTTTAATTATAAAGTAGTGTTGTATTTACTTTTTTCTTTTTTATTTACCGTTATGCCGTCGCTAAAGAAATAGAACAAAAAAAAAAAAAAAAAACGCATACACATTAAGTTTTGTTGAATTTTTTTTTTATGTTTGATACTTTTATACGCAATCGAATCGCTTGAAGGGTGAATATTTGGAAGTTTTCTTTACACGTTTGGCATATTGACGCAGGTTGGATGCATACTTATTTCTTCTTTGCCTCTCTTTTTTTTCGGGTTAGTTTTGCGGTAGCTGCATATCGTAAATAATCATAATAATAATAGAAAAAGTCAACCGACTAGAATATTCCGATACAATAGAATGGAAAGAAGTGTCATTAACTACCAGGAGTATACATCCTCCGCGTACTGGCGCCGCTCGGACCAGCTGCGCGGCCTTATCAAGAATCACGACGATATGGTAGCGGAGAACGCCACCTTGGCTACCCCCGGGAATGTGTTCACGTCGGCCTCCGTTTCCCTGTGCCCCTCGGAGGAGGCACTGGCGGTCTTGCTCAGCCCCTTCTCGGGGACGTGCTCGGTGGGTCTGCTGCCACTAGACGCTGAGGCGCCAGGGCTGGAGAGTGCGGCAGCGATGCGGTGGCTGGATATGCCGAACGAAATACGTGCCACCTGCGTGGAGTGGACCGATGAGTTATTGTTTGTGGGCTGCAACAGAGGTCGGGTGTTCATCTCCGACACACCGAAGAGTGCGGCCAGCGAGGGTGGCGGCGGCCCCTTCGTCCCGTGCGGCGCGCTCTTTTGCAGTCAGGAAGAGAGACCAGTGAGTGAGATTGTCATCTCGCACAGCGCCCACGCCATGAACACGGCGGTACGAAGTGTGCGGGTCAATCGTGGCGTGAACGAGTCTCTCGTGCTGGGGTTGCGCGGACGGAAGGCCTATGTGTGGGACTTGGAGGGGAGCCCCTCGCCGGTGACCGAGTGGGCGCCGCACGAGGAGAGCACAGACACGGCGCCCGTCATGTTTGGCCGCTGGGCGCCTGGGAGTGCTTCCGTTGTGCTCACCGGTACCTACGAGGGCAACGTGATGTTGGTGGACACGCGAGCCAACAACACCAACAATGGACTGACGTTTGCGGTACGGAAAGGCTACGCGTGCAGCAGCGGTGACTTCAACCCTTTGCTCCCCTCCATCTTTGCCGCCGCCTCCTGTGATGGAACCTTTTCACTGTTTGACGTCCGCTACACGTCTCACGCGATCCTCTCCGTCCCGTCCCTGCAAGGGGACATCTCCACCTTGAAGTGGATGAACCTCAACTCCGATCTCCTCGTCACCGGCGGAACGGATGGTACGGTGGCGCTGTGGAATATTCGTTCCCCACCCACCTTCTGTGTCGGCCGCGCACAGTACAGTTATAGCGTAGCGGACCTCGTCACCACCGAGACGTTTCTCGACCAACGGGCCCTCTCGATTAGCATTGGAGGGGAGCTGACGTCCACCGGACTTCACATGGACGCCATGATGAAACTAGCCCCGTATCCAATGTACGGCAGACATGCCTCCCCCGACAGCGCCTCGACCGACGCGGAGTTGGCGGAGATGGAGGAGCGTGAGACGGCGGCGTGTGGCTTTCTCTACACGAGGCAGCTGCGGGATGCCTTCACGTTACTGGCGCAGTGCGCGGAGGATCGCCTGTCCCATGGGGATACGGAGATAGCGCTCAAGGTGGTGGGGATGATGGACGTGAGTCGTGTCCCCCCGCTGGACTACTCCTCTCTTATTCAAAGCAAGGTGGAGAACAGCGACTCCCCCTTGACGGTCAGCGATGTACGACAGGCGTTTGAACTGCTACTCGAGCGGACTTCCACCCACCTCACCACCACGATCGCTCTCACGCGTATTCGCGGCCTGGAAAAGCCAGACTCCCTGGATTTGCGTAAGTTGGAGGCGCTTCGCCTCAACATTATGCTCTCGCAGGTGCTGGCGACACAAGACCCGGACAAAGTGGCCATCGGCGTCGAGAAGGCTTTGGAACTGTTGGCCACCCACCCAGAGAGCTTCGAACTGATAGACGGCGACATTGTGTGTGGGATCGTGTCTCTCTTGTTGAAAAAGAACTTTGAGGCGGGAGAGCGGTTCGTCAAATTTTTGCTGAGTAAGCTGAGCACACCGGACCTACTCACCATGGCGATGCCGCTGCTGAAACGTATTCTATGCACCGCCCAGGAGCCGCTGATCACGGCAGATAATAGCAGATACTCACGCCGCTTTAGTGAGCGCTTCTTCCGTGACTTACCGGCCGCCCAGGACGCCGTCTTGACGCAGCTGACCATTACTCGATTGGGCATTGAAAACTACAAGGAGGTGACGGCGACGGTGAACGCCTATCAGGCACGGTGTATTGAGAAGGATTTACCGGGCATTCATCGCTGGCTAGGGGTGAAACCGATCCTCCTGTTCCTGCACTGCCTCGCGGCGGAGTCCAACTACGTGTCCTTCTTCTGGTCTAGCGTGCAGTGCATTCAGGCGTACGAGCAGTTCCCGGCCGTCCGCCAGATTGAAAATGTTCTTTTCGCGGTGGTCAATCGTATTAACACGGCGGCAGGGAAAATAGCAGACCAACTGAACCGTCTGGCCGATACCGAGCGGCTGACGATTCCTATTTTACGACAAATCGACAATGCACTCAAGACGGCGCACGGGTTTCTGGTGGTGCTGGTGCGGGTCCAGCTGGAGTGTGAGAATGTGGCCATCGACAGCGACTTGGGACACCTCCCCCCGCTGATGGAGACCATCCTAGATGTGTTGAACAACGCCTCAGAGGACGTGCTGGAGATGTGGGGCAGCGTGGTGGACCTCCTCATTGACGCCCCTCAGCCGGACATGGTGAAGAAGTACTGCCTCTCGTCCATACGAGACTTTTCGTTTAGTATGGAGGACCTGATGGAGGTATCCGCCAAAGGGGAAGATGATGAGCAGCTGAACTCTATTCTGGATGTGTGCGACGACTTTTTAGATGCCATGACACAACAGTAATGTTTATTGTTCTTTTTTTGTTTGCGACTGTACAGTAACTCTAACGACCTCCAAAAATAATTTCGGATGCATTTTTTTTTTTTTTTGCTCCTTCTTCTTTACACGACGGAGTTTGGTCGTTTGATTTCTTTTAATGCTTCATTGTTCCCCTACCACCACCACAAGAAGAATAGAACAACAATCTTAGCAGTCTGTTTCACTAAATGTGGAGAGCGGTATGTGGTACCTCGTCGGGCAGACGAGTGTCTTGCGCACTCGGGACAGCGGCCTACAATAGCGTTCGACAAAAGTCAGACAAGAAACAGAGTAACCCTTTCAAGGCGCCCCCCAACGTCGGCCCTGGCAGGGAGCACGACGACGCGAACCCGTACAAGTCATGGCAGCATCTCAGTCACAAGTGGCTTCTGGTGATGTGCGTTGGCTGCGTGGGGGCGGGTATGTTAGCAGGGCAGTTAGTCGAGGTGGACGAGACCAAACTGAAACCCAAGTTTGCAAAGGAAAAGGTTATTGAGGCGGCCTGCAAGGAGTTTGAGTTCCGGCCGGACCTAGCGGCGACGAGCATACGGGTGGCGTTCGTCCTGGCGGCCCGCCGTGCCGGCTTCCCGGCAGAGTCCATCGGGGAGTCCTGCGCCGTCGTGGAAGGGTTGGACGACGTGGCGGGGGTGATGAACTTTTTGGCGAACAAATTCAACGGCACGATGGAGGACATGGTGTCCCTCGCCGCGGTGGCCGGTGTGAAGTACCTGAACGGCCCTTGCGATGCCATACTGGACGAGTGGCAGTGGGGGCGGAACGACACCGATAACGCCATCTCCCGCAATATCCCCACCAACCCTGACGTGAAGCAGTTCTCCATCCCCACCATCCTCAAATCCTTGGGCGACCTCACCGACGAGGAGTGTGTGGCGCTGATGGCTTGCCACAGTGTGGGGGAGTTTCACGCGCATGTGAGCGGTATTGACGCCGCCACGCACATTGGCAAACGATTTACATTGAGTCCCGAGTACTACCGCTTTTTACTCGAGAACGAGAAGAAGTTCTCCCACCTCACCGTCGACCGTACAGAGGAGAATAAGGTACTAAAAGACTTGAATCAGAGCTTTTCCTGCGTGTACGTGAAGGGCAAGCAGAGGAAGCGGATGTGTGTGTTCAATGAGAATGAACTAGATGCGATGCTGCACCATCCCGCGTGGCGTAACATTGTGGTGAATTTTGCGGTCGATGAAAAGGCGTGGTCGGATTCGTTCCAGTCCGCCTTCACCAAGATGATTAATAGTAATTTTAAGCGGTTACGTGTGTACTCTGACCCGGACGAATAACGATAAATACACACACCACTGGCTTTCCTATATATTTTAAAACTCACACATACCTTATTTTCCCCTTGTTGTTTGCGTGGCTGCTCCATACAATGGTGCACTTCTCTCGATCGTACCCAAACCGTTGTCGCGACTTCACCTTTCCGTTTCTCTCCGTCTCCTTTGATTAGTTCACCCCTCTTTTATTACTAGCATCCGGTATGCCAGGAAAAGTGCTCCGCCCGACGCCGCGGCCGGCAACAGGCCTCCCCTATAAGAAAAAGTTTGACGGAGCGCAGCGGAAAACACAAAGCACTCCGCCAAAAGTGCCGTGCTCTAGCTGCCAGGAGTTGTGCGAGGCGACACAGCAGTCTATAGAGGCTTATCACCGGTTGTTATCTCATGTGAGGGAGCTGTTGTTGTTAGATACCGCTGGACATCGCATGAAGGATGACGGGTGGCTGAGACTCTGTCGTGTACTAGACATCAAGGACTTTGGTGAGCCAAAGTAAATAGATTTTTATTTTTTGTGTTTTACTCCCTAGAAGCATATATACATTCACCATTACAGAAGTTGATGCCCCCATCTCTTTATTTGAAATCTTGTATGTGTGGTGGTTTTTGTAGTTTACTCCTCTGCCCACCATCAATACTCTTTTCTCTTTGTTTCTACCGACCAGTTGTATATAGTTAGAGAACATTGTTTGTTTAAAATGTCTGATTTTACCGAAAAAACCATCAAGGACCTTGGCGCCATCATTTCGGCCCCCAAGTTGACGGAGAAACTGCTCAGCAAACCCCCTTTCAAGTTTATTTTTGATGTAGTAACGAACTTCAGCGCGGCGACGGGTTTCCCCGAACGACGTTTTTGGAGAGCTGACCGACTACTCCAAGATTGAGGACAAAACCCAAAAACTGGAGTACCTCACGCTGCTGATCAAGGTGGTGGAGGTGGCGACCGGCAAGAAGACCAACGCGAAGGCGGCGAAGATTGCCTCCGGCGCAGAACCCGAAAACACCAACGAGCTGCTGCAGATGCTGGCCGAGTGCGCTGCCCTTCCCACCGATAAGAAGGAGGCGGCGGTGAAGAAGGTGAAGGGGGCGGCGGAACGACGGGCGTCGGAGAAGCAAGACAAGGATAAGGACAAGGACAAGAAGGAAAAGAAAAGGAGAAATCCAAGGACAAGGAGAAGGATAAGGAGAAGGAGGAAAAGAAGGAGAAGCGAAAGAGCAAGTCGGAGGAAGAAGGAAAGGAAAGGAGAAGGACGAGGAGCGAGAAAAGCGCCACCGTGAAAAAGAAAAAGAAAAGGAAAAAGAAAAGGAGAAGAAAAAGGAAAAGGAAAAGGAAAAGGAAGAGAAGGAAGACGGCAAAGGCAAGGAGGAGAGCGAGGAGGAGCGCCGCAAGCGTCACGAGGAGCGCAAGAAGGAAAAGGAAGAGAAGGAGCGTAAAAAGAAGGAGGAGCGCAGTCGCAAGCAGTCCGAGGATGAAAGCCGTCGTGCCTCCGGTGGTGCGGTCGCCGAACCGACCACGGCCGGCAAGGCCCCTCCGAGAGTGAAGCCTACCCACGAGGTGATGGTCACCCACAGCGCTGTAGACGCGGCGCCGGTGGCGGGTGTGATCAGAGAGGCCAAGCGCGGCCAGGACGCCGACGACGGCGAGGAAGAGGAGGACTGGCAGAAGGTGGCCGAGCAGTACGGCGAGCGCAAGGGCGGGGCGGCGGCCGCTGCGGCAGGTGACGACGAGGAGGTCAAGGGCGCTCTAGGCCAGCAGGCACTGCGCGCCAAGAAGAGACAAGAGGCCGCTAAGAGGGCGCAGGAGGAGGCTGCCTCCAGTTCCCCCGCTGCCGCTGCGGAGGGCGGCGGTATAGTAATTCAGAGCAAACGCAAAGGGGCGGCCCGAGAGGGTGGACTGGTCATGGGCGATAGCGAGCTCAGCACCCTGCGAGAGCAGCTACAGCTCCTCACAAAAGCTTCCAACCCTCTGGGTAAATTTTTAGAAGTGATCCACGACGACATTGACAGTATGCTTAGAGAGTTAGACATGTGGAGAGGCGAGGCCCGCACACAGCAGTTCGCCGCCGAGGACGCACACCGACTCACCGAAGAACAGCTGCAAGAGACGCAGGCGCAGCTACAAAACCTCGAAGATGCCATTAACGACCAACTACTGAAGACGAACAACATTCGACGAAATATTCTGGCGAATGACCGAGCAATTCAGGGAATGATGCGCATGGTGATCAATCCCGAGGTGGCGAGTAGACAATAGAGTTCTGAGGAACAAAAGTAATTAGGATGTAGATGTATGCTTTTTTTTCTTTCTTTTTTTATTTATCTCCGTCAATATGAGGCGTTTGTATTTCTTTTTTTTTGATCCATGTAACTTTTCTATATATATGTAATATTCTCCTTGTTTTTTTTTTTTGACAGTGGCCACGCCATTTGTTTCTGTTAGCTCCTCGTCCACCCACAACACACAAACTGCCATCTATTTTCCCACCTCTTTATTTCTAATAAGAACGAGAAGCAATCTCCTATTTGAAGGGATTACTTAAAAAAATAATCACAATACACAGTAGTACAGAATACACCATCCCTAGATGGAGAATTACACGCAATTAAGAGTATTAGGAAAGGGAAGTTTTGGGTCTGCGTGGCTGATCCAGCGGAACCGCGATAAGGTACAGTTTGTCGCGAAGGAAGTGCGCCTCGCCGGTCTTAAGCCAGCGGAAAAGGACAGTGCCAAACACGAAATAGAAATGCTACGCTCTCTGAATCACCCAAACATCACAAGGTACATTGATCACTTTGAGCACAAGGGGTCTCTCTTTATTGTCATGGAGTACGCCAACGGGGGTGATCTGTACATTAAAATTAAGGAGCGACAAGGCAAGTTATTTAGCGAGGAGGAAATTCTCCGCTTGTTCTCCCAAATCTGCCTCGCGCTAGGCTATATGCACGAGAAGAGAATTCTCCATCGTGATTTAAAGACGCAAAATGTGTTTTTGACCAAAGACGGCGTCGTCAAGTTGGGGGACTTTGGTATTAGTACTGTTCTCCGGAACACGTATGAACTGAAGCGAACCGTCTGTGGCACCCCGTACTACTTCTCCCCTGAGCTGTGCCTGAACAAACCGTACAACAATAAGAGTGATGTGTGGGCGCTGGGGTGCATTCTCTACGAGATGGCCACCCTAAACCACGCCTTTGATGGCAACAACCTCAAGGCACTCGTTCAGAAAATTCTAAAAGGTGTGTATCCGCCGATCAACGCCATGTACTCCTCCAACCTGTCTAAGCTGATTGAGTGCATGCTGTTCATTGATCCCCATCGGCGACCCAACGTGGGCCAAATTTTAGCCCTACCGTTCATACGGGAATCACTCAGTACATTTCAGAAGGATATCCAGGAGGCACAGGTGCAGAAACGGTCGGTTGTGCCGGAGGAGGTGCAGAAAAAGATTCAAAAGGATAGCGCCAGTCGTTTGGAGGAGTACAAAAAGCAGGAGCGGGAAAATGCCGCCAAGTTGGCTGCCCAGCGAATGCGACAAAAACAACAACTCGACCAGCGACAGCAGGAAAATGAGGAAAAGCGGCGGTTAATCCTGGAGCGACACCGCGAGACGCAAGAAAAGCACGATCAGATGGTTCGGCAACGGAAGGCCGAGATTGAGGCCCGGGTGAAGGAGCAGCGGCGCCAGCAGGAGCGCATCGCGAAGGAGCAGGCGGTGAGCAACAAGAAACGGGAGGAGCAGTGGGAGCGAAACATGAAGGAGCAGGCGGAGAAGAATAGACAAGTGAAGGAGAACCGCATCGAGCGGAACGAGCCCGCCCCTGTCGTGCCGCCCCACCGCGCCCCGCCGCCTGCCGCCGGATCCGCCGCAGCAGAAAACTACAAGGAGATGCGAAAACAGGCGGCGCTGAATAAACAACGGGTCCAGGAGGAATTAGGGATTCAGTTGCCACCCAACCAGCCACCGCCTCCGCGCGCCCCACCGTCGCCACATCACTATAGCACGAAGCAACTTTCCCAGGAGGACCTGGAGAAGGCGAGGGCGGAGGCCTTTTGGCAGATGCGCCACGAGGCGGAAAAGAACAAGCGACGCATGTTAGGGTTAGACGTGGCGGACGCCACGCCAGAGAAGCCACAGGAGGAACAGAAACCGCCGTCGGAGCTGGAGGGTATCACGGAGGAGCAGTCACCGCTGCTGGAGGCGGACGGGGAGGAAGGGTTCCACGGCTTTTTGTGAAACTGCGACGCCGTCCTGGATGACGATAACAATAGCGCCTCTCGACGGGAGGAGGACTACGGTGCGCTGGACACGGCCATCTCGGTGGCGCTAGGGACGGTACTGACCCGACCGCAGGAGGACTTCCAGGATGAGACGACCCTCTCGGACCCTACCAAGTTTATGTTGGAAGGGAAAGAGCTGCAGCTGCCGAATATGAGCGCGAGCGACCCTCTCATGTCCCGGATTGAGTCCCTGCGGATGTTTTTGGAAGACCAGCTTGGGGATGATTTGTTTTTCGAGTGTTACCGGTGTTTGAATAGTATTACCGCCGTCAACGATCAGGCAATGGATCAGCTGACGAACAAGCTGACGGAGGAACAGCGACGGTTCTTGCCCCTTATTACGCAGTTGCTAGTGTGCGAGGACGCCATCAATAAGCAAAGTATGGTGAACATGTAGAAAAGCCAATACAGTTTTCTTTCTTTCTTGCTTTTCACGGAATCGTGTGTGTGTGTGTGTGTGTTTTCTTGTTTAAAAATGTATTTTATAATTATTACGACAACAACTTGATAATTTGAAGTACATATCTCTCCAATATCATGTCTTTGTTGTGGGTACTTTTCCCCTTTAAGGAAATAACAACCGTAACGATAAACATTTGCTCCCCTTTTTCTCATTTTTAAAATAAAGGGTTTAGTCATCCAGCGTAATAGTAAGTTAGTTTTTGTTTTTCGTTTCTACGTAATGATGCGATGTTCCGCGGTGTGTCGTGCCACGGCAGAGTACGGGGCGATTGTGGTGGGAGGGGGTACCTCCGGGTGTTTGATTGCGGGCCGTCTGGCCAGTGAAAACTTGCCGACATTGCTGATTGAGAGCGGTAGTGATATCCGAAAGCAGCCGGAGTGGCACCGTACGCTTCCCTGTAGCATGATCGCACACCGTGTCGCCAAGCGCGGCTATGAGGACCCCGATGTCTTGACCACCCCCCAGCGCTCGTTGAGTGGAGAGAAGGCACCGGTGTGGATCCCCACTCCCCGTGTGCTCGGCGGTCACGGTGTCATGGGCAGTCGCTCGTGGCACCTCGGCGACGCGGCGGACTGGGACGGTGCCCCGTGGGACTTTAGGGAGGAGCTGATCCCCCGCGTGCGCACCTTTGAGCGAATGGAGGAGTTCGCCCCTCACCGCGGCAAGCGGGGGAAGTTTCTCATTACCCGCCCACGAAACTTTACGCCGTATTTTAAGCCGTTCTGTGAGGCAGTCTCCCACGATGTCCCCATGATCAGCGAATTCACGAAGCAGGACTTCCGCCTCAAACAGGGGTGCGGCAGACCGGACACGCTGGTGGACTTTGACAGCGGGAAGGCAAACTCCTCCCTCCAGCGGTACGTGGTGGAGACAGTCGCCCTGAAGCGTCCGCTGTCCGTCATGTGCGGCGCAACGGTGGTGGGCATCACCGGAGAGGACGCCAAGACGGCGGTGACGGGGGTGTCGGTGCGTCTGCCGGACGGCACGCTGCAGGAGGTAAAGTCACCAGTGGTAGTGGTGAGCGGTGGCTCTGTGGGGTCGGCGAGGCTCTTGTCGGCGTCGCGGGGCTCTGTGACGGTGAAGGAGTCGGTGGGGGCGAACTTCTGGGACGTGCCTCAGGTGGTCTTGCAGTACCGCACCAAGGACCGCTCTAGTCACAACTGCCTCTTCGACCCACTGGTTAGTGCCTTCCTCAAGGCCGATTTACGGTTCAGCAAGCCAGTGTTGAGTCTACTTTCTAGTTACGATGACCTGATGGCCTTGTGGTCCCCCAAGGCGGGGGCAGCCCCGGAGGCCACCATCCTCTTTCAACCCTTCACCCTCAACAACGATGGCACCTCCCCGCTGTCGGGTGAGCATGGCTGTCAGTTCGTGGTCCGCCCTCTCCGTCCTTTTAGCAGAGGAAAGGTGAATGCCGATGGCACGGTCGACCCCAACTACTTCAGCGCCGCTGGGGACCTGGAGAACCTCCAAAACGCCGTACGCTACGTGAAGGAGCAGCTGGTGAAAAAGACACCGTTCATCCCCATCATTGGTGACCTCGTCGGGGAGCGGTTGGAGTCGTCTGGCATTAACGGCGGGTCGTGCGCCTCTGTGGTGGACCCCACCACCTTCCAAGTCACGGGAACCGATGGACTGTATCTGTGTGACGGGAGCATCATCCCTGGCGCACTGAGCGGCAATCCCATCCCCTACAAACTCGCCCTCGCCGATAAGTTTGTCGATAAATTACTAAAGAAGAAGGACGTTAGACGGAAAGTGGAAGACGCGGACGCGGAAAGCGGCGGATCGACCCGTATTGTGTATTAAATTCGGTTTCCGTCTTCACATCACACACACATACACATCTATACAACGAGGTGTTTTTTTTTCTTTTTCCTGGTTACGAGAGGTTTCCGTTTTGTAGTTACACATCATCATTTAATAGCTAGTATTGTTACATAATAATTTTTTTTTTTTCTTTCCACACTTACATTTTGCATGCAGTGCTGTTGTATCAATCCTTTCGTGATTTGTGCGTGGTGTGCCTCCATCTTTTTACTAGAACAACTTTCTCTTTCTCTTTTCGTTTTTTTTTTTCGTAAAACACTTTCGAGAACATTGCCCAAGAAAAGATTTTTTTTAAAATTATTTTGCTGCGTTTGTTCTCATTAGTTCAATAGTATTATTGTTCGTTGCTTTTCCTTCGTATTGTGATTATTCTCCTTTCATCAGTTAACTATCCACGAACATGATGAACTCCGGTCAACGAGGAGGCTCACGAAGACCGTCCGGCATTCCTCCCCCATTAGACGAGGATACCATCAAAAACCAAAACAATGTGAATCCCGGTAATTTCACCCTAGTCCCGCAGGAGCCGCCGTTTACGGTCGCCAACGGTATTCCCTCCCCCACCTCCACCATTGTGGACACCCCCATGGCGATTGCCTCCCTGCTGCAGAACCAGCCACACTCCCAGCAGCAGAACCCCCATCCCCAGGCCATGCAGCTGGAGCAGGACTACCTGGCCACCAGGAACACCTTGCAGCACTGCAGCCGCTACGTGCTCCTCTCCGTCCTCACCACCCTCTTAGACGAATACCCCATGCAGCTGACGGTGCCGATTAGAATGCGACTGGAACAGGCGTTGATGCAGCGTCAGGGGATGGTGACGTCCCCCAACAACAATGCGAGCAACTGCTCTAGTAACCGGAAGGCGCCGGCATTCCAGGCGAACCCCGCCGCGGACGGTGCCGCCGCCTCGTGGGGCAATGCCCCTAACGGACAGACCAGCAATCCCATCTCCCCGTACAACAATCAGAGTCCCAACCACCGCAAGCCCCGTCACAAGAATAAGGAGGAGGACCAGGAACTCTGCTCGGTGCACCAGAGTATGCGAGCACTGAAACACTTGCAGAAGAATCCTCAAACGGGTCTGTACGAGTGTGTGCACGGCTTTCACTGCCTGGTCGAGGGAGGCTCCTCCCCTAGCAAGCCAGCGCACCAGTCGTACAACAACAGTGCATCCAACCACGTAGCGGCATTCAACAGCGGTCCACCGGATCAGCTCAAGGGATTTTCGGCGGTGCACGTCGACAGCAACGCCGACGCCGACCGCTACGATGAGGGTCAAGACTTGAAGGAGCTGCAGGACTTACTGCAGAGCGTTCGGGACATGGACGAGGACGAATAAGTTTGGCACGAGATATACTTCCTTACTGAATCATATATATATTATCACCATCGTTACCACTAACGAGTTTCGGGGTCTCTCTTTTTTTTTTTTTTCGATTCAAAAAAAAAAAAAAAGAAATGAAAAAAAGAAGCCCTTTTTGCTTTACATTTTTAGTACAGTATCCTGCCAGTATAGGACACGACGTAAGACATACGCGTTCATTTTTTTTTTTTCCTTTTCCGGTTCAACACGGATAAATGTAAAATAGATATCTACTTTTTATTTTCACTATATGAAGAAACGAATAATTAATAAAAAAAATTTGTAAATTTATTCATGCACAAGGGAAAATAATAATAATCAAAAACTGAAGGGAGAAAAGTGATAGGTGCATGTATTAATTGTATATATGTTCTTTTTTTTTTATGTGAGTGAGTGTGTGCTTTCTTTTCGATATAAACTTACTTTCTTTGTGGAGAAAACAAAGGTTCAAAAAAGAAAAAAAAAATATGAAATAATAGTGAGGAGAGAACTTTGTGTTTCTACACTTCTCATTTTTTTGACCATGTTTAATAAAATAATTTGTTAAAAACTATAATAATAATAATAATAATAATAATAATAATAATAATAAGCAGCGGCCAAAACAGGGAAAACAAAATGTGCCGTATTGTATGTTAATTATATTCATTGATTTGTTGTGCTCCCCATTTGTTTTTTTTCTCCCTAACGAATATATATATGATGCAAAAGTGGGCGGTTAATATATTTTTCATATATGTAGTTTCAGTTTTCATGTTTTGTTTTTTTGTAATTGTACAGTGCGCTTTCCTTCCCCTTTTCCCGTCAGTGAACCACAATAAAATGTAATTGTCAGCGGTCGAGGAAAAGTGATCATTATTAACAGCTTTTATTGGTGCATCTGTCGTAAAAAGGATATCTGTGGAGAAAGAAAGATTTTTATTATTATTACATGTAAACAACAATAAACGAACGAGAAAGTCAATGTTTATCTGATTGCTAGACCGTACAAACCCCGCGCGAGGATTACTCTTATTCCTTGTAAAAAATAAAATAAATATAATATAACACTAAAACTAATTCCATTAAATCTGTTTTCGTATATTTCTTCGCACATATAACAAAAATTAAATTGAAAGTGGAAGTTGCCTCTTTTTCTTCCTCTGTTGCCCAATGCGTATTTATTGTGATGGTTTTCATTTCTCCCATTTTCACCTCTCCGCGTCTTTCCTATTCAGTCAGCTTTTTTTTTTTTTTTTTTGAATTAGGCGCTTCCACCATTGCCTGCCGCACACTTCCATTTATATTCCATATTGGCACCTACTTTATATTCCTAAAACCCTTCGTGCGTGCTCAACATGACCGACGGCTGCACGTTATATCGCTGTCCTCCCACGCTATCCCTCCCCACCGGTGACCCCCACGCGTTGGCGCTGGAGACACTCTTTAGGTTCGCACAGGTGGGGTACACCACCGTAGAGTCCTCTTTTCGGAATTTGAAGTTAGATATCTCCCAGGGAGACAACAAGGCGGAGCGCCAGACCTACGAGGGCTTCGCCTCCTGCTTCTCCTACCTGGTGAAGACCCTGCACGTGGAGAGCGTACAGGGGGATCTCAAGCCGGTGCTCACCTGCATTGAGGCGATCGCGGTCAAGTGCCTGTTTCCCGCCTTTATCTTTCTGACCCACTTTGAACCTAGCATCTACAACACGTCGATTCGTAAAACGGTAGCCCCGAAGGTGTCGACCTTCTGGGAAGGGATGACGAACAGCTATCGCACCAATGTGTTAAAGTCCAACGTGTTTTACTACACCGGTGAGCCCAACGTGACGATCCCCTCGGCGGTGCTGTCTGTTATGTCGGAGAAAAAGATGACGGAGGTGTTGGAGGAGGTGGAAAAGTCCCTGAAATCATTAGAACTGCTTCACATTTCCCACACCCGCGCCGATGAAACGTTTATCCTTGGCACCGCTCGCCCTAGCGTAGCGGACGCGTACGTTTATGCCGGGGCCTCCAGCTTCCTTCACGCGGACTTCAGCGCCTCGATTCTGTTGATTGCCTTCCAAAAGCGCATTCGGGACGAGTGCCCACTTCTTACCAAATATGTAGAAAAATTACGCGTCATGCTGTACGAAGAGTACAATGGCACATACAATTTAAAGCCGTGCGTGCTGCCCGATGAGAGCGCGGCGGACCTGCGTAGGCTGGAGGGTCTGTACAGCAGGGGACGACTGCCGGCGCTGGTGTGGACCGGCGTATTCGCTACCATTTACTTTATCACGGCGAATGCCGATATGTTTACGGTGGATTTAGTAGAAAGTGATAGTGAGGAGGGAGAGGAAGAAAAGAAGGAAGAAAAGAAGGAGGCCCCTGTCGCGGAGTCATAGACCGTCGTATGATGGGGCGTGTTGCTCCTTCTTTGTGGGGGTGTTGCTTTTCGTTTTGCCAACGCACCATTTAATATAATTCGGTTCTTAATCTTAATCTTATGTGATCTCTTCATTCGTTAGACAAAATGTGTAGGGGTGCGCGCTCCATCTGTTTTGTTTTTGTGCTTGTTGGGTGCCGTGGTGGAACTCTCCTGGGAAAATGATTATTCTATCTCTCTCTCCTTTTTGTGGTTTTGTTTTCGCCTATTGCGGTGTGCACTGAACAGCAATCCGTCAAATAAAATAATAGTATAGTAGTCGCCGTATGCAGGGCGTCGACGTTAGTAAAGCCTGGGCGGTGTGCCCCGGGGCGCGACCCTCCGTTGGAGTCGCCCACCTCCCCCACGGCACGGTACTGACCACGCGAGAGTTTTCGTCCGTCACCAATCTAGGCGTTGGATTTAGTGGAGGGGAGAAGATGGTGTACGAGGTGCTGCTGCTCTCCGCCGGTGTCATGCAGATTGGCTGGTCTGCCACACCTGGTGGTCTACCTTATAGTGAGAACGAAGGGGTGGGGGACTTCCCACTAACGGTCGCGGCCGACGGGGGGAGAGGCATGGTGTGGAGCGTGAAGGGCACTGCCGCGGAGGCACTACGGTGGAAGGCGGGCGATGTCCTGACATGCCTCGCTGACTTCTCAGCTGGCACGTTTGAGTTCCTTCTCAATGGAGCACTGTGCGCTACCCATCACTTACCCACTAAAAACAAACTTCTGCGACAAAAGGCAAAGTGGTACACGGACAGTGCCTCGGTGGATGAGCTGTTGGTGTACTACGTGGCCCTCTCCTTGGACGGAGGGGAGTCTGTCGTGGTGAACTGCGGAGAGGCACCCCTCCGCTACGGGAGATCTGGCTACCGTAGCTTAGCGGAGCACACGCATCAGAACGGACCCGTTGAAATGCGCCCGTTCGCCGTCCCGTTCCCCTCTTTCCTGAATAAAGTAATGGAGTGCGACGGTTCCTGCACGGAGTACACCGCCAACTCTTTGGATTACCTCTTGTACTACCTGCGCCGGGCGGACAAGTCGCAGTTTGCGCCGAACTTGTGCACTTTTTTCCTACAAAACCCCGAGCACCACTGGAGACCCGTGCTCATGATGCTCTACGCCCATTTGCGGGTGTTACAGGAGGGAGGGGCACCGAAGGAGGCCTACACGGACCTTTTCACGTACCTCGCCTGTTGGTTACCCCGGCAGCTGTTTACCGTTCTTTCCAAATTTCTCGTCACGGTGGTGCTGCACTACTCGGCTCAAACACAAGTCACACACCGCGAGCACTTGTCACTGTTGGAGCACGTTGTTCAGTCCGCCGAGTTTAGGAGATCCTGGGTGAGGCACCCGCTGGAGTTTCGCTGCAACTTGGTGAATTTATTCCATGTCTCCACTTGTAGCGAAAAGGAATCGAAGGAGATTTTAAACACCGCCAAGGACCCCTCCATCGTGTCGTTAGATGTGATCCGCCGTAGCATGGACTGCCTGCAAAGTCAGCAGGCGTTTTGGGCGATGGAAAACCGCATTATGTGTCTTTTAGTGGAGGATGAAAGCTGCCACCGTAGTATCTGCGCGACCGTAAAGTACTTCATCGAATGTAAGAGGACGTTTTACGAGCCAAAACGTTGCTGCCGGCACGAATTACCGTTTAGTTTCGCCCAGTACAATCTTTGCTCCACGCTGGGCTACTTGTTTCTGTCACTGACGGAGTGCGTCATGCCCTCTCCCCCACCAGTAGACGAAGAAGAAGTGTCGTCCTTGGGTGGTCTGCAGTGGAGAGCATCGGCCCTACACCTACTGTCACCCGAGTTGTTCTACCTCCGTCCTGGTGTGACGGAGCTGGACGCACGGGTGGGGGGATCGTACAAGGCGGTGTCGCAGGACGTGAAGGAAGGGATGGAGGAGGAGGCGGAGAGTGCCTCCGGTAGGGATGATCCCATGTCGGAGGAGGATGTCCCACCACCCCAAAGTGTCTCGCGACGGACCATTGCCACCTCACACCGGCGTGCGCAGCCGGCGTCGTTGGGGGTAAACTGGGGAAAGAACGCTACCGCCTGTGAGCGGCAATGGCAGGCGGTCTTCGCAAACCCACCGAATGCCTCCGAGGATGACGCTGTGCGGGAAACTTCCACGAAGCACCTTTATTGGATGGTGGTGCTGGGCGCACATAGCTACATGGAACCCGCGTTGTCGGCGTCTGTCCAGATACCGGAACAGTTGGATAACATGATCGAGAAGTATCGGTACCGGGTGGCGGGGGAGATGCTCAAGTCGCTTGATGCCTCGGTGAATTTGAACGAGAGTAGGCAGTTGTGTGCTTTTTCGGAATCGACGGAGCCGACAGTGACGCTAACCAATGATATGGTGATGCTCCTGCATACCTTCACCTCGTTTCTTTCCCTTCTGAGGTCGGGATACGGAAAGAACTTTGTGATTTCACTTGGCACAACGTTGAGCTATTATTGGTCGCGATTGCACTTGAGTGAATCGACCGACACCGTGGGCAATTCGGCCGAGTCCCCTTATGCACCAGACAAGGCGTATCTCTTTATCCCCGTAGAGGCTGTGGATCTCTTCACCAATCTGTGGGTCTTTTTCGCCACTTCCACCCCCTTCGAAGGGGAGTTGATTGGGGATTATGCCAACGTGGCACTGTCCTTTTTCGACACCGCCAGGCGGCGCGCCTTGTCTCATGCAGAAACGAGGGAGAAGGTCTATTACGGGATGACGAGTCTCCTGGGCAGAACCGAAGAGCAACGCAAGTCCGTGGCGTCTTTCCTGCAGCGGCAGATGACAGACAACCCAGAGGAATCCTTTCTCCAGACGACACTCGTGGACTGCCTCCACATTTACGCCAAGAAGGGCAACGAGGCCGATGTCACGGCGCTGAACTTTCTCTTTTCGCTGCAGCAGGCGGAGGGCTGCTTCCTCCCCCCTCCACGAATCGTAGACGAGAGTTTCTGGTGGCTGTCCGCCATCTCCGACATTTGGCAGTCCCACAGCCAACAGCCGTCCACCCGTCGTCGCCAGGTGGAGACCGCGGATGCGGTGTACGAAAAACTGTTTTCCAGTGTCATGTCCAGGCAGGACTTGAAAATGTTGCTCTTGTCCAACATCAACAAGTGCAACACCCTGCTGACCTTACTAAGCCCATCCTTGCCGGTCCGCCAGAGCGACATGATGACGGTGGAGGAGGTGCGGGAGTTTGTCTCCAAGTACAAGGTGCTGCGGAAGAATTTGTATCTTTTCGATTTCTTGTGCAAAGTGTTCTGCCTGTGTGATCAACAATCCCAGGAGGAGGACGGTAACAGCGGGGATGTCATCACCGAGGATCAATTGGATGCCCTCCGAAGGTCCGTCATGGAGCTCATCCTGCAGTCGTTGATTCGTATTCCCTTCGCCGCTGGGGTTGAGGACTCGGTCGACAACCGTACTCACCTCGCTTCCTCGGAGCAGTCCGCCGCCTCCGTCCGGACCTACCTCTCGCAGATATCCTCCTCCTCCAATTCCAAGTCACGGGCGAAGATTGTGGACAATGTTTTGCTGGGGACGACGACCAAGACGGTGACGGGTGGATTGTGAACTCGAACATTTCTTGCACCGTGACGGGACTCCTGTCCCCCATGTTCTCGGTGCTGCTCCGCGTCTTGAAAAGTTTTGGCAGTGTGGTGGAAGAGAATCCCTACCTGTCCGTGTTCGCCTCCGACTTACCCGAGCTGATCCGACGGGGAAGGGTGGCGCTCCTTCATCCATGCTGGGAGCTGGGCATGGACGGCGATGCCTCGAGGCAACTCTCCGACGACGAGTTCCTCCCAAAACACGTCCAGGAGTCGATTTACCACTTGACGCAGTTGCTCCCCGTCTTGGAAGGGGAATCGGCCCGATACTCCGCGAGTGGCAACAGCAGGAGACCAAAGTCCAAAAAGTCTTCCGCGCGGGAGGGAAGACCATCAACCACCGCCGGACAACGGGATGAACTGGTTACCACGTCGGTGGCGTTCTCCGGCGGTGTGTGTCAGATCTGTTTAGAGGCAAAGGCAGATACTCGTTTTGTCCCGTGCCGTCATGAGTGTTGCCGCATGTGCTTTGCCATGTATCGTAACAGCCTCATCGCACAGGAGGATTCTAATATGGTGTGTTTCTTTTGTAAAGCGAAAATAACGGGTTTAAACGTGAACGACTCGGATTGACACCAAATCACTGTCGCATTGTTTGTAGTTCGGCGGAAGAGCACACTTCGATAATTGTTTTTTTTTTTTTTTTTTTATTTGCACATTTTTGGACTCACCAGTCCTTGTATCATTATCATTATTTTTTATAGTTCTGCCTGCACATTATTATTCTTGTATATTTCCTTTCTTGTTATATTACCACATTATCCGTCACTGTTCCATTCACTACGCATCACCACTGCCACTTTTTTTTTTTTTGTGTGTGTGTGTGTGTGTGGGCGTTTAACACACCGCTGATATATTTTCTTCCCTTTTCTTCTTCTTCTTCCTCGAAAGAGTCTTCTTTTGTTTTTAGTAAAATAATTTTCTTTTCCTTACAATGCAGGGTTCTTGGGCAGTCCTAAAGAAGAACTGCGTGAACTTCTTCCCCGGGATGCTCCTTTTCGCCAAGGAGTCCCAGCAGGCGTTCGCCACGTGGCAGAAGATCTACAACCGTGGCTACACCCACGGTCCCCAGGAGTTCCACGAGCAGAGTGAAACCTACTCTCCCGACTTTTGGAAGAGAGGCCACAGCCAGGATAAGAACATGTGGGTGGACAAAAATCTTAGTGAGGAGGTTTCCCAAAAGGAGATTGCGCAGCTGATGCGCATTAAGGTAGATGTGTGGCGCATGTCCCACGTCGCCGCCGCCACCGTTGTCTTTGGCGGTTATGCGCTTCCGTTCGCCCTCTTCTGGCTGGCCAACGACACCTGGACCCCGTCCGTGCTGAACGCCACCAAGGAGGAGAAGAAGGCGTGGCTCGAGGCGCAGGACCTGTACCGCTACCGCAGCACGCCCTCTTACATCACCGACACCAAGTGGTACTTTGACTTCCATGCCTACCCCTTCACCCCCGTCCAGGAGCGTGCCTGGGATGACCTCTTCGAGAAGAACGACGTCCGCCGCGACCCCAACGTGATCCGCCCCGCCGCGGAGATGTACGACGGCTTCATCAAGTTCGAGACGATCAAGCGCAAGTCCCTCCGCCACCTCTCCCGCTGCATGAACATCCCCACCTTCCCCATGCTCACCCGTATGTGTAACAGTACCCGCGTCCGCGACTACTGGAACCTGGCGTGGAATGAGGATTACATGGTGATCACCCAGAAGCTCCACGAGAAGATGTCCGACGAGGAGTTGGCCGACTACGCCTGGAGACGCTTCCTCGCCCCCACCGACAAGGAGCTGACGAGGGATCAGATCATGGAGCGCGTCCAGGACTACCACACCTTCCTCGGACCCAAGTTCGTGGAGGAGGGCAAGGCCCCCAACCTCATCATCCTCACCAACTACGTGCTCGGATACTACAACGACCCCGCCTTCCTCACCGAGGACATCGCCTCCCTCGATGGAAACGACTACGAGTACATGCAGCACCTCGGCAAGGATGCGTTTCTTCGCCGTCTGGAGTTTGAAAACGGTCCTCTCCGCGACCAGGTGGAGGCCCACACACAAAAGCTGATCGCCGAACGCGCTGCCGCCCAGGAGTCCGCTCAGCCCAAGGTAGAAGCCTAACGTAATTGAATCCTTTGTTTTTTTTGCGTGTTTCTTGTTCTTTTTTTTTTTTTTTCTTCGAAAGCAAAAGAAACAAAGAAAGAAAAAGGTCACGGCAAATACCAAAGTTTTTTCATTTTTTTTTTAATCTTTATATATAGTATGTAGTGAAGGGAGATTTATGCCAGCATATGCTGATAATAGGTAGTAAATTTAAAATATTTTTCCACATTTTCGTTTCTGGACCAACCATTGTGTAACGCCTCGCATGGGGGAACGTCTTGTGCAGCTCCTTTTATTTTCCATCCGTTTTTCTTTTTCTTTTTATTGGAAGTTTAGTTCATTTATTAAGAGTTTTATCCGTATATTTCGATGAGCGGCGAGCTAGCAGACTTCGACGGTGATGACGTTAAGACCACCGTCGTCTCCAGCAACGTTGGCGCAGGCATGGGCACCCACAGTGCTGCCGCGCTAGGTGGCTTTCAGGACTTCTGCCTCAAGAGCGAGTTGGCGAATGCGATTCGTGAGAATGGTTTTGAGCATCCGTCGGAGGTGCAGCACCAGGCCCTCCCCAAGGCGATGTTTGGCGGTGATGTGCTTGCCCAGGCCAAATCCGGTATGGGTAAGACGGCTGTGTTTGTTTTTGCGTTACTGGAGCAGCTCGCCCCTCCCCCGGAAGGAAAGAAGCCCTTCTGCCAAGCCATCGTGCTGGTCCACGCCCGTGAGTTGGCGTACCAGATTGAGCAGGAGTTCAAGCGCTTCAACAAGTACCTGCCCTACGCCACGACCAGCGTCTTTTTTGGTGGTATCCCCGAGGAGGAGAACATCCGTCAGCTCAAGAAGGAAGTGCCCGCCATTGTAGTCGCCACCCCTGGTCGCTTAAAGGCCCTCATTCAGCGCCGGGCGCTCGACGTATCGCACGTCAAGTGGTTCGTGGTGGATGAGTTCGACCGTTGCCTAGAAGATATCAAGATGCGCCAGGATGTGCAGACCATTTTCATGAAGCTGCCCAAGGAGAAGCAGGTGATGATGTTTTCCGCCACCATGACCCCCGAGATGCGCGACGTCGCCAAGAAGTTTATGAACAACCCCACCGAGGTGTACGTGGACCAGAGGGCGAAGCTCACCCTTCACGGTCTGGCGCAGTTCTACATGAACGTGACCGAGGAGAAGAAGATCTCCAAGCTGTGCGAAATCCTCGACGCCGTGGAGTTCAACCAGGTGATCATCTTCACCTCGTCGGTGGAGCGCTGCGAGGCCCTCGCGATGCAGCTACGCGCCCTCAAGTTCCCTGCCCAGGCCATCCACTCCCGCATGGAGCAGAAGGACCGTCTTCGCGTGTATGAGAGCTGCAAGTCGAACGAAACCCGTATTGTCGTCTCCACCGACCTCTTCGGCCGTGGTGTGGATATCGACCGTATCAATCTCGTTGTGCAGTTCGATATGGCCTCCGACCCCGATTCCTACCTTCACCGCGCCGGTCGCGCTGGCCGTTTCGGAACGAAGGGTCTCACCATCGCCTTCATCACCGAGGAGGAGAAGGAAATCAAGCGTGAGAACCGCAAGTACACCGATGGTGGTATTCTGAAGGAGGTCCAGGACCGTTTCGAAATGCAGATTGGAGAGCTGACGGACATTAAGACCCAGCTGAACGAAAGTCAGTACATGAATCAGTAAAACGAAAAAAAAAAAAAAATAACAGTAACGCCCGTACCTATTTCAGAGGTATAAGATTTATGACTTATAAGCATTTTTTTTTTTTTAAAGGTAAAGTATCTCTTGAAAAGAAAAAAAAAAAAAAACAAAACAAAACAAAAAAAAGTATAAAAAATTATTAAGTAATGAAAAAAGAAAGATAATATAGACAAGAGGAAAATCGCTAACCGAAGCATTAATAAAGATGTGGAGCTCATTATATTATAACTGTACAGGTGATTTTACGATTGTTAGATATATGTACTTGTCAAAGTCGTGAATATCCTTCTGCCTTTTTGTCTTGTAATGGTTTGTTCAATTTCACAGTTTTTTTTTTTTATTAGGTGCCCTTTCTTTCTTTCCTTTTTACTGGTTTAGGTTTTTTTTTTGTTTTTGAGTTTACAACAGACATGCATTTGTATTCAAAGGACCAACAGGCCTTTCACCTCACTAGAACGAGGGCGGAGAAGTGGTTCACCAGGGTCAACACGCTCCTAGTCGCCGTCCAGCTGGCGTGCTGGCTGTGCGCCATTATCCGGACGGCGTCCAATGGGTCCAATTCAATGCGCAACTCTCTTTTCGTTCAGTCCGACCTGCAACTGCGGGAGGTGTACCTGACCGCCAACTGCTCCTACAATGTTACACGGACACACGCCTTTTTTAATAACGTGACCTTCACGATGAGCCCCGACAACATTGAGTACTTTGTGAGCCGCGGTGTTCTTAATATCCGCTACCTCATGGCGATCACTGGCGTGTATTTGGTGGTTAGCGCGTGGAACAGAGTTTGGTTTGAGACGAATACACACGAGATACGGTACCACTTTGTGATTTTCCGAAAAGATATGGTTTCTACGTGGGAGATACTCCTGCTGGTCATGGGCCTCGTCATCACGTTTGGGGTGGCAGAGGAGAACAAAATCATGGGCGACTACTTGGAGTACTGTAACGGCCAGCTGTACCAAGGGGTGTACAGCTCCGTCCTCCCATACGTGGAGCTGTATGTGTCGTATTTTATTTCGGTAGCCGTCACGGTCATTAATATACTGGTGGCCTGCGCGAACATGATCAAGCATAACCCGCGTAAAAAGTTGCTGAAGGAGGACGCTGAACGACAGCAACACATTAGAGAGATGATGGAGCTGAAGAAGATGGAGGCAAATGCGCGACAGACCTCCAGCAGCAACGAACCGGCCCCCATCTACGCAACGGACATGGCCCCGGTGGGGGTCAGCTACGCGGACGGTAATTTGCAAATGAACCCCCAATACACCAACCTGGACCCCCTCGAGCAGGACGACATGCGCAACGGCAATATGGAGGACTCCGTCCACAACAATCCAATGGACCCCGCGTACGACACTAGAAACACGCCTCTCTCGCAGGGCGCCTACCGCCTCCAGGAGGTGGAGGACGAGGACGACGATATATTTATAGACAATTCCGCCAACTCGGGAGGTCAAAACAACAACACCAACAACAATAACAGCAATAGGAACCCGCACGATCCCCGCGACGGTGGTCGTGCAATGATGTCGCGGGGGTCGGATGCCTCTACCGCCCTTCTTGGCAACCGAGACAGTCTCTATTTAGCGCCACCCTCCTCTGACGGACGAGGGAAGCGACTCGAACCTCCGTCCCCTCCCTTTGACGATTACTCCGACAATCGGAATATCCCTCCACCAAGTTATTAGATCATGAATATCCGTTTTTCTTTTTCCTTTTCAGTATATTAAATAGAGTAGAATGTTTGTTTTTTTTGCTGCGTGTAAGTTTTTTTTTTTTAAAGTCTTTACCCCCGTGTTGGACCACCTCGAAGCGACATGTGTGGTAACCATGTTTTTTTTTTTCAATTCGTTACGTGAAGTTGATTTTTCCCCTTTCCCCTACCTCTTTTTATTCTTTAAAACGAAAGGTTCCCGACAGCAATAATATGTCTCAGCCCCAGGAGTACTTCCGTGCCCGCGGTGTGGATCTCACCATCCAGCACCAGAAGGCCTACCAGCACCAGAGCGCCGTGAATGAGAACCTGCACACCCCCAGCAAGAAGCACGTCAACAACTCTGGCCACATCCGCTACTCCAAGAAGATTGGTCTGGGCTTCAAGACCCCCAAGACGGCCATCAACGGCAAGTACATTGACCGCAAGTGCCCCTTCACCAGCAACGTCATCATTCGCGGCCGTATCCTCCGCGGTATCGTCCACGCCAAGAAGATGCAGCGCACCATTGTGATCCGCCGCAACTACCTGCACTTCATCAAGAAGTACCAGCGTTACCAGAAGCGCCACAAGTCCTTCGCCGTGCACTGCTCCCCGTGCTTCGACCCCAAGATCGGTGATGAGGTCGTCGTCGGTCACTGCCGCCCTCTCTCCAAGACCATCCGCTACAACGTGCTCGAGGTCGTCTCCAAGACGAATGCGGATAAGGTCGGCAAGAAGTTCGCCAAGATCTAAGTGATGAAAAGTGTTTCGTGGAACCTTTTATAATTCTTTTTCATTTTTATGTTTCAAATTTTTAATGGCCCTTTGCTCTTCTCGTGATATGATTTGAGGTGAAGTCCTCACCCCCCTTTTTTTTTTTTGAAACCGTCATCGTCCCCACATACGATTCTTCTGTCCTCTCGTTCTTCTGCTTTTTTTTTTTTTTTTTACTAGGTACCGTTTTTATAAATAAAACATATAGAAGCCGTTTAGTCGCACATCATGTGCGCATGGCGCTTTAACGCTGCAAATGCTAATACTTCTAGTCAATTGCCTGGCATCAATTCAGGCTCAATCGCGGGTGACTTTCTGAGGAAAAATGCGGTGGAATCCAAAGGTTCGTTTCACAACAAAAACGTCGTCTACAGCGACGAAGAAGACGATTACTCGGATGAAATAAGCGAGGAGGAGGAAGAGCGGGTGGTGGCGCCACCGCAGACCACAAAGGCAAAGATACCGGCTGCGTCCCCTATTGCTTCCATCATGCAAAAGGCGGCAGCAAAATCTGTGGTACCACAGCCTAAGCTGACCACGAATAGCACTACCCGCGCCTCACTGGCAGCGAATCTGTCGAGGCAGCTGTTCAAGACGAACGGGATGGGGAAGGAGGCGGCGCATGCCGCGGACGAGGACGACTACGACGAGGAGGATTTAGATTTCCTCTCGCCAGCCGACCAGGACTTTGTGCTAGACACCCGAGACTTGTTTGATGATGTGGACCCGGAGCTGCTTTCTACAAAGTTTGTCCCTCACGAGCACGTGGTGGGTGTGATTTCCTCCGAGGTGCCCGGGGAGGAGGCTGGTCCGGAGGAGATTGAGGACAACTTGGCACCGTACGAGGACCTGGAGGAGGAGATTGACCTCTACCTAAACGCCTATATCGAGGAGCACCATGAAGAGTTTAACACCTCCATCTCTGACTTTTCGGAAATGATTCTTGCCGTCTCCAGCAGCGACGACACTCTAGCGCGGCTGAAGGTGATGCTGGCGGAGGCCTCCATGTCGCTGGAGAGCCACGCGGAGCAACTTCGTGTCCTCCGTCTGCGGGCCGCCAAGTCCCTTTACATGTCCGAAAAACTGCAGAGACTGCAGGCGGCTCTCTCCACGGAAAGCGACGTGAAGGATCTGTTGCAGTCCCACCACTACCTGAGCGCCGTGCTGCTCTTGAAAAAGCAGGAGCGAAGCTTGAGTTCGTACCTCAGCGACGTCCGCGCGACACAAGGGCTCAACGAGTACGTCAGCGCCACCCTTGCAACGGTGCACTCCTCACTCATTGACGATTTATTAGCGTGTGTGTTCCGGCAGGATCACCTCCTCGACGCCGATACAATGCTCATGGAGGAGTTGATGAACAGCGAGAAGGATGGCGAGACCAACGCACCCTCCTCGAACGTGCTGAATACGGTGAGAAAGTACTGGCAAATTGCAGATTTCGAAGAGGAGGTAAAAGGCGGTGCGAGCCCGGATAAGTTCTCGTTAGCCGCCATCATTGACACGCTGATCGACGACCCCAACAACAGCACGGTGCATAAGGATTACCTCAAGTTCATCCCACTCTGTGTGAAGACCCTCAACCTTCTCGACAAGATGGACTACTGCCATGAAGCCTTCTTCTCCAGGGCGACCCGCAGTATTGAGCTGTTTATTGCCCGATTTATCAAATTGTACGACGCGTACAGACGAAGGTCCATCAGCAAAAAGGCGGTTTCGGGCGGGGACGGCTCGGCGACCGTACGAGCGATCAAGGTGCGTGCCTACGACATTACGAGTGACATTGTGTCATCGGATGAGGCGATTGCTACTATACAAGCACGGGACGTGCAGGCGATGCTGTCGGCCATGTTCAATGAACTGGAAAAGATGCTGCGCAATGCGGACTATCTCTACAAGGTGATCATTGTGAGTCAGTTTCCCTTTGTTTCCCCCTTCATTGTCAAGCCGGTCCCCTTTGACGCGGAAGAAACCTCTCGTGAATGGGATTTCACAGATTTCAAGATGCCGGTGGAGGAAGACTTCTTGTCCAAAATAAAGGACTCGGTCTACACCGTGGATCGTCGCATCGACGACACGACAGAGTTTTCTGAGGAGGACGTCAGCACGTACAAGCTGCTCCGACAGTTTTTTGATGTCGATGCCTTTTTTGCAAAGCTGAATACACCAGAGGGCGATGCCAAGGGTAGTACATTTACCTTTGGTGAACTGTACAAGCACATCGAAGAGTGCGACAACAATGTGATGCTCAACTATGGCAATTCCGTGAATAGAGCCGGCTTGGATAAGGTGAAAAGCGCACTAAAAGAAGAGTTGAGTAATGTATTCCGCATCGTGCTGGTGTCGAAGGTGAAGTTTTTACAGCAGGAATGGGATTTACAGGTGCTGTGGACACAGCTGAACTATCATGTGGAATTTGTCTTTCACGTCCTGTGCGATGCAAAAGATACGGACGAGGAGGCGGACGATCTGGTGACGCTGCAGCCGTTTCTTAAGCAAAAAAATCTTGTTCGGCGTGTACAGCGCACGGCGGCCATTATGCAAAGCGGGGATAAACCCTCCGCGGACGCCGATATCCCACTGGACCGATTGCTGAACACCTACGAGTCCACCGGACTTCTTCGGTTAGTGGAGGAGACGGGCAGTGTGTCGTTCAGTTTGGTGGGGGCGGTGAAAAAGGCACAGAACGACATCAAAAAGGCTAACGCGGGACAGGCACGGCAGTACGAGGCAATGTACAGCGAGTCCGCCAAGTTGATGGCGTTGACGGAGTCTGGTGGCGGCGGTACAGGTGGGGCGGACGCACCTTTGGTGCTGCTGCAATCGACCCTCCTCCGAAATTGGTTCGTGTTTACCGCAATGAACATTATTTCTTGTTACGAAAGTGCCTACCGCTTTTACTCCCGATGCTGCGACCGGGTTCCCGAGTTCAAACTACTCAACCAGGACGATAGCGTGCTGGGCTTCTTCAAGAGGTTCCTCCGCGGGACGTATATTCCACTCCTCCATTCCTTCCACTCCGGCCAGCTGCAGCGTCTCTTTAATGAGATGGGAGACATTGACAAGGCGACAAAGGCACCGTCCTCGGATAGCACCAAGAAGACGGCCGAAGAAAAACAGGATTCGTCGTGGCCTACCGTCCCCAAGTCCGACACCCGCTACCCCGTGCTCTCCGCCGTGTACTATGTTGGCCAGGTGCTAAAAAAGGTCGCCAAGATCAGAGCCGTGCTGCCCGATCAGCTGGTGGAGGATGTCGAAATGAGTTCTTCGGAGGCCTTGATATCCGAACTGGCTGTTTTTATGAAAAAGAAGATTCAAAACTTGGGGATGGGCACCATCCAGTACAAGATACTGAACCGCGCCTTCGAGGACGCCTTCGCGTCCATACCCAACAGTCAGTGGTCAGCGCTGACGGACGAAGAGCATCTACTCCAGTCCCACCAGTTTGTGGATCGAGATTTATACCTTTACTATGAGTACAACAGTTCCCTGCGCACGAGCGGTCACGAGTACAACCAAGCTTCCACCGCGGACTCCCTCAAAGAGTTGGAAGGAGTAGCCGACGACGGCGTGGATGAAAGTGTTGGATCGATCAACGCGAAGGATCTTTGCCTTCAGTCCGACAGCGCTGTCATTGCACTTTCGCTGATGTGCTCCTCCATGGAGTGGCTGTGTGAGACGGTGCTCGTCAACCTCTGGCCAGAGCGTTACGACATGTTTGATTACACCAACTGCTCCGTTCCAGGTTTCTTGTTCAGCAAGCAGCTAGCCTACGCGGACTCCACGTCGAACAGCGATGGGGTACGCGGTGAGCAGAAAGTTCGACTGTCTGGCCATCTCAGACGGTTATGTACCTTGTCACAAGTGTGCCTGTTTTACCTTTCCATAGAGTCTCGATTTACCGCGTTTCAGTATATACCCCAGTTGAGAGATGAATCCTACAATATCGCGGTCCTTTCAAACTCGGCGGATAACTTTGTCCAGGCATACGTCCGCCGAATGACGAATTACTACTCTTTGCTCAGACAGTATTTGAGTAAAAAGAAGATCAAATACACCGCCCTGACAGTGGGGAAACCGGTGAGTGAGCTGGTACTGATCGAGATTGCCCACTTACGGGACAAGGCTATCACCACCGCTGGCGTGGGTCGCCTCCGGACAGACTTGCTCGTCATGCAGACGATGCTTCAACTGATTCTTCCTACCGATTTAGAGTTACGGGAGACGGTTAGCCGTTACTTTGCCCGACCTGCCATCTTCCTGCATTACATTCTAAACCACGATGTGGTGAATGACATTGTGTCTAGCAGTGACTACCGACGGTTTTCCCCAGCAGAGATTGAAGTACTGATTCGATTAGTATTCCGACAAGTGTCCGGCGCCAACGATGACGCGCTGGCCGTCCAAAACATTGCAACGTTTAAAAAGAAGGTGAAGAGCGTGGAGGCCACAAGGGAGCAGTTACACAACAGCCCCGCGCCGTCGGCCACCGCAGGTGGGAAACCCGCTCTGCCGCTAAAGCGAGAGGCGACGGCTAATGTGGAGGAGACAGATTTGACGATTCGAAGGACGGAAAAACAGCCACCACCATCAAGAAAGGTGGATACGGTTAGCACCCCACCCTCTATTCTGGTGAAACCTGGCGACGGGGGTGTCCCAACGACCACCACTGTGGCCCAGGAAAGCGAAGAAGAGGAAAGCGAAGAAGAAGAGGAGGAGGAGGAGGAAGAAGAGGAAGAGTCGATGGAGGAAGAAGAAAAGGAGGTCCCCGTAAAAGAGGAAGTACAGGTGAAACCGACGCCGCCCTCCAACTTTACACTAAATTTAACCAAATACAAAGATCCGACGATGATTAACAGCGTTGCCCCGCATACGTCTACCAGCCCTCAACAAGATAAGCCAGCGGCACCCCACCCCCAAAAGGAGCCGCCGAAGGCAAGTAAACCAGACAGTACATCTAGCTATGAATACGAGGAGGTGACGGAGGAAGAGGAATCGAGTGAGTATGAGTATGAGGAAACCAGCGAAAAGAAGGAAAGCACAAAGGAGGAAGAGGAGTCTTCCGGAGAGTACGAATACGAAGAAGTCACGGAAACGGATAGCTCTTGACATACTTTTTTTTTTTTTTGTTGTTGTTGTGAGTATTTTTTATATGCTCTTTACGTTTGTTTGCTCGAGTTTTTATGGACACCCGTTGTTGTCTTTACGGTTTATTGGTATTGTTGCTTTTGATATGACAGCCCTTTGAGAATAATATCCCCGCCTTCTTCCATTCCTTGTGTGTTTAACTTTAGCGTGCCTAGAATCACTTTTTTTTTTTTTTTTTGCTTTCGTCCCCCCACCAATGACCGACGGGGAAATTGACGATACCTTTATCGGTGGTGTATACAATGTGTACGAGGGACGGATTCTTGTGGGCCCTTTGATAAATGTGGAGACCTTTATTTCAAAAGCAGAGGGATCCAAGTTTGTAGACATTGCCCTACCGCCCGTCTCCAGTCGCTGTGTGATCAGCTGTCTGCCATTGGCGGAACCGACGAAAGTTGAAGTACCCTCCGGTGCAAACCAAACCAACCCCGGCCCCTCGAACCCTGGGGCCGACACGACCAGACCTGGTACCCAATCGGCGAGTGACTTTATCGCAAAGCTAAAAGAAAAGCGAAATAGCCTGACGCTGAATAGAGGCCAAACCCATACACGTCCACCGACAGAGGCAGAACTGCTCCGTGATGCGAATGTTAAGAAAGTTTCGGAAGACAACTTCAAGCTGAAGGAATTGGCGGATAAGGTGCTGGGGGAGGGGCACTTCTTTTCGTGCACCTTGTCGGCCGAAAACGCAAAAGATGACGGCGTGAAAGCGGGGCTAGACTTTATTCGAAAGTGTCTCGAGAGCGATGACGCGTCGGTTGTTTATATTTACTCCGAGACGGGGAGGAATAGGGCCAGTTGTTTGGCGATGCACTACCTTCAGGAGGAGAAGAAGGTGTCTGTCAGCGACCTGACGAAGCGTCTTCCTCTGGGCACTCCTTACATTCGCCACATGGTGTCCTTCATCGTGAACGACGACACAGCGGCGGACTCCTTCAATGCGGACAGTTACTTCTTTTCCTATTTTTGCAGACGGTACAGCAATCTGAAGGAAAGTGACATTCGGGCCGCGATGTTGACTTGTCCGCAAGAGTATATAAAGATTGACCGCATATTAAATGAACAAACCGTATTTCTTGCCAGCTCTGAAAAAAAATTTTAGACTGCTTCAGAGCCGCCGGGGAAAATGATAGACAATGCTAAGATCCATTTATATTTATTGAACCTCATTATTTTTGTTACTATTATTTTTAGAGAGAAGAAGGTGAATCGTCCTATGTTTCGGGTTGTCAGCTTTTTTTTTTTTTTTTTTGTGCCTTTCTTGTTGTAGATTCTTCTCCCTTCTCCTTTTTTCACGCACGCCAGAAAGAGTTTCTAGTATATATATTCACTTCAACGTGATGCAGTGCTCTTGTGGAAAGAAAGTGCGATACTGTCCATGCTGTGGAGAGCCGTTGGAGCCCACCTTCGCTGTGGGGCGGAAAGTGACGAGTGCGGAGGACAAGCCCGCCAGCTCAAGTTTGCCACTCTGGGCGGAAAAGTTACCACGGGAAGAACTCTCCGGTTTTCAAATATTTGTTCACTTGAACGGGAATGATTCTAGCCCGCAAGACAAGCAGTACTTTGCGTGTCGCTGGCTCCAAACACCTATTGCGGAACGCGAGACATACGAGGAAAAGGCCCGTTTGTGGGAAAAGCTACGGCGAAAAGAAAAGTGCCACCCCGCTCCGTTTCCCCACGTGAGTGCGGTGACGGAGAAGGAAGACCGTAACGCGACGCTCCCGCCACCGGCCAGTACCGACACCGAGCCCTCTGTTCCACCGAGTCATAGAAAGGATAAAGCTGCCAAACGGAGGCGGCCCTCGAATAGTTTCGATCTATTTCGTCAACAGACCAAAGGACAGTTTAGTTGTGTTTCGGAGTGTGGCGCTGCATGGAGAAAGATGAGCGCGGAAGAAAAGGCACCTTTCGACCAACAGGCGGCATTTATGCGGACAGAAAGCTACAAACAGAAAAACTAGTATATTCACTGCTCATTTCTCTATCTTTTTTTTTTTTTACTGCTATTCTTGTTTTTACGTTTATATCAGCATTCATACGACGATGGTGTGAAGCGCCATGATACTCACAGCGAATCATCGCGGAGTGTGTTATCGTGTGCTGGACTCAACTTTTCTACCTCTTGTTCTCTGCCATAGAAAGCATTACAACAATAGGAACAATAGAAATGTCATAATGACGGAGTGTTCAAGTGCGTTTGTTTACTTTTCCATATTTACGAATCAGGGTCCCCCGATCTTGCACTCGGCTAAAATTCCCGGTGCAGATAAAGACTTTTCTTTTCATGTACTGATGGACAATTCTTCCGGTACCGTCGTGGAGGAGGTGCCGCACGAGTCACTCCAGAAGATTGCATTTCCCATCTGCTTCGGCGCCTCCTCGCTTCTCTTGTTTCCAGACGACACCGGGTGTGGGAGCGACGCCACTGTGACCGAGGCCCCTCCGTGGCGACTTGAGTTGGAGGAATTGCGAAATCAAAAGAGGGAAGTGAAGCAGTATAATATCGTCCTCACCTCGAGCTTCAACGTCCGCGTGGCATCCCAAAAAGGGCCCATGTTTTCCATGCAAAACAAGCAAGCGGCGGTGGCGATGGTCGTCACGTGCCCCCCTGCAGGCGGCCACTATTCGTTTTTATTGAAACACTTCAATGTCCTGCGCACCATGCTCAATGCCCTCTTGTCTTTTGGGATCGCCACCGTGCAGCGGTTCTTCGTTCACCTCCTGACGTACGAGGGCCGAAGAGAGCACACATTGCGCCATATTTCGACGGTTCTAGAGAACCACCCCGAATCGTTGGAAATCTATGCAAAATTAAAGTCCCTTCTGGCGAACGCCCTCCACGTCACGCCGGTTGTTTGTTCTCCCGTGGCGGACGGAGACCCAAGTGCACCTACTGGTGCCCCCCTTCACAGAAAGGAGCACTTTGTGGAATCGCTCCGTAAACTTTTGCGCTTTAGTGAGCCGTTCACAACTGCCCTAGTGCTCGGCGTTTGGTGCACCCGGGACCCTAGCGAGTACGGGTTTGTGTTACGGTGGGTGAATCACGACACCCATGGCCGTTGCGCCGAGTGCGTGGATGCAGCCTCCCCGACAAGACGAGTGGAACTTCCAGGTGGAGACGGATGGGATCGTGGCAGCAGGGAGGACGACAAGGCACCGCCCAAAAGGGAGTCCGTCGAGGCAGAACGGGGAGATGCCTCCCTCCATAAAAACACTACGCCATCTAACGTGTCCTTTTTCACCGACTTACATGAGCTAGAGAAGTCCCCAGTGAGTCTGAAAAGGATTAGTCGAGTGGTCATTTTCTCGACGGATGCTGCCGTGGCACAAGATATTGTGACGCTGTGCAGTGGATTGCTGACACTGTCCACCGCCGCTAACGATTCCGAGTGTGACCTTATGGATCTTTCCGCAGGCCGCACAACCGCGTACGACTTTGCAGATCTCCCCGTTCAGTGGATACGGGAGGAGTACTCGGAGGACAAGACGACCCATTTCTTTTCTCCTTACAGTCTGGATACGGCGATTCTCTTGGTCGTGCCCCGTCTGCTGCTGTGTCGGGTCCTTATTTTGAACAAGTACGTGGAGAGTACCGTGGTTTCGATTGAGCAGCGAAGTCTCAAGGAGGTCAAGATATGCTCGACGAAAGAGCCGTTTCATTGCGAGGCAAGACTACAGGAAATCATAGTGCCAGACGGTGTGGTGTCCTCTATTCTGAAAGAATCGATTCCACTGGCAACGTCCACTGGGCGCAGTGCCCCCTGCGTCGATTCTCTCCGGAGTGCCGGCAAGTGGTACGCATGGACCTCTCTCCGACAGCACTTGCAAGCACAAGAAACCACCGGCGACTTGTCTTGTCTCTGTGATCCTCAAAACACCGGAGCATCCCCGCATCACCGCCCTTCGCGCGACGGTTCGGTTGTTGCCAATAGCGTTGGAGGAAGTCTCGGAATAGGGGAATGCCCCGCCGCCCGCTCTCCCCCAACGTGCCCTCTTCAGCTCGACTCCTGGGTCGATACTGCATTCGGATCCTCTCACCAATTTCGTCGCATTCTTTTTGAGAACTGCTTCCTTTAGGGGAATGGAATCTGACAAAAAAAAAAAAGAAACCTCCTGATTGCTGATATTCATATTTACTTTTGTTGTGTATTTATAGTGTGTTGTGACGACTTGTGATGGAAGGTATGCAATTATTCTCTAACTGAGCTGTCTTATTGTTATCGTAATATATCTTTCGATTTTTCCTTTTTTTTTTTTCGTTGTAGGAGTAAAGTAGGTTTTTTTTTTTTTTTTCAAACGAATGCTTTCTTGCCGCAGACTGGTCAGTCTGGCGTCGGGCTGCCAGGGAGCAATACGGTTTGCGTCTTCCACCGCGGATCATTATAGTTACAAGGAAGGCGATTTTTCAATCATCCCCCGAAAATATACGGTGGATAAGAAAATTGCTGTTCGCAGCTACCTCGACCGAAATAAAACGGAACTGTCTGACCGCACCTTCCTGCCGCATAAAGCCTGGTTTGAGGCGTACGCCAACGTTCCCGCCAGGTTTAACCGCCCTCATGAAAAGGAAAAGTACGATTTTTACAACTTGGAAACCAAATTGATCTGGCGGGCGTTTGACAAGCCGGAAACGATCGGAATGCTTTTACACGACGAGACAGTGAAGGGGACGCGTAGCATGTACGACGATAGGTTCATCGAGGCGGCGATCCACTACACTCGCGAAAGTAGATACTGGCGGTGCATCGGGATTACGAAGCCATTTTTCAACCAGAACACACTGCGGGCACACTGTTGGGAGGACAATGGACTGCAAGTGGGCACCCTCGTCTTGTCGCAGGCAATGCGGCACGCCCTCATGGACCTGGAGCGGGCGGTGAGGCGCAAGGAGTTGGGTCTGGAACCGAACTACTTGTGGGACCGCTGGGGGCCAATTGGATTTATTGATGGCGCGAGAAACGACTATCTCCCACGTTTTGAGCACAACCCTTACGTCGACCCGGATGGCGTCGATATCACGGAGCTGGATGTGTTACCATTCAACACCCACGAACAAATCAAGGAGCGCTATAGTGAGTTCATCTATCCTTCCCTAGATACGTACGAGCACGTGTTTCGTTCCGTCTCTCACGGCTCACTCACGCTGGCAGATGTGCCTTCTGAGCGCGCCGTGGAATTGTACAAAAAGTTGAACTCCACCGATGGTGCCCCCCCGTTAGATAACGTGGAGCTGCCCCCGGGTGATGTACGGGCCTTGTTCTATATTAGTGCCGACGACAAGTGGTGGGAGGCGGCGGAGAAGTGTGCGGATTGGGAGGCGGTACTGACCAGCCTTACTGATACCAGGGCGGAGTGTGACGCCAAGATAGACGCCGCGCGGCTCTTCCAAAACACCCGACACGACGAGAACAGAGTCCGTGCCTTCTTTGAGGAGAAGTGTGGCTTCCATGATTTCATGTACACCCCGGACAAGGAAATCACGGCGGCCGTTCTGTGCTACTTGAACGAGGTTCGACGACTGTGCACGGAAACGGAGTGGGGCAAACCGCTGGCGCTTTGCCTGACGGACGTGGAGCGGCTGGAGGTGATGGGTCGTGACAGCTTTGTCGTTTACAAGTTAATTGAGGACTCCATCTTAGACAAGAAGAGGCGCCTGTGGGCGACACGGTTCGCCGGCGACTCCAACGAAGAGTCCACGTTGGATTACTTGTTGGAGAACTTTGGCCGCCGAACGGAGCGGCAGAGCAATGTGGGCACAACTGGTGTAGAATTCGACCGTGAACAGGAACCCATCGGCCGACAGGTTCAGAGACGCGTGCTCGACTCCGACAAGACGAACAAGACCGCGGAAATTAGAAAGAAACGAGGACGGCTGTGGACCAAGAAGAAGAGTGTCTTTGATTCTTTGCACGAGAAGCAGACGCAAAACACAAACTACGCTGTGCGGTAGTGAAAACCGTTCTCTTTACAGTTTACAAGCATAATATTAAGAACTTTTTTTTTTACCCTTCTTCCCCCTTTCTTAGTAGGCCTTTCATTAAGTTACATTCTTGTGATCCACCGTCCTGTTTTTCACCCCCTTTTTTTTTTTTTACTTATGTGCTCCACTTGTTGAATCACTTCTTGCCTTCCTTTTTTTTTTTTCCAATTTTAGTCAGTGCTCTTTAGCGCCATTATTGTACCCACTTTTGTTTTTGTTTTTTTGAGGTATAGTTTTTTTTTTACCCTTTCTATTATGCAACCAAATCACATAGATGAGCTAAATACGTCGTCGGTTTCTACCCATCAGAACAGAAAAAATAATACGTTTTCCGACGACAACCACGTAGGCACGGTAAATGAGGGAGGGACATTGCGAAATAGCAGTAAGGGTTCCGATACACGTGTCGACAACCGCGAGAGCACCGTGCTTGGGTATGCAAAATATTTACTAGAGTGCTGTGAGATTGACAAGGAAATTAAAAGTATCAGTCAGTGCACCTCTAGCTTTTTTGTATTACTGTATCAAAGACTGTTCGACTGCATCATCAAAGGCATCGATAAAGCCCCCAATACAACTGAAAAGAAAAGAAAGAACGTCTCCCTCGTGCTAGAGGAGCTGAGAAATCGCTCCTACCCGCTGGATAATATTTCAGCCGAGGAGGTGGTGAAGCTGAACGAAGATCACATTAGCCGACTGATTATGGTGTTTGTTCAAATTGCCAGTGAAATGCAGGAACTGTCGGCGCAGTACCATCAGTCTCCGTTTGTGGGTGTCACCGCACCGCCCCCGGGCTATACGGTGGCGGAGGTGCCGCCGTACTTTGATGGACAAATGTACGCGGACCCGTACTACCCGGAGTACACCCACCCTCCGAGAGACGACGCCTATTTTGGCGAGACTGGCGTCGCTCACGAAAACTTCAGCAGCGGGTACGGGTCGGACGCCTATGTGAACGACGAGAACGCCACCTATTCCATCCCCACTGATGTCCTTGTGGAAAAATGGCGGGGCAATATTGAAGCGCCGTTGGACAATTCTCGTAACGAGATGGATAGAAACAGCCACAGCCTCGAAGAACGACTCTCGTCAAATTATGTGGAGAGCCAAAAGTCTGGGAGCCACGCGAGGCGCCAACCTTTTGTCTCCAGCGCAAGGCCGGCCCCCCGTCACGTGACCTCCATCCACGAACCTCCCATTGTTCAAACGGAGCGCCGTGTGATGGCGCAGCACCCGGTTCGACTAATCAATAGAGAGGCGAGGGACAAAAAAAATTGAGCGCCTCAAGGCGGCTCGGTTTGTGGGGGAGATACAGGGCGAGCTGAGGCGAAAGATGCGTCGGGGATATGACGAGAGAGTCAGTGAGATTAGAACATCCATGCAACAAACCATGACCCAATCCAAAAAAGATCAACTGGAGCGGAAGTCGCGGCTGCGGGAGGAGAATGAAAAGTACATGAGAGCCTACGCCACCCTGATGGAATCGGTGGTGAACGACCGTCGTGTCCCTAAACGGATGATGTCAGAGAATACCGCCCACCTCGCCGAGTACTACGCGGCCTCCCTGGAGGAGAACCGCCGTATGAGGATGTACCTGGAGGCGGAGCAGGAACGCAAAGACAGACACGAACTCTTGCGGTTTGCCCAGTCGATTAGTGCTTGGCAGCAACGATTTGCGTCTTAGATTTTTTTTCCCCTCTTAAATTCATATTGTACAGTTTTCTCTTTTTTGTTTCTTTACTGTACCCACTTTTTTTTACAGTTTTTTTTTTATTTTTCATTAGTGGAGGTGTCTGTGTAAGTTTCTTTTTTATGTGATTGTTTTGTTTGACGTCGCTTCATTTTTCCTTTCCTTCCCACACCTTTTCATAATTTTCTTTTCCTCGATTAGTCCATTCATTATTTTTTAACCCTATTCGTATTGGGTTTCTGTTTCTAGAATGAATCGTCTTGTTTTGCGCAAAAGCCTTCTTGCCGCCAAGCCGGTGAGATGGTTCGGTACCCGTCTGAGCGGAGTGTCTTCCATTCTCGCCTGCCCCACCCGTTATTGTTCGACACAGAGCACGAAGCCCGTTTCTGCCGTCAATGTGGAGGAGTTCACCCTGAATGAGGAGGTGGTGCAGAGGGATATGGAGAACTTGAGTAAGTGGAACACCCTTGCCGAGTCGTTGGACAGTGCGAAAGCGGAAAAGGACTCTGCTAAATTGCTCGCCGAGGTGAACAAGGGGTTGACCCTTCTGGAGGAGTTGGGGGCCATCAATGCCCCCATTCAGTGTGAGTGTCTCCTCTGCATGGAGGCGGCCCAGGTGCACTACAATGAGGGTCGATTTGACGAAGCTGAAAAGGCGGCGGAGCGAGCTAAAAAGTCTCTCCTGAACGAAAAGGAACACCTGCGAGACGCGGCCCAGATCGCGGAGATTGACCAATTTCTAGGGTTTGTCTACTGCGGACAGAATCGTCCCGAAAAGGCGCACGAGGTTTTCACGGCAGTGCTGCGGTGGATCGACGTGGACGCCAAGTCGGCGATGCCGATGCAGGCGGTGGCGGCCGTTAACTTGAGGCGTGTTGTCCTCACGGGTGTCGGGCAAAGTTTGAAGCAGCTCGCGGACAAGAAGAGCAAAAACGGGGAGGACGCCAAGGAGGATTACGGGAAGGCGCTGGACATTCTGATTGAAAGTCTCAACTTGCACATTGACGAGAATGATTTTAACTTGGTGAAGTCGACGCTTAACAATATTTTGCAGTGCTTCGAATCCATCGGCGATGCCGCCCAGGCCGTCACCACCTGTCGCAAGTACGTCAGCTGGTGCGAGCGGCACAATGATGCGGCGGGTGTCGAGGAGGGAAATAACCTATTGAAGGATCTGTGCGCCAGACACAAAATACCAGAGGAGAATTAAAGCCGTTCACTATTGATTGACTACACCATGGCTTGACGGACCCTTCTTTGTATGTCTCCGCCCTCACATTTGTCCAGTTTTAACCATAAGTGTTTTTTTTTTTTTTTCGTATTCTTTTCGTTTTGACACGGCTGCTTTCTTTCGTCGACCCTATCGGGACACCTCAATTGACGTGGTACGTTTCCATCCTCCCTTTCCCTCGTTCTTTCGTTTGTTTTTCAAGTACTACCGCAACCAGACCCTGTACAATAGATTTCATTAGATTCCCCTCCCCCTTTTTTTTTTCACCCCGGCTTTATTGGAAATGAACGTCAGCCACCCACTTGCCGACGTTTCCGAAAATTGCTGTCCGTGGCCACCACCACCACCACTGTTCGGCTTTCCGTCCAACTTTAGTTTACCGGGAGGCGACCAATTGCCTGCTATTCCGGGTCTCCCCCAACTGCACCATAATGATGGGAGCTGGCCAACACCGGGTGATGTGCCCCTACCATCCATGTTCCCGCTTCCTCCCTCCCTGCTGCCTATGCCTCCTTTTTGTGTTCCGCCGTTCATGCCAGTTGGGAGTGACGCAGGGTGGGGTTCGTCTGGACCGGTAGCAGAGCAGGGCAGCGACGCCTATCCCCCGCGTGTACTCAGCCGCAGGAGTGTGAGCTGTCAAACCCCGCTCCACTCCGCGCCGCCACGAGAGGAGGAGACGCTCCACGAACCATTGAAGAAACCATCTCAGCCGCCCCTGATGAAACCTCGTGACAATCGCGCTACTAAAGTCAGTCCCACAAAGGAGGAATTCAGAGGGAACACGAAGAGTGCAAAAACCCACGCAGATCACTTTGAATCTGTCTACCGTTCGATACGTCCCAAATGGCAATCACGACCCAAGCCGAGCGATGAAAGACGCCCGGTGTCTCCGACATCAGACAACGTTGTACGCATCAGAACATCGGTAGCTGCGTCTGAAACAGAGCGATCTCTTCAATCGTCTAGGGCGCTAAAAGACGAGCTACTGAGGTTGGAGACGCGATGGCAACAGTTGGAGGGGCTGAAGCGGGACCACAGGATTGTAGGACGGACGGAAGAGGAGCGACAGGGCCCTCAGACGGGTCGCCCCACAGCTTCCCCGTACGGAGAGTTTCACATGAACAGAGACCGAATTATGGCGTTAATCAATGAACGAAGCTCCCTCATGAGTGGCACCATGTAACAACAAGAACGAAGCAAGTGTTGTGGTATGTTCCTATACTGTTGTGTGACGGTTCATTAATGTGTCTTTATTGTGTTTTATTATTATTATTATTTTCCCCCCTTTTTTTTTTAAATCCTCAGTTACAAAAGCAAAAGCTAAAAGTATTCCGTATGGCCGCTCTCCTATATTACAACGGTGCGGTGGTGTTCGCATTTTTTCAATTTTTGGGGTTTGCCACGGCTCTCATCGCCACCCCCACTGCCCATTTCCAGTTGCCGGAGAAGGGTTGCTACACCATGTGGGGCTATCGCAAGTACTGCGGGGACATCCCGTATGACGCCACTGGTGTGGAGGCCTTTGGGTGCAGCAAGCGGGCGAGTACCATGAAGGTGGGCGCTGTTTTTGGTGTCATCTCCTCCATCCTCACCTTCACCACCTTCATCCTGGCGATTCTTCTGAATACCCGTTTCCACCAAAAACTGCCGAGACCGGTGGCGCCCATTATTATTGGCGTTGCCATTGTGACCACCATGATTTCGTGGGCGTGCGTCGCCTCTGTCAAAAACACGGCCATGTGTGACGGTAAAAAGTTTGAACACCCTTACACGGCCGGATTCGCCCTCATGATCGCCTCGTGGCTGTTTGAGATTATATCCTTCCCCCTCTACTTCCTCTTTGCCTGTGGCGAACGGTTGTACGAGCAGGATGAGGAAGATTTGGAACTGGACGAAAAAATTGAAAATTAATTCGGATTAAGAGTAGGACTGGTGTTCTCCCCCTCTCTCCAGATGGCAGTTGATACCAGGAAGGGAGGAGAACACCGACAGACGAGTTCGACGCTTTTGTTGCTACTGTTTTTGTTTGTTTAACTGGGACAATAACGAAACCCCTCTCTTTGCGAATAACAACTTTAACAAACACGCGTAAGTGAGTTTCTCAATCACTTTTTGTCATTGCGCAAGAACGGTAACAACAACAACAATATCATAAAAGGCACAAACGTAGAACAGCATTCGTCAAACATTCAGTAGGAAATAATGTGGATTTTTTTTTTTTTAAATAAGAACTCGTTCGTTTAACAAAGGAAAGGTAAATTAAAACAACAGGTATGTTGCACTTATTTACTACTGTTCTTTTCATCTAAAGATACCGAAAGTGTCATTGCACTTCAAGTATAGTTAAAAGAAGGAAAATAAGTAACCTGTCGTCCCTTCGAGCGTTTTCACCTTTAATTTTTCTTCTTTTTTAGCGATCTGTTTATCACTAACGTCGTGAATGGTGTAAGTATGTAGCGAGACAGAAACGCGTGCTTTTTTCCTTTCCTTTTCGTTGATCATAATTAGTATTTAATACAACAATGTTGACATTTTTTTTTTTTTTTTGTGCGTGTAAACGCGTGTCTGTTTTTAACTACGTGATATTGTTTTCTATACCTACTGCAATTATTTCGACCTCCCTTTTTCTTCTCTGCAGTTTGTTGTTAGTGTTTTTAAGATCTCTCTGCACGTATGTCCACCGGTGCCCTTGGCGTGAGCGAGGATGCAAGTGCGTTTGACCCCGCTGACGTAGAGCGTGACTACTTGCTGAACGCACAGGAACGATTCAAAGAACAGTGGGAGCAGCAGGGAAAATTCATGCCAGCGGTACTACGTCATTACGGTGTGAAAGGAGAAGATACCCTTCTCCGGGCGCTAAATCAAGGGCGAACATTCTCTGCTTCGTTTACAATTGTCAATTTGGGACTGGCGAACAATGAAAACAAAATGCAGGAGGAGGAAGAGTCCTGTGGCATCAAGCGATTTCCGTTCACCGCGCTGGTGGACGGGGCGAATCCCCACAGTGTGAGCGTCGATGACGTGGAGCGCTCATTCCATGCGCTGCAGACGCCGTCCGAGTGGTGCGCGGCGACGTGCGGCTTTGTTACGGTCCCGTCTTGGGTTGGTCGGAAAAACAGAGGTGCCATCCTGGATCAGCTGCAGTTGGCAAATTTTATCGGTGCACACGGCGTTTTAGTCCCCCTTCCCGTATACAAGAGCGATGCGGAGGATGAAGAGACAGACACTGTGGCGAAGGATGACACGCAGCGTAACATTGAGTTGTGCTGTCTGGCTTCCGACATGATTGCCGACTTCCTCCGCTACTGCGGAAACAGCACAAAAGTATGGGTGGCGTGTGACGCGTGTAGTTCGTTTGAACGGGCGCAGTTTAATCGATTACGAAGGGCCGTGCTGTGCGGCTATACGAAGGAGGGGTCGGTGTACACGGTTGGCTCACCGGATAGCGCTAGTACGCTAAAATCGGGGCGCCTCATTACCGCCAACCGGGTGCTCGCCCATTTGTACTTTTCTGATGTTCACAGCGAGACTTGCGTTTCCACCTCGTGGCTTGGGGAAGAAATCGTCTCGTTTGACGTGCCGGACGTGCGGGTTCTCCGATCAGCGATAGAAAAGGAAATCGTCGAACCCACAGAAGACAGTTTTCGCAGCGCCACACCAGTCCTCTCAGACGTGTACGACTACGGTAGTGGTAGTTTGGCCACACCCTCTGACGCCTCTCCGGCGACATCGGCGTCGGGGGACCGTGTTCATTACAGACTACCAGAGGACATTGTCCCCCCAAAGGATGCGCGGTGGGCCCCGTGCCTGCCATCACAGCTGAGCATTATTTCATTTGTGGTGGAGCTGATGCGGCGTCGGGCGGCCCCAGTTTTCGAAGAGTTTTTCTTTGACCATTACGCACTGATGAATTACCTGTTTTACAACTGCGTTTGCGAAACTGTAAAGGATAACTTCATGAACTACGAAGATGTGCTGCACGCCCCACTCCAACCGCTCGCCAACAACTTGTCCAGCGGCGTGTACGAAGTGTTCGAGCGGGACGCAAGCAAGTACAAGCGCTACCGTGACGCACTGTGGCTGTATCTTCAGGACTGGGCGAAAGACGAGACCACTCATTACCACTACCTCTGCCAAGGCACTCGTGAGGCGGAAGAAGCAAACCAGGCGCATCTGTATATAGTGATTCTCGGGTGTGGCAGAGGGCAGTTGTTAGATGAGTGTCTGTCAGCGTGCTCTGCCGTTGGCGTTTGCGCCCACATTTTTGCAATCGAAAAGAATAAGCCAGCGGCGGAGTTTACAAAGTTACGCTTTTTGTGCGAGCCGGAGTGGCAGCACTTGTCCACCACGTTCGGCCACACGCTGGAGGTGATTGTGGCTGATGGCCGCTACCTCACCAACATGGTGGACGACTTGCCAGTTGACTTTGGGCGGTGCGATCTCGTCATGTCGGAGCTGCTAGGGAGTTTTGGCGACAATGAGCTTAGTCCCGAGTGCGTGGAAGGGTTTTACGAACAGCTGGAGAGGATTCAACAAATGCGTAACCTACCCCCCAATCCCCACTGCAAGAGTATACCGAAATCGTACACCTCGTTCGTCGCGCCGCTCCACTCCGCTGCGATAGAGGACCGGGTCTTGGAGGCGGCGGCGAAAGGGATTAATCTAGCACCACCAACCTGCACGGATAGGAACTTGGCCGCGTATCACACACTGTTTGTGTGCAACGTCAATCGCGGGGTGGCACTCGCACCTCCCCAACCGTGTTGGTCGTTCGAACACATTGAGCGGGGTAAGACGGATTTCAGCCGAACCGCCACGCTCCATTTTGATGTGGCGGCCAACCGCCGGTGCAGCTGCTTTGTCGGCTATTTTGTCTGCAATTTGTACGAGTCGTTGGACGGAGAAGTAGTGAGTTTTGCAACAGAACCAATGGGGAGGACAGCGGACCTTTACAGCTGGTTTCCCTGCGTGTTCCCAATTGATTTAAAGCAAGTGACCGATTTTGGCGAAACTATAGACGGGGCGGATGATACCGTCAGAGTCACGTTTCAGATTGAGCGAAAGACGAATGAAGCAGAAAAGACGGTTTGGTACACGTGGGGCGCCGATATTGAGGGCACCACGAAACACGTCATGAATGAAGGCGGTTGGGCCCACTCCATGTTTTTGTAACTCGATCGCTCACCTGTGTGGGCATTGCCTTTCTTTATCTAGGGAGGAAAGACAGTACCACAGGATTGACAAAAGGAGGGGCATTTGCGTAATCTTCTCTGGTGATAGTACGGCATTATCCTTTTTTTTTTTTTTTTGGTGTGTGTGTTTTATTCATTTATTTTCGACTTGATTTGGTCAGGAAGGTATCTGCTATATTCTTTCACATCCCCCCCTTTTTTTTTTGAAGTACGAAAAGCTCAAATGGTGACACGTTATTTTACTCCAAAAGAGGTGAATCAACACGATTCCGCGGAGGATGCCTATGTGTCGTTGAACAAGCAAGTGCTGGACCTCTCGCCGTTAATTCAGAGATACAACAAAATGGCAAAGTTTGCGCACCTGACCAAGCCACTGGTTCAAGTTGCCGGGACAGACATCTCCCACTGGTGGGATGCGGAATCGAACGATCTTAAAACCTGCGTTGATATCCGGACTGGCATGCGGACGTATGCCCAACCCAATGGCCGCTTCCCACACATACCAACGTTGTTTCCTGACAGCAACATAGACCTGTCCTACGAGGAACCGTGGTGGAAGGATCCTCAGTATGTTATCGGTGAATTGACGAATAAGACGCGCCAAATACGGATTATTAACACACTCACCGGGGACGAAGTGCAGCTGGAAGTTTGCGCGGAAGAGACGCTCATGGATATTTTCCGAGAACGTTATATTCACATCAACGCCCACGCCCTTAGTTATACGTGGAAGCGACTAGATCCGGAGCCGAGGGAGCTGGACATGACACTCACTCTCGACGCAAATGGCATCGAGGACGAAACGGAATCCTTCGAGTCGCTCGGACTGAATGCGGATTACTACATTCCCGCGATTCACTTGTACTACAATGATGATCTGACGGAAGCTTGATACTAGGCTTATAGGATGGTATATGATTTTTTAATATTTTTTTCATTCTGTTGATGGAGGAATGAACTACGCCAACCAATACGAATGATAACCGTAAGAGATCATGTAACATTAGTATCACCGATGTAAACAAACAAACACACAATGTCTCTTTGTTTCACATGGGCTCTGGACGTGCGCTAAACGTGTGGAGTATTCGTTCCTAGCTTACATAATACTGTTTCTCTCCCTCCCCTCTTCTTTTGCGCACTCTTGCCGGTAGCACCCATTAGAACCATTATGTTTGTGCGATATAAGGGTGGTCAGTTACGCAAGTTAGTCCCTAAATTACCACGCAACTTGGTGCTATTTGATGGAAAGTGCTTGATGAGCCAGGCAAGGGCCCGCTATGTGATTGAACGCAATTTCAATTATTTCGGATACCTCTCCTTTGTGCGCAGCACCGACCTGACTGAAACGGAGATGTTTGAACGAATCGACAGGCATAAAATGCATTTTGCGTCGTTGCACTCTACCGACGCGGCGAGTGTTGTGCGTTTACTAAAGGTCAGCAGACCGGCCGGGGGAACCATCCCGGAGGGTTCGTCGTATGAGAATGCGACAGTGGTTTTTTTGGAAAAGGTTCCTTCCAGTGGTACGTTTTTTCTCCGTAGAAAAGGCGGCAGTAGTAGTGGTAGTCGTGCTTCCGGGGCACAAGACAACTTGCTTCTTCGTTTATCGGAGGAGCAGCGTGCCGGTAAGAAGGTGTCAGAAAAGGAAACTGGGGACGCCGCGGTCCGCACGGCTTTACTGTCAAATCCAAACGAAGTAGACGTAATAGTGTCCACCGACTTTGCAGCTATATGTCGTATTGGGATGCACGTTGACCGTTGGCTGCCTTCGTTGTTCTTTGGGTGTATGTTTTACTGTACGCCCACCAGTGTAGGGAAGTGGTGGTTCGACAAGTATGTGAATGAGCGCCGGAAAAAGATTTGGGGTACATCCGAACAGGATGCAATGGTCGCTTTAAACACCATCGAAGGAATGAGGGAGCGCAGGTGGTCGATGCGGAATTAACTCATCAATTCTGCTCCTTTTTATTTATGTGTTTCTTACGACGGTGGCTACCTGTTCTCATTCGTATAGGCAACAGACCGATACCTCCTTTCAACTGACATTTTGTTTTTTCCCCCTTTTCTTGTTCGTTTCTACATGGGGTGTGTTGCGTTTTCATTTTCTCTCTCTCGTTGTCCTACATACCACAATTCGAAGGAACTCATGCGCAGACGTGCGGTACTCACACAATCTTGGCGACGCTGTTTCGGCAGTGGCGTGTTTGACAAAGTAAGCGATGGATTAGCGTCGTCCCTTTCTTCCTTGATGGAAAACACCAAAGTATTCCAGGATGAACGAATGGTCACCGAGCTGCGTCGTCCCTTCGCACCGGCGTCTTCTTCTGAGCTGTCGCTGGCGGAGCGTCTAAAGCAACAAAGAAACGTCCAGCAACACCTTATCCCAACGGCTGTCAAGGTGGATAAGAGCCGGCAGTATTTAGTAATGGACTGGCCCAAAGAGGCGGTGGAAGCCGTCCAAGGCAAACCCGGGGCGGCCGTCTGCCAGACGCGCGCCATGGCGGAGTACTTGCGGGTGTATACTCCGTCCACGGATGGCAAGTTTGGTTCACCGAATGTGATTATCTATGGCAGGAAGGGCATCACCATTACTGACATCATACCCGTAGGGAGCTATGCGCTTCGATTAGTTTTCAGTGATGACCACGACGGTGGGATTTACTCTTACGAGTACTTGTACTACTTGACTGAGCCTAGCAATAAAATGCGTTTAATGCGGGAGTACATCCGAGAGCTTCGCGCGAGGAGAAAATCTAGAGAACCACCGAAGCGATCTCCTTCCAAGCGTCGCTTATCCTCCTCGGTGGACCGCACTGGGGACGAAAAGGAATACAGAGCGCCTGCTTTTTCTGATCTGTGACGACAGGCTGCGCGGTGGGTGAAACACTTTCGGCTTACCACAACACTTTGATTATATAATTGCGGTTTGACTCATCACGCATGCACCGCTTCCCCCTTCTCTCTCTCTCTTTTTTTTTTTTTTATTTTGTTTAAGCACCCTTCAGAAATCATGTTAGCGCTTATTCCACACGCATTGTTTTTCGCCATTTTGCTCATCCTAGTCGTTGTACCACCTCTATACATTTTCGATCCAGAGGACCACGTCGGCGAGTCGCTGGGCCCGCCACCTGCGGGAACGGTGACCACCGATGCGTCAGTCAGTGATACGGTGCGTCAAAAGCTGTATCTTCTTTTTGTGATCCCCGTGTGCGCTTGCCTGAACGCACTCTTTCTGTACTTTTTGTACTACCGCCCGGTTCGTTTCACACAGTATCGTGTGGAGCAGAATGTTTTTAGTTTACACCAAATTCTCTTTGCGGGGATGAAAATACTCAAAGACAACAACATTTTTTTTTCGCAAGATGAGAGTGCGGCTTGGGGCCCACCCTCCATGATCATGCCGTTCGATTGCTCTGCCGTCCCATCTGATCACCGCAAGTTCAAGGGCACCGACGGGCCCGGTGTACACAATGCAGCGTTCTCCACCGGTCTCCACGCCCGCCCAGCAAACGTGGAAAAGAACTCCTTTACCACTTGGGCAATGTCCCCATCAATCAATGAACTGCGCATCGCTGTGGAGCAGAACTACATTGTCCCGGCTAACATTGCGGAGCGGAATTTTCAACACGCCATTGAAAAACTAGTGGAAGGACATCAGAAGGGCGATGATGGGTTTTATTCCTCTAATAATGTGGTGGCGGCATCGTGGCCGAGCGACGAACCGCCATCGAAGAAGCGTAGAGACAGTAGCCGTAATATTGCGAGGGAGCGCGGGGCGTTTATTGTCGCAGAACGAGCTTCTACAGAAGTAGAGTCGTCGGCAAGCATATCAAGAGGGGACATCTCGTTCCAAAAAGCGCGCCCGTTTTAAGCAGGTCGTTTTCTCAGTGGTAGTGTGGTGATTCAGTCTTCCATTGTATAGTTGTTACTGTTGCCTTTTTTTTTTTTTTTTCGTGCCATCTTTTCACCTTAACCGGTAAGCACCGTTGCTTGTTGGAGTTTTTTCATTTTTTTGTTGTCCCCCCCTTTTTTTTCCCCCCAACCTGTTTCGCTTTCGCTCCTCTGGAGAAGTTCTCACGTCGACGTTTATACATGACAAGTCACCCATCCGAGGTGTATCTGCAGTTGGACGGGGGTGATGTCAATCCATACGCCACCAATAGAGGGGACGTTTCCGTCAGCTTTCAAGCCCCCCCAAAGAGTAGCACCCCTAGCCGAAAGTTTCGCATGTCACCGTGGGATTCCATGAGCACCGTGTTTACCACCTTTGTAGTGCTAGCGATTTGTTTGCTCATTGTTGGCATTCCTCCCCTGTATATGACGTCTTTTAACACGCAAAAAATTTACGTGGCGGTGCTCATTCCTGTTTTGACGGTAGTTGGGACCATTCTTCAGTTTTATGCGTTTGATCTACCAACACGGAAAACCAGTCGTTTTCTGTTACACTCGGCGCGCGAAATTGAAAAGCACCGGGACTATATTTATGTGGAGGCGGAAAAGAAGCGGAACACCAAGGGATATGTTCTTTCCCGACACAGTAGTCTGCACAAGGGGGTTTCGATGAATGTCAGCACCGTATCCCACGCCAATTCCGAACGAGGCAAGGGCTCTCCCTACGGGTATCACATCTCCCCTGCCGCGGCCGGCGAGAGAGGGGATAGCTTTGATATTGAGCGTGAAATCAAATGGATAGACTCCCAGCTAAAGAAGTTGGGAGACGAGGAGGACGATTTTTCGATTCAGCCGGCTCTCCACCAGCAACAAAAGGTTTTAAAGGTTTTTCTCAACGCCTTTTTTGACTTGCAGAAGCTGCTACTTTTTTTTGTCTTTGCCGAATGCCACCAACAGCGGAAAGATAGGATACCCGAAAGCAGCTTACAACTGTCACCTGGTGCGGCAAAGACGGCGGAGAATTCCTTTCTAGAAGTAGCCACCTTATCGAGCAAGTCGGCGTCGGATTTACCCATTTTTGCGCCGATACACGAAAGCGTACGGGCGGGTGCCCCCAACGAGGGGGATGTGCTAGCTTTTTCACCGGGTGAGCACAATGATAGAGACTTGGATGTGCTGAAAACGGTGAAAGTCCAACCGTCGGGGCCCCCAGCAGCTCGCGAGGAAGCACCGCTGGGCGACAGCGAGTTAATTAGTGTGGATGCTTCACTATCGGATCGAGTGGTGAAGCCACTGGACATCCCGTCGGAAGCGCATGTACGTGAAATGTCTAGGGGTAGCACAAAACAGTTTGACCCCCAGACGCATTCGCCTCACTCCTCCAAGGCGGTCACGGCTCGCCCACCCACTATTGCATTGAGCCGTGGTAACCGATTCCACTCCGATTCGCCGTCGGTCTTTTTCTACGTGGTGACGACACCCTTGGAGTCGGGCGGCAAACCGCCAAAGGGGACGGCGGAAGTGTCAAGAGTGTTTGCCTTCGAGGCGAACCTTACCACTTCTGGAAAACGAAGACAGAGTGAGGGAAGTAGACCGCTGTTCAAGCAGGGAAAGAATGGACTTCCTTATCAATCGTTTTTTGTCAATGAGCAACAAAGAAATGCACTAACCATTGTTGAGAAGCGGCTTGTGGAATTTAATTACTGCAGGGTGGAGGAAGAGCGGGAGAATGTCCCGACAGACCTGTCGTCCTTGGCTGTCAAAATCGATTCCGAACTAGAATTACAGGACAGCCACGTGTCTGGCGCTGACTCTTCCCCGAAGGATAGTTCCCCCAGAGGCGGTCGCGGCAGCTCTATAAGACTTAATTGCGAACCGTTTGAAACCGCAGAGTCATTTATTCTGGGGTGGACGCTCTTGCCGAACCGCGCGATGCGTTTGACCATCCTGTATGTTGATTTGCATTGGGAGACCATTAGCGTGCTGTCCCCACCACCACGTGTGCCACCCGCGGAGACGGGAGAAATACCATCCGTCAGTAATTTGTCGAACACGAGGGCTAACACAGATCCGCCGCAGTGCATGTGTGTGCCTGTCGTGGAGTGCTTGGTCAACGATACGTTTTGTGTTCTCTTGGGTGCCACGGTGTACATCAACCCCTCTGGTAACGCCAAGGTCGTGGAGTTGCGGGGCATTTCCATTGAGGACATCAATAGCTCCCGAAGCAGCAGTGTTTTTCAGGGTGGTGCCGCGGCAGAACAGAAGGCCTCGATAGGTACCATTATTACCGAACGTGTACATATAGACGAAGTGTCTTAATTAGACGGAATATCTATGTTTTTTTTTTTTTTTCCCTCGAATGTGTACTACTTACCCTTGTCCATTTCGATTTTTTTTTCTTTTTTTTTTTTGTGTGTGTACTCTCTCATATGCTGTAGTTCGCTTCTCCCCACACATTTTTGTCTCTCTGCATTTTGCAAGAACGTCTCTTTGTTAAAGAGACTTGAAGACATTCTTTGACCATTTGAGAAATGAAAAAACTGGTTCTACTCTTGTGCTTTTGTGTGCTACTCTTTTGCGCTGGCGGTGCCAGCCTCGACAACCCCACCTTTCGGTGTCAACAACCACTGTCCCGCGTCGTATTTCATGCGAAACCAGACGGCCACCATTGCGACTTGCATTACTTCTCGATTGACAATGCCAGTGCCCGTGTGTCGTGTGGCGTTTCGTCAAATGAAACCACATGCAAGGTATCCCTTCATTTCAACATCACAACCGCCGATGACCTTCCATTCAAGTTTATTGCCTCCATAGGGGAAGAAAACCTCAACGGAACCTCAGACGGACCCGACACGACGTTAAAGGGATGGGCACGGGATATTTGGAGGTACAACGTTGCCTTGCGGTCCTTGTCCGACGGAACGACCATCCACTACGATGGAGACGACGGTTACAGTGTGTGTTGCGATCTATTTGGGGAAGATCGCTGCGGTTGGGAAGAGCGTGTCGCCGGAAATGTGACGGAAGCTGTCCAGACTGTCAAGCACTGTGAGTTACCCTCACAGGGGAATCTCGAGGGTGTGGAAGGAAAACGGCACATTGCGGCTTCCTTGGTCAAACCACTCCACCGTCTTGCTGTCGGGCAGTGGGAGGCCAGAGTCACCCTGTGGCGGGAGAGAATGGGAGATCCCAGTTTTGTTGGGAAGGAGGAGCTGGGCCGGCTTATTGTGCCTTTTGAAGTACGTGAGGAATGGTGCGGATGGCGGGGGAGAATCCTACAGAAGACCATAGCGTCGTCGCTTTGGAGGGTGATGATCTTTAAACTTGTGCTATCTAGTTTTTATGCGTGTTCGGTACGTACGCTGACCTTTGGATGCACCGATGATACTCTATATTTCTTTTCCTTGACGTTTCCTGGCGCATCCCTATTTGTTTCCCCCTCCTCTTTTTTCTTTTCTTTAAAGCACTTCACGGAGATGTCCAGTAACAGTGTAAAAGTAAGCTACGCCACAAAGAAGTCAGTCCCAGCGAGGACCAGTGGCTCACAACAAAAGACGTCGGAGACACGGAAGGTGACCTCGAAGAAAGCCTCGCGCGCGGTACCAGGTAACACTTTGCCGTCTCGGGTCGATTCGGCGGACGTGATGGCGGCGTCCAGCACCGAGTCCGTTGATAGCGTTTTGGCGGTAAGTGCGCTTACCACGCCTGCCGCCTCGGAGGTTCGCGCCCATCACAAATCTGGTGCCGCCCACCGGCGAGACCCCGGTATCCGTAGCGACCCTTCCGGCGACCCTAGTACCAAAGAGAATGCCGCTCCTACCATCGTCAAAAACAAACCGACTTCCGGCGCGAAACCGGCAAGCCCACCGCTCAAGATAAAAACCAATTTATCGACCGGTGGAACCCCTGCAACCTCGGTGGTGGGGGACTCCCCCGACGTCGGCTCCTCCTGTTCGAAGAAGTGGCAGTGGTGTGAGGATTCGGACCAAATGGACGCCGTGCTCAGCTATATTGCCGACATTACAAAAGCATTCGGAACGCGCACTCGTACGCTGCCACCACCATCTTCCCTAGACAATTTTAGAGCAACCGCAATCCCACAAGGGAGGGCAAAGTTAGCGTCAAGCGAAGGGGGTCGGTTCCCTATACTAAACAAGTTGTACGACGCGTCACTTTCCCTGCTGCGCGCCTTTTCCCAACTAGAATATGCAAAAGTGTCCCACAAGGTCAATTTGGAGGAAATGGAAAAGAACACGCTGGAGGCCAGTTCCCTAGTAGAAAGTTTAGTCGAGTCGGTGGAGCGGAAGTTTTGCATGCACGAAAGTGAGGAGGTCAGGGAGGCGTTTGGGAGCAAGCACCAAACCGTCGACAACTGTCATGAGGTGGTGGAGTGCCTGGTGAAGGTGGCACGGTACATTGTGCTGCTCCGACGACTGTGTGGGCAACACAATGTGGCGCGTGTGGTGGATGTTCTGGAGGAGTTGGATATCGTGGTCCGGCGGGGGGCCAACGCCAGCAAGAGTGAGACGTCCACCTTCTATCAGCTCTCCGTCCTAAAGGGACCGTTTTTTGTTTTTCTGCGCGAGCGGTGGATACCGACGGTGAGGGAGTGGCAGGTGGTCGTCGACCGCGCGATGGAAAGCGCGAGGATGGGTGACTTTGAGGATGCCGTGACGGTTGCGGAGGCGGCGCAGCTTTCCATCACGCATCTGCAGGACATACTCCGGCCTGACGAGACCGTGTCGGAGCTGCACAGAAACTACATTGTCAACCCGATTGAAGAAATCCGCCTCGCCGGCGAGCAGCGGCGCCTCATACTGCAGGAACTGAAAAACGCGATGGCCGCCCCGGGTATTCGCCCGCTCGCAAAGGCTATCCGGACGGCGCAAAGCACACCGTACTTTTCCAAAACCAGTGAACTGTCTTCTGCGACGGAGTCTTCCTCCTACTCGGACGATTTGTCTCTCTTCAAGGAAGCTCAGCAGATGCTCATTAATCTACAGCAAGTCGACTCGATCACGAATGCCCTTAATACCGTGCACCGCATCAGCAGCACCGACTCCGTCGCCCTTTTCCTTGTTCTCCACCGGGCCAATGAACAGATTAACCGACTTGGCATAGCGGAGAGTGCATCCCATTCGCAAAAGGTGGTACGCGCTTCCCGACCGGTAGCGGCGAAGATCAGAGAAGACAGCGGCGGCGCGCGAGCGGTGATAGCACGGACATTGGCCGAACCGCGTCCCCGATGACCTCATCATCCCTTCGCCTCGTGGAGCTGCTTCCCACCTTCTTGACCGTTCACGATCTTTGCATTCCCCACGTCTGCGATTCGGTGTGGACGACGGAAACATCCGAGTCTTACCACGCAGTAGCGGCCGATCTCTTTTATTCCTTCACCCACGAGTGCGCCCGCTACGATCTCGAAAAGGCACTGGAGGACAACTCCTCCATGCACACCTCCAACGCGATGAGCCCTGATCTTTCGTTGGTGAATGAGGAGAACCTGTCCGCCTCACCGTCCCGTTCGAGCGGCGCGCAGGTGGCGCCCAGGGTGGAGTTTCTCAAGTCGAAACTGCAGCGGGCGGAGGAGTTGGGCATTTCGGGTCCCCTCATTGAGGAGGCCCGCGCGAAGCTGGAGCGTCTTCAGGTGTTGCGACTGAAGGTGCACTTTGAGTCACAGACGCGTGTCATCCACATTCCCAACGCGAATACGGCATTTTGCGATATTGAGAAGAAACTTTATGCATTCTGCAGAACACAATCCACCCTCGTGGGTAGTGACGAGGTGCGAAAGCTGAGAATACGTTATGAGGACGCGGAGGGTGACTTCATATCGCTCTTCAATGAGGACGACTGGTTGATTATGATGAACGACCTCTCGGACGGTGGGAATTTGACCAACCGCATCGAGCTGTACTGTGACTTCCTTCTGGAGCCCGGCACTGCGTGCGCCGCCTCCCCCGCGGTACCCGCTCTAGGGCCACAGTCACAGACGACGCCGGAAGAGGATACGGCCAGCTCTTCCACTTATCAAAAGGCGGTGGCGGCGAGCCGAAAGGCGAATACAGGAAAGCAAAATGTCTTCCAGCGATTGAATAGCGCTAGCACGCCGTCGTGGGACGCAAAGAAGGCACCAGAGGGGACCGCGTTTAAAAGGTCGCTCAGCAACGGACCGGCGCTCAACAACAGCGCCCTTTTGCGACAAAAGAAGAATAGCTTGAAGCGAACCAACAGCGTCAATGGAAAGGTCACTTCACCCCCACCAAAGGTGGAGAAAAGCAAGGAAGCGGCAATTACACCACCCGCGTCTTCTGGTTTAACTCCAGAAATGCTTTTGGCAAATACACAGCCTGATGCCGGGCTAGACGTGACGGCAGCCAAGCGGTGGGACGCTGATGAAGAAGATGCCGCGCTGGAAATCAACACAATTGCGTCACTCTCTACCGTTCGGCCCGGGCGTTCAACCACGCGGACTGTGCCGGAGTTTGTCCCTACAGCGAAGCGCGAGGCAAAGAGCGCGAACCACTTTACCACACAGGATTGCTGTCGTGGTGGTGGCGGTGCAAAGGTAGAGGAGGCTCCGCGACACTGGGAGAGGGATGTCGATGTGGTCGATATTAAAACAGTGTGTAGCGAAGTTTCGGCGGTGCCTACCGCACGAAATGAAAAGGTGGCCCCACCCGTCCGGACTGCGCAGCGACCCCCTATGGTACCCCCGGGCACTCGTGCTACGCCCGCATCTCCACAAAAACGCACCGCGTCGAGACGGGGGGCGCGCCGTGCCGACCCACAGAACACCAGTGACACGGAAGGATGGATGCAGGAGGTGATGCAGATGCGTGAGGAGAACCAACGAGCCATGAAAAACCGCGCTAACCCAGCATGGCATTAATCGCTGTCGTATATATAAATACCATTGTACTTCTTTATGATTATTTTTGATTTGCTGTTGTACTAGAATCTGTTTCATTTTTATCATGGTTTGTGGACTCTGTGACCCATATATGTGGTCGTCGGTCAAACTGCTGTTCGATATGGGGTAAATACGGGGAAAAACTTATTCTCTCTCTCTCTCTCTCTTTCTCTTTCTTTCGTGATAGTGAAACGAATACACGCCTTTTGACCAATGCCTCCAGCGTCCACAGAAGTCATGGACACAATCTGTGTTGTGCGGGAAATGCAGCTGCTCAATGAAAACAGCATTCGCCTCTTAGAACAGCTCTTTAACAACCGCCTAAACGCCGAACTTATTGACTCGCTTGTGAGCGGAAAGCAGGAGGAACTTGCTGTGGCGCTATTTCGTGTTTGCACGAGCACGCACTCTCCGCACGTGGTTGGGTTTGCACTTCGCTTCTTTGCCGACCTCGTCAGTGTGGAAGGCTCTATAGGGGCACAACTGGGGCGGAGTGATTTAGAAAAAAAGTTTGGCGTCTCCCCCGCTCTGGCGTTTCTCCAGATTGCACAGCAAAACCCGGATAAGTTAGGCTTATTTAATCCCGCCTTTTACCTTGGTGCGACGACCCTCCGCTACAGCACCTACACCGCCAATAAGGAGTCCTTCGACCTTTTCTTCTCTATCGCCAAATATTCCATGTCGCGGGATACACTGCATGTCGCGGATGTCGAGTTTGTCGTTCAAGGCTGCGTCCAAATGGCCAAGCGGAAGGAGCTGCGCGCCCTTTTCTTCAACGAGGACATTGTCTCTAGTATTCCCCGTCTTCTGACCGACATCGTGTCCAACGACTCTGCCAGCATCATCCAGCTCATTTACGAAACACTTGTCCTGACCTGGCTCCTGTCGTTCGAGTATGAAGGAATAGTGCACATTGTGAAACACCGCATGATTCCTCAGCTTCACCGCGTACTCCAGCGGATTCAAAAGGAGAAGTGCGTCCGTGTCGCCCTCCTCATCCTGTGGAATCTGGTGGAGGCGGAGCAAAAGTATACCCGACACCAACTGAACCCCAACTTGGAGGAGTGGGTGGACCCACGAATTGATGTCCTGGCGCGCATTCACGAAAGTAAGGAGCAGAGTCTGGGTAACGCCCCGGCAAACTCCCGCCGCGGCCCGTCCCTTGTGGCAGAAATGGTCTCCGTAGGTATGATGAAAACGCTCAACCAACTGTGCAAGCGTAAATTCGGCGACGATGACATTTCCGTCCTCGTCTCGCAGCTCGATGCGGCGCTTGAACAGAGCATGGAGGTGCTGACCAGCTTCTCCGAGTACCGTGGGGAGGTTCTCTCGTCTGTCCTAGAGTGGACCCCTGTCCATACCAGTGCCAAATTTTGGAAAGAGAATGTGAACAAGTTTGAAGACAACAACTTTGAAGTGCTGAATGCGTTGGGTAAGCTCATTTTAGAAACGAAAAGCGACAGCACACTTGCTGTGGGGTGCCACGATCTCGGTGAAGTTGTTCGCTACCACCCTACCGGAAGGAATTTGCTCAACTTGCCGTCGATGCATGGTGTGAAGGAAAAGGTGATGACCCTCATGTCGCACCCCAATCCAGAAGTCTCCAAGAGCGCGTTACTATGTACTCAAAAAATTATGGTGCAGCGATGGGAGTACATCCAGCAGTAATGCGGCATTCAGGAGCGTGTCGGACAAAAAACGAAAGATAAAAGGAGAGAAATTAAGTGAAAGGTAAAAATAAGGTAAAAATAATGATTCTATCGTATTTGCTAGTAGTGTTTCTATATATATAAGAAAAGTGTTTTTCTCAAAGATGAGGAAATCATATAATTTAGTACAAAAAAAAAAAAATTGATTATTATCTATCGACGAAAGCACAACGGCGTTGCCACTGGCGCGCAGGACCATTTGACTTCCTTCCGTAACAGGGTTTATTGTGTTCCTCGTTTTCGTTGCTTGCACTCCATCTCTCTCTCTCTTTCTCTCTGGTGGTAGTATGTTTTTGTTGTGTTCCAAAGTCTTGGACCTTGTCGTTTGTGTCGAAAGGTGAAGAAGCGGAGAAGGGCATGTTTAACGGAGTGCAGCATATGACACCCCAGTGCGCCCGTGCACAATGAAAGGACAATCACTCGAAATACGTACTGCGGGGCGGCACTCGTGTAGTGATGTAAGTTTACTACTTGCGTTGGATTTCTGGAAGAGCCACCTTTTTTCAACTTGACACTCGCACCCCGGCGTCGGAGTTTTAGCTCAGTAGATGTGATTCACCTGTTGCACTCGTTGCTTTCCTTTGACGGACTGTTGGCCGTCGCCGCAGAAGCGTTTCTTTCCGTTCTAGGGAATGCCCTCAGAGGCTTTCACTGCTCGTCTTTTTTTTTTTTTTTTTACGAAGTTTGTTTTGAATGAATGTTCCCGCGTATGCTTTTTTCTTCTTTCGACGGTTGCACCTCTAAAGAAATGACATCTCTCCTCCCTCATTCTTTTTCACCTCATGTGCCGTTTAGTATTCTTGCTTCACTTTTTTTTTTATTATTATTATTAATATGCTGTCGCTCCGACGTCTTGCCGCAGTGGCCCCCAGATGTCTAATGAGGACACGGTATACACCGCTCTGTACGTCTCGGTTTTGCGCGGCTACCGCGGGGGCAGACCCACAAAAGTTTTTCAACACCACAATAACAGCGATGAAAGGCGCTAAAAGTCCCGCCAGCTTCACAATCCCCGATTGCATTAATCAGGTGATCAAAAATGTAGAAGTGAAGGGTAAGCTCACTGCCAAAAGAGAAGCCTTTTCAACGGAAGAAAAAGAGGTAATCGCGCAGATTTTTGGTGTTATCCAGAAGTTTGTAAGCATACCAGAGGGAAGCCCGGTGTTTGGGACAACATCAGGACAGTACGCCGAAGCGTGGAACCGAGCAAAACAACAAAATGCTCACAATGGAGAAATATATCCTCTCTTCCCGACATTTCTTTTTAATGTTTTGTACGTTAAGCCAGACGACCCGACCAACAACATTCTCACGTGCGCGGCGGCGATGCTGCTGGAGCTTGCATGCGCGATCGAAGATTTTGGGGACTACGTGCGAAAAATGCGCGCGGAACCATTCGGTTGTTGCCTGGTAACAGATAACACGGATCAGCTAAAAACGCTTTCAGAGAAGTTCGTCAAGGATGGTAGTCCTGAAATTACCGCCATTTCCAAATGGGTGAACGGTTCCCTTGATGGAGTAGATAAGTCCCGTGTTCATTACACCCTCTCTGTGGGAGGGGAAAGCGGATCGGGGAAAACCCATGCCGCGCTCCAGTGTGTTAATTTTTTGAATGTAGAAAACAAGGACCCTTTGGACTACTTGGTCGTCTACATAAAGCTGTGCAGTACAGACAACAGCCAAGCCGTCGGGGCTGCCGTGAAGTGGTACTGTGAGTTTAGACCCGAGCATAAAAGGCTTGCGAAAGCCGTTGGTAAAAGGTTAAAAGACGCAATGTCAGTGGATAAGCTGATGGCAAGGGTCCCAAAGTACAGCGTTCTACGCAGTATTCTGAGAGCACTTCGAGCGTATCTCTGGTATGATGTCATCCAGAGCCGAATACGGGCCATCGTTCATCATGATGGTGATTTACGGGCGGAACGTCAGTTCAAACGAGTCTTCTTTGTTCTCGACGAGGTAGCCGCCTGTCCATGGATATACCGTTCCGTGAACCGCGCGGCCACTGGTAAAATTTCGGTCCAGAAACTGTTTTCAGAAAGGACAAATTTTGGCGAAAACTTTCAAATTATTTGCTGCAGCACGGTAAATAAGACTGCCTTTCAGGACATGCTTAGTACACCGAGTTTCTTCTTCCCGGTCATTATGCTGTCGTGTAGTACAGTATACGAAAAATTGGCGGGGGACCGTGAGAATTTGAATTCGCGGAAGGGGCTGATGGAAAGAGTTGTTTCGAATTCCTTTTACGCACAGCTGGTTGAAAATCGGCGGTGCGGTGCGATGACCGTCGAAGCCGTAGATGATTCTGTTGGGACTAGCACCTTAAAGGGGACTCTCGTTGGGGTGGATTCCCTCCCCTTACCAAAAGGGCTAAAGCCGTTATTCAGTGACGTGGATGAGGAAGGTATCTACTCATTCGCCGGCTTCATCGCGGGCAGAGTGGCTGCCCAGTACAAGGAAAGCAATGGGGCGAGGGACATTTCCCCCCGAAGTGGCGCAGAGGGCCGTTGCGAGATCGATCCGTGAACTGATCTGTTGCCCCGAGGATGGGTTTTCGAAGTTGTCACTCATCAAGGATCCTGTTGTTGAGCAAATGGGAATGTTCAGTGCTGTGACTACGCCGATAAAAGGTAGACGCAAGTACGCCACGTTGGTCATTAGGATGTCCGCTATGCAGATGGTCGTGCATGCCATGAGCTACGGTGGTGGATCTCTTTTCACCATGAACACTGCCGGTGGTTCTTTCGAGGTTTTCTCTGGCGCTCTCTTTTCCCTTTTTCTTGATTGCTGCTCATTATTGCACTACGGCAAGGAGCAGATTAGCTTCTCTGAGTTCTTCAAAAATCTGAGTCAGACAAAAATAAAAAATTGTTCGATTCCGGGGAACCACGACACTGTGAAATCGATGTTGTTTGCGAACTACCGGATAGACACAACGGGAAACATGGGGGACTATTTGCGTGCATTCCGGGAAATTTCTCAAAAAAATGCGAAAACGGCTTTCGTAGTGGTCAACGGCCGTGGTGCCGGATATGCCGATTTAATAGCCAAAAGTGGCGACACTCTTTTTGTTATTCAGTGTAAATCAAGCAATGACACACCAAAGATAGGAGTACAGGAAGAACTGTGTAAAATGGGCTTTTCCGACAGCGACAACGAAAACGTTGAATCTTTTGTACATTTACTCGATTTGGACGATTCAAGTTTGAATGACAAAGTGATTGAGTTTATAAAGGGCTTTACCCTTGTATCCAATCAACCTAAGATGGAGTCATCTCTATTTAAAGGAAAAGTCTTAACCCGATTGCTTATGAAGGCCTTGGGCTGCAAAACTGCGGTCCCAGTGTTCATTTGCAGCACGCCAAAAAGTATTGACAAACGGACAAAGTTGGGGTCATCTATCCAAAATCAACCTGTAAATTCCTTCGGGTGGAAGGACCCGGCCGCGCTACTCTTCGTGGGTGGTGGCATCGAACGATCTGGTGTAGTAAAAGTTGAACCCCAAAAGAACGAACGTAAACTGAGGAGAACTATAAAACGGCTAAGGAAAACAAAAGAGTCCAGGAATGTCAAGAGAAAATGAACGGGAAAATCAGATGATGGAGATATGTTCTCTTTTTAAAGACTGGGTTACGCTGGTTTCCTATTTTGACAGTCTTGTGCGACGCAGTCCCCCCTGCACATTTTTATTTTCAGAACGTATAACACAGAACAACAGAGCTAATAACATTTTTTTTTTTTCTTCAGTGTATTACCCCCTTTTTTTTAAAAAAAAACAAAACAAAACACACATTCATATATACGAATGTATATGCCGAACTTTTCTTTTCCCGTTCACTGTCACGCAATACCCTTTTTTACTTCACGAAATAAAAATAAACCGAATTCATCCCCCCCCTTTATTTTTGACTACACTTCAGATTTTTTTTTTTTTATTTTAAACCGATCTACCGAATTCATTTTTTGTCTTTTGCGCCGCGCAGTATGGGACAGCAGTTTTAATAGCAGTGATATCTGATGGGACTTTACAAACGAGGACTGTCCATACCCTTCTTTCTTTCTCTTTTTTTCTTTTGTTTCTAGGCCGAGGTTAACAAGAGTACACCATGTCTTGGGGTCCTATGTCTTCGTCAATGGGGTGACTCTTTGTACCGTTGGCTTTGTGGTTGCCGTGGTCTGCCGGTTCGTGGCGTCGGGAAATCGTCTCCTTTTATGTAGTCGATTGTATTTGTGGGTGGGTGGGTGAGAGAGAATGATCAGACACGCTTATGGATATTTCTTCTTGACTGTTTTTAAGGACTGCTGATGGAGCGTGAACTTTTGCTTTTCTTATAGGGAGATCCTGTGTTGGTTTTACTGCTCGTCTTTTCTGAAAGATTTCTGTTCTTATGTGTATTTATTTCCTGTCTTTTTGTTCGACGGTGTGAGAGAGTGGTGATGCAAATGGAATAACCGGCACGCCAAGGTATTCGAAATTTGGTTCAAGGGGAAACTGGGGAAAACTCTTTTTTGAGTGAGGTTTTCGACATCAATTATAGGGGCTCACCCAACCGATTGTGAAAACTGGTTGCCTAGATTCAGGATCGGGTAAAGCCAAGACCCCGCACGGGTGTTCATGTGCAATGAAATGGATGACAAGGCGAAAAAGAAAACCCCGATAGAATCTGTGCAAACCCCTTCTGGTGGCGTGGCCCGGTTGCTCTCCTTTTCATCAGTGGTGAGAAAATAAACGGTCGGTGTGAACCTTATTCAAAGGCACATTCTTTGGCTTTACAACATTCCGCGCGGGCCGGTTTCGTCTCCCGCTGGCATGACCGGGTATAATCTCTTTCTGTTTCGTTGATTGACCGAAGTGTTCGTTGAAAGTCGGCTGTTTGACGCGGTGGTGCACCTGTGTCGGCGATTGTGTTTTGTTTCTTTGTTGGTTTCACCACTGCTTGAGTCTACTCACAGCACCACTGTTGGTGCAACGCATTCCCGTACAGTTCGGAATTGCACTTGTGGACTTCTCTCCCCCCTTCTCTTCTTTTCTGTCTTAATTGCTTTGATTTATGCGGCATGAGGCTTGGCTTGAACAGTTCCGCCAAAGTACCAAATGGTCGCGTTTGACTCGCCGACGAACTCTTATCGCGGGAAGAGGCGAATGGGCGGTTGTGTGTGTGGATGGAGATGACTGGGGATTTGGTGAGACCTTCTCACCAAAGGCAATGTGGGCAGTGGCTTGTTTGCTCTGTGCTGAACAGTGCTGATGGGGAATGGAGGCGCGTTTTTTTTTTGTTTTTTTTTTTTTTTTTTTGGGTGCGGTGAATGACGTCTTCCTGCTGCGGTAATTCGTCCGTCGCTCCACTATTGAGTCCAACTCGTTTGTTTAAAACTGTACGATTTCTTTTATTATTTCCCCCTCCCTTTTTATTTCGCTTTAGGTTTTTTTTCCCCCTTTCTTTTTTACCTTTTCACTATTACTATTTTATTTTTATCAGATTACCCCAAAATGCCCCCTAAATCTCAACCCAAGCCCGGGGAAGAGACGATGAAGCGCCCGAGGGCTTCCAGCATAACAGAAGAACACACAGATTTCCCTGATGAAGCACCCTCCAAGAGAGTAAAAATTGCTCCCGAGGTGCCAAAAGATGTGACCAACGCCGAGCAAAACCCCTCTCCACTAACGGAAGATCCAAAAGTTGAACTCCACGGAACGTTCCAAGGCTCTATTAAGCAGGTGGAGGATACGCCGACCCCTAAAGACGAGACCCCCCAACAAACACTTGAGCGCTTGGTGGGACTGAAAGTTGGAAGTGAGTGTGCCATTCCTCCATGGGTTGACAAACTTATGGAAACGGTCAAAGATAAAAAAAAACTCGTGGCGAAGAATGAAGTATTCACGGAGGAAGAGAAAAATACGATTGTGGAGATTATAGATTTTATCCAGGATTACGTTAAAATAACAAGTAGAATGAAGGTGCTTGCTTTATCACCAGGACAGTACGCCGAAGCATGGAACACCGTAAAACGAGGTAATGGTGATACGTCCACTGAATCCCTCATTCTACTATTTCTTGAAGGCATCTTGCTTCTACCGGACGGAGTGGTTGTGCCCATCAACAATGCCCTCATTACTTGTGGAGCGTTACTGCTGGGTCTCTCGTGCGTCATTCACGACTTTGGCGAGTACGTGAGAGATACGTACCACAAAGAAATATTCGGCTGCTGCGTCATAACGAATGCCACGGATCAGTTGGGTACGCTGTCTGGAAAGTTCATCGAGAATGCTGGTGATGAAATGCATGCCATTTCAGAGTGGGTTAATCCGGAGAAGAGTAAAGTGACCCGTGTGGAGCACACGCTCTCGATTGGAGGGGAAAGCGGGTCCGGAAAAACACGTGCGGCGCTTCAGTGCGCTAAACTAATAGAGGGGAGAGGGGAAGGTGATGAGGCTGACAAAGACTATTTGACCGTCTATATAAAGCTGTCTGATAAAGATGATGAGACTCTGGGCGAAAAAGACATCCATAGCTACTTTACAAAAGAAGAAGATAAAACCGCTGCAAAGAACTACGTTACAATAAACGGCATCAAAGGTGCAGAAGCGTTGGATCATCATATGAGACGTGATGATATAACTAAAGAGGACCGCAATAGACTACGAGTGATTCGCGCTCACCTATGTGCTGATTTTGTCAAAAAAAAATATCTCAAATCACTAAATATTCAGTCTTTGATGCAAAAACGAAGTTCAAACAAGTGTTTTTTGTTTTTGACGAAGCGGCGGTCTGCCCGTGGATATACCGTTCGGCAAATCAAGTGTTTGGCGATGGTGTTGCTCTATCAGAGCTATTTGGTCAACAGAATCCATTTGCTGAAAAAATCAGGGTGGTGTGCTGCAGTACCGCCAACGAGGCGGTGTTCCGGAATGCATTGAGTACACCAGGGGCTTTCTTCCCTGTGATCATGGGCCCTTGCAGCAAAGTTTACAAGGAATTGGTGAGTAGTATGACGTGCTACGAAGCTCGTAAACAATTAATTGAAGAGTTTCTAAAGAATTACAACTTTGCAGGGCTTGTGGAAAACCGTCGTTGTGGTGTGTTTGCTGCCGGAGTCGTAATGACTCTCGTTTCATACACAGACCTAGACAAGTATCCCTTGTTGTTAGACACTAATCGTGTGTCTGACCATCGGAAAGTGTTACTGAGCGGCATGGATAAGGACGGCGCTTATGCAATTGCCGGCTTCATTGTGTCCGTTGTGGCCGCAATGTACAAAGCTGCGAATGGGGCTAAGGAGATGACCATCGCTGAGGCGAGAGAGAAAGCTGCCACATCTATTCGCACACTCTTCTCCACCTCCGACAAAGACCTTTGGAAATCCTCTATTGTGAAGGACGAGAAGGTCGTGAAAATGGGAATGTTCAGTGTTATTAATGCAACGAAAAAGACAACGGTGACCAACGAGACGGGAGAGACACAGGAGAAACTGCAAAAAAAGATGCATATCAGAATGTCCGCCGCCCAACTAGTCATGTACGCCATGACTTTCGGTGAAGGTGCTCTTTTCACCATGGACACCCATGGAGGAGCGTTCGAATCATATTCAGGCCTCCTTTTCTCCCTCTTCCTCGACGGCTGCTCGTCCTCTTACTATAATGGAGAAAGTAGGTTCACACTTGCTCAATTCTTTGAGAGACTCAGCAAGACAACGCTAAATGACGTCCCTGAGATTAAATTGGATCACTCCGCCGTGGCTTCGGTCCAATTTGCGACACACCGAATAGAGTTCAACGGAAGCACACCGGGTTACTTGCGTGCGCTGGGGGAACTTTCGAAAAGTCAAGAGGCGTTCGTTGTTGTTAACGGCCGGGCCGCCCCGTATGCCGACTTGATCGCCAAAAGCGGGAAAATTCTTTTTTTGCTTCAGTGCAAATCCAGCGTTGGCATACCAGATTTTACCCCAGAGACGGAACTGCGAAAAATGGGATTCTCCAACGGCGATGACCAGGATATTACCTCTTTTGTTGATATCATCTTCCCCCCCCAAGGAGTCTTGAATGAAAAGAAACTTCGAAGAGCACTGAAAATGCTTGATTTTAAAAAGGGTGAATTGCGCAAAAAGTTAAAAAATTGCGTGGCGAAAATTTCTGGGAAAAAAAAGGAAAAGTTAGATCCCCAAAAAACAGGGAAAGAGGCGGGCAGTGAAAATCGTGAGGGAGGTACATCAGTAGCACCTTCAAAAAAAGAAGGGAATGACGCCGGCGGTGAAAACACTAAAGACGATCTAGACGGCAGTTTACTAAGAGGCAAACTCTCCACCAGTTTGCTGATGCAGTCGTTGGGATGTACTATTGCCGTCCCCGTGTTTATATGCAGCGACGCAGGTGGCGAGGCGGCAAAGGTGGACCTGATAGGGAAGGTCCAGGGGTGCTCTGTAAACTCCTTTGGATGGAATAACCCGGCTGCACTGCTCTTCGCGGAAAGTGGCCTTGAGCGAACCGTGGAGGCTAAAGAATCTTCCACCGCCCCCTCCCCAGAAAGTAAGGAGACCACGGAAAGCAAAACGCTCGACCAAAAAGACAAAAATAAGTCGAGAGAAGTCTAAAAAAACACTCCGCGGAAAAGGAGGGCGAAAAGGTAAGAGAACCGAGAACGTTCTCTTTGCAGCCATTAAGGTACGGTGGTTTCCTACTCCGTAATGCTTATGCGGTACCTCCAGCCCCCATTTTTATTTTCTAAAACGTGTAATACAGAACAAAAAAGTTAAAGGCATACTTTTTCTTTTTCTAATATTACTAGTGTCCATAAATCTATGTGGGACACTTCTTTTTTTTTTTTTTCCATATATATATCCCGCAATTCCTTTTTTTCCCCCCGCCCCGCCCCGTGTGGAACAGCAGTTTTAGTGACGGCGACACCTGATGTGAGCCCTCACAAACGAGGATTGTCCATACCCTTCTTTCTTTCTCTTTTTTCTTTTATGTTTAGGCCAAGGTTAACAAGAGTACATCATGTCTTGGGGTCCTACGTCTTCGTCAATGGGGTGACTCTTTGTACCGTTGGCTTTGTGGTTGCCGTGGTCTGCCGGTTCGTGGCGTCGGGAAATCGTTTCCTTTTATCTAGCCGATTGTATTTGTGTGTGTGTGGGTGAGAGAGAATGGTCAGACACGCTTATGGATATTTCTTCTTGACTGTTTTTAAGGACTGCTGATGGAGCGTGAACTTTTGCTTTTCTTATAGGGAGATCCTGTGATGGTTTTACTGCTCGTCTTTTCTGAAAGATTTCTTTTCACACGGGTGTTTATTTCCTGTCTTTTTGTTCGACGGAGTGAGAGAGTGGTGATGGAATAACCGGCACGCCAAGGTATTCGAAATTTGGTTCAAGGGGAAACTGGGGAAAACTCTTTTTTGAGTGAGGTTTTCGACATCAATTATAGGGGCTCACCCAACCGATTGTGAAAACTGGTTGCCTAGATTCAGGATCGGGTAAAGCCAAGACCCCGCACGGGTGTTCATGTGCAATGAAATGGATGACAAGGCGAAAAAGAAAACCCCGATAGAATCTGTGCAAACCCCTTCTGGTGGCGTGGCCCGGTTGCTCTCCTTTTCGTTGGTTGCGAAAAAGTAAAAGGCCCCCGTGAACCGTATTCAAAGGCACATTCTTTGGCTTTACAACATTCCGCGCGGGCCGGTTTCGTCTCCCGCTGGCATGACCGGGTAAAATCTTTTTCTGTTTCGTTGATTGACCGAACTGTTCATCGAAAGTAGGCTGTTTGACGCGGTGGTGCACGTGTGTCTGCGATTGTGTTTTGTTTGTTTGTTGGTTTCACCCCTGCTTGAGTTTGCTCTCAACACTAATGTCGGTCCTACTTGTTCCTCTTCGGTGCAGAATTGCGCTTGTGGTCTTCTCTGTTTACTTTCTTTCTCGCCCCCCTTCTCTTTTCAGTTTCTTTGCTTTTTTTATTTTCATTTTCACTATTATTATTATTTTTACATATACATCTTCAGAATATTTAAAATGTCAGATACTCTTCAGAATCCCCCAGGAGTTCCAGATGTCACTTCTGTCAAAGCTAAATCCCTCAAACCCTTAACGGAAGATCCAAATTATGTCACGGAAACGTTTGCCGAGACACTCGCTCGTTTGGAAGGGCCGACTGTCAACAGCGATTTCGGCGTCCCTCAGTGGGTTTTCAACTTGGTCGAGACCACAAAAGGGAAAGATAAACTGGTGAAAAAAGGGGAAGATTTCACGGATGGAGACAAAGAGATCATCGGGAGGATTTTTAATGTTATCCAGACACAAACCGGTGTTAAACAGTTACCTCTTCGAGGCGATTTGGAAAAAAACGATCCTTCCCACTATTCCTCCAAGTGGGGCATTGTAAAACGTAATAACAAAGAAATCACTGACGGGCGAGCCGTGATGGCGGAATTTCTGCGTCGTTCTCTGTCATTAGCCAGTATAGACCCCAACAACAACGCCTTAATCTGTGCAGCAGCGATGCTGCTGGACCTCTCCTGTACAATCGACGAGTTTTGCTTTTGTGACCACGTGCGGAGAGTCTTCAAGGATCGTATAGCTGACCGCTTCGGTTGTTGCCTCGTGGTGGACGCACCTGAAGAGCTAAAACACCAATCATACTACTTTTCGACGAAACAGCTGCCGAGATTGACGAAATCAAGAAATGGACGGAGGCTAAGTGGGCGCGGTCAAAGCACACGCTGTCTATTGGCGGAGAGAGCGGGTCCGGAAAGACCCGAGTGGCGCTTCAGTGCGGAATGTTTGGCTGTGGAGACCAAATGCAACTGGGACATAATGAAGTCCTGACCGTCTACATTAAAGTGAGGGATAAGGATAACCTACACTGGAAAAGGGAGCTGGAAGAAAAAGATGACTACACTAATCGTGCCGTGGAAATAATGAAAGACATATGGGGAAAAAAGAAGGAATACAGAGATACGTTCGATACGTACCGGTGCAATGCTTTTTTGGAGGTGTGCATTCGGGATCCCGCAGCTTGTAACAAACATGACCTACAACATCTCCGAGCCGTACTATGCCACGACTGGCTATGCGGCGTTATTAAATGTAAAACAGTATTTCAAGGTTCGTTGAGATCCAACAATCCGTTTAAAGTCGCATTTATTGTGTTGGATGAGGTGGCTTCGTGCCCTTGGATTTACAGCGCCGTCAATGGCAATTCGATCGACGGGGATTATATTTCAAATTACTTCCGCGACGATACTTCCTTTGCTGAAGAGTATCGTTTTATCTGCGTGAGTACGGCGACCGAACCCATCTTTAGAGAGATGGGCAGCACTCCAGGTACATTTAATCCCGTGATAATGAAGCCATCCCCCAGTCTATACGAACGACTGGTGGAGAAAGCCTTCTTGGGGCCTAACAAGAAAGTGTTTCGATCCTTCACAAGAAACGAATGTTTTGCGAAAATCATCCGAAACAGATACTGCGCCGTGTTGGCTGTAAATGTAATGCAAACCCTTTCTCGCAGCGTTACACCTGTGGCCTGTGCGGCGGCGGCCATGTGTCAAAGTCTTACGAAAGAAGAAGAACAAATGCTTTGTAACCTCAGAGATGAGGAGAGCGCCTATGCCGCTGCAGGTTCTCTGGCGTGTCTTGTCTCCTCTCAGTACAACGACGCAAAGGGCTTAAACCCCGATGAATCCAAGGAGATGGTGGCGAAGGGTATCCGCGCCTTTCTTTGTTGTGAAGACAGCGATCTGGAGATGCCGTTTTCAGGCTTTCCGCGGGACCCTTTACAATTGGGCCTCTTTACCCGCGCAAAGACACAGTGGCGGCGGGACTGTCAGACTGTGGGGATTTCGGTTACCGCAGCGCAGCAGGTCATGGCCGCAACTGGCTATGGTAGCCAGGGCCTTTGGATGACAACCATTACCGATAATCCCTTTGGGGTGTTTTCCGCCGCTGTCTTTTCATTATTTTTGAGTGGCTACTCCACCGATTGCTTCAAGCGAGAAGATGGAAAAACGGTTGTGCTATCGTCCGACGCACAACTTTCGACATTCCTCAACTCCGTCAGTGCTACGAAGGTGAAGGGTGCTTACACAAATCTGTTAAACCACAAGAGTGTCGGTGAGGTATTGTTCTCACCCCCTCAAAAGGCTGAAAGTGGTTCATTGGGTTCGTATTGGAGTGTGTTGGCAGAGTCTCTCGGGGGCGAAGATAACGAACAAGCACTTGTGCACGTGAACGGAAGAGGCACTGGCTATGCGGATGTCATCGCCAAGAGTGGGGACATTCTTTTCCTCGTTCATTGCGGGGGCGAAGCCGAGGCGACAAAAATGAACATACCAGGGGAGCTGGAAAAGATGGGTTTCTCTGGTAGTGATAATCCCGAAGTGGATGCTTTTGTCGAATCACTTGACTTGAAAGGACCGAACCTGGAGGAACAACTAGGTGATTTTAAGCCAAAAAGACGGCAAATGGAAGGCGAGAGCCATACAACGGCGGAGTCTTTGCCCCTGCTCCGCGGGAAACTGCTAACACGTCTGTTGATGAAGAAGTTAGGGTGCAACATTGCTGTTCCTGTGCTAATGTGCAGTGAGCCGGACGATGCGAAAAAAAAGACTAAATCGGTAAAATGCGTGGAAAACATACCTGTTCAGAGTTTTGGGTGGAGTGACCCCCCCGTGCTCTTGTTTGTCGGAGGTGATATTGAGCGGTCGACGGAGATTTCTGTCTAGGTTTTTTTTATTTTTTTGTTATGATTTGTTTTTTATGGCTGCTGTATTGCCTCTTTGACTTTCAGAGAAAAGTCATTGAGGCTGTACGGATTGGCGTATTCCTTGACACCGAAGCACTGTGAGCGTCACCGCGTCCTGTATTCTCCGTAGTAAGTATGTATCATCCTGAAAACCTCTTGTAGGGGTTTTTTGCACTTTCACTATTGGTTCTCTTTCTTGTCTTTGCTTTCGTTTGCATTTAGTGTTTATTACTTAGAAGTTTTTTTTTTTTTTTTTGTATGTTTCTATTTCAGAATATTTCACAATACACGGCCTACTTTGAAGAGTCCCCCCCACTCGCTCTCGTGGCTGTCAATGCCCATGCCAGAGAATGCGGGGAGCGCCACGGCGAAGGTGTTCTCAAGTGTAACGTTACCTCTGACACCTGTGGAAGAAGGCGTACATTTAAAGTGGATTCGTCCGACGTGGCGTGTCTGGAGCGTATTCAGTGGTGGTTAGAGAGAGAGCGTGATTGTCCTCTGCGAATCGCCGTCAGGTTCAGTGGCACCAAATCGTTGGAGGACATTCCCACATGGGAAAAACTCTCCCAACGGCTTTCCGATGGTAAGGTTGAGCACACTTTTGACTTGCACATCAATATGGTAGAGTCTCTTCTCCCTTTCGCTGTCCTGTTAAAGCGGTCGGAAGTGATCGTTTTAAATGAGTGCATCTTGAACACTCTAGAGGCACTGGCAGGACTTGGGCTACTTAGGAAAGTGGAATTGTCGGATTGCCGAGGCGCTTTTACTCTTGGATCCCCTGTTAACCTGCCCTAAACTGACTAGTGTGTCCGTTCAATCTTGTCATGATGTCCTTTCAGTGGAGGCGCTGGGGAGTTTTCGAAATCTGAGAGAGATAGCTTTAACGGTCTTTGATATCACGACTCTTGATTTCCTGAAGGGTTGCTCTACGCTGGAGTATGTAAATGTTAAATTCTGCCCTCGGCTTTCTTCACTTTCTGGTCTAGGCGGTCTGGAGAAGCTCAAGACTGTGGTGGCTACTGGAAGTGGAATACGGAGTATAGGAGACCTAACTGGATGTGTGGCTGTCGAATCCGTAGACGTCGGCCACTGTGAGAAACTTTTATCGCTTACCGGTCTCTCGGGACTACAAAAGTTGAAGGAGGTGAAAGCCCATATGAGCGGCATACAGAGGTTTGAAGGTCTTACCGGATGTGTGGCACTGGAGGAAGTTAACGTCGGATACTGTGAAGGTCTTACATCTCTTTCTTGTCTTCGTGGTCTGAAGAAGCTGAAGTATGTGTTTGCTAGTAACAGTGGAATACAGAATATTGGGGATCTAACTGGGTGTGAGGCTCTTGAGCTGGTAGTCGTCTGCGGCTGTGAGGATCTCACCTCGCTTACCGGTCTAGGCGGACTTAAGAAGCTGAGAACTGTGTTCGCATCCAAAAGTGGAATACGGAGTATTGGAGATCTAACTGGGTTTACGATGCTGGTGCACGTCGACGTGAGTGGGTGTGTCAACATAACTTCACTCTCAGGCCTGGACGGGCTACAGAACTTGAAGCAGGTGGACGGCAACAGCACGGGTATCACTGATGTAGACGCTCTGTCTAGGTGTGACGCCCTGGAGTCATTGGACGTCAGCGGCTGCAAGAATCTTACTTTGCTAGAAGATTTGTCGGGGCTGCCAAATCTGACGACGGTGGGGGCTACAGGGACTTCTATTTCCCACGGTGGGTCTTCTTCCGGTTTGGGGTCTGCACTCGTCCACTTGTTTTTTTCCTTCGTTCATACCGTATTGGGGAATCGGGAGAAGTAGATAGGTGTTGGGGTTAAACCAGTGCCATGCAGAGTCGACCGACTTCTGGTTGTCCACGAGTTATTTCCCTCCGTTATACAACGGAGTGTTGTAGCGCCACCACGTGTTACCCATTTGCAAATAGTACTACGAGTGGTTCGTTTGGACTATATGAGTATTGAATTAGCGATAAGTGATGATTGCACCCTTCGGTTGTTCATTCACCGTTATTCATGAATGAGGTGAATGTTTACTCTCCTCATTTTATTTTTTCCATACCGAAACCAAAGTAGCTTCCTACATACGTTTATCTCGTCTTATCCCCTTTTTTGTTTTTATCATTAGTGTAACTTTTTTTTTTTTTTTTTTTTTTTTAACTTTCCATACAGCTTCTGCCAACGTTTCTACTTCGAAATATGTCACCACACACCGCCTCTCTAACAAAGTGGCCGCGACGGTAATTCGACCGACGCGGATCACATATCAGAGTACTTCGGTAGGATACTTCTTTTGACGAGCCGTATCGCTCTATTTATCGGAAAAAACCCCCTTTCTTTTTTATTGAAAACCCAAGAAGACGGAACCAAAAAAATACACCCCCTTAAACCCCCCTCCTTTCCCCAAAAAAAAAAAAATTAAAAAAAAAAAAAAAAAAAAAAAAAAAAAAAAAAAAAAAAAAAAAAAAAAAAAAAAAAAAAAAAAAAAATAATTTTTTTTTTTTTTTTATTTTTTTAACGTTTTGGAAACCTTTGTTGTAATTATGCGCTTTTCACTTTTGTTTTTAGCATTAGGTATTGAGTATTTGTTTTTTTTTTTCACTGCCTACGTTTTTATGTCAGGATACTTCGCAATGCATACGAACTGCGAATGGAGAATGCTTACTTTCATGATCGCACGCAAGTGTTCTGGGGTATCTGATCGGGATGCTACCATGCCTAAGAAGAGTGCTTTAATGAGCTTCCTGTGATACCGCACTCGATTGGTTGATTTGTGGTGCAGAGGCACAGGTAGTACTAGCGAAAAAAAAGGGGTGCAGCCCGAACTTTCAAGCGAAGTAATTTTTAGGGTCGTTTTAACAGATTCTACCCACTGCGTCACTCGATTCACTGCACACGAAAACAGGGACTAAAGGCCGCCATCACGGAAGTGTTTCCCTTTGCGGTTGGCGACCTTTTCCAAATTTCATTTTTATTCAGGATAAAGGTACAGAATCAGCATGACACCGGATCACCTCTCCCCTGTATAGGGCCAACTGCCATAAAGTAAAATCTTTGTTTTTATTGGTAATAAAATTTGTCTTTTATAACGGCCGCATTAAAAGGAAATCTCTCCCCCATAACTCCCTATATATCTTGAATACAGTTATTTCTTTTGTTTTAAACAGTCAAAATAATCCCTTTACACGAAATGCTTCGGTGTAACGAGTTGTCTGAGTACGGTTCGTATTTCGCGAAAAGCACGCCTCTGGCCTTTGCCGCCGTCAGCCCCTTTGCTAGAGAAAAAGCGGAATCGTGTCAGCTCGGATCGCTCGGGTGTGTGACACGTATCGTTGACGGCGAGGCGTGGCGCTCATTGCGTTTCCGTAGCCATGAATGTGCGGCGCAATTAGAGTCGGTAGAGTGGTGGGTGACGCGTCCCCCTGTGGTGCCGCTGAAACTATCGGTGACCCTCAAGAACGACCAAGACTCGCTGGACACCGTCGTTTTACTGGAGGAATTCTCTGTTCTTCTGGAGAGGTGTGGTGTGCATTTTGTCTTTTGCTTGGAGATAGATGGAATCAACACACTCGAACCTTTTGGCACACTGCTGTCACGAGCAGAGGAAGTTGTTCTCAATGGATGCAGGAATTGGACATCTTTTCGGGGGTTGGACGGACTGCGGTATCTAAAACGTGCATCCTTTCACAACTGTGGTATGACAGACATCAGCACTATTTGCTCGTGCACCTTGTTGGAGAGTGTCACGTATGCCTCTTGCCCTGGCTTGACGTCACTTGACGGGCTTCAAGGGCTTCAGCGGTTGAAGAGCGTGACAGTGTTGGACTGCCCTGTCGCCAGCCTGGCTGCACTCCGCACGTGTCTTCCGGTAGAGAGTATTTGCCTTGGCGGAACCCCCATCTTGACGTCACTTTCAGTTTTGGAAGGACTTCAAAATTTGAAGAACTTGTCTGTGTCAAACTGCCCTGTCACCAGCCTGTATGCACTCCGTACGTGCCCTTCACTGGAGAGCGTTGTTTGCCGCCGTACGGAAGTAATCTCTCTGCAGCCGCTGCACGGTCTAAAACGTTTGAAAGAGGTGATGTTCTCCGGAAGAAACGTTGGTGATATTGACGCGCTTCACACCTGTATAGCGTTGGAGGTGGTGGAGATTTCTGGTGCAGTTGACTTGATCAGTCTGGATGGACTACGGTCGCTGCCGCGTCTGAGGAGGCTCACAATTGACAGGTGCAGTATTAAGAACCTGGATGCACTCCACACCTGTGAGACGCTCGAGGAGTTGTACGTCAACTCCTGCAGCAATCTGATCTCCATCGAAAACTTCAAAGGAACTCCCAATTTGAAGAATTTCACTATTGCGGGATGCCCCATAACGAGTATTCGATCCCTAAATACGTGTGTTTCCCTTCGAAGGGTGAACGTCAGTTCCTGCCCTCTTCTGCGCTCTCTAGATGGTCTAGAGGGTCTGCCGAATGTTGAAGTGGTGCTTGCATGCAAAAGTGGTATCACAGACGTCTCTGTCATTGCCAAGTGTCCAGCTCTTCGGTACGTCGATGTACGTGGCTGTCCCCAACTTCAATCGGTAGATGTATTGTTAGAAAGGGGGGATGTGATGGTGTTTTTCCTTGAGTAAAGGAGATGGAAGCCCCACAAATTTTCTCATTTTTCATTTTTATTCCAGTTAGAGGGTTGAGATTGAGCACGACGCAGTGCCTCCTCTCCCCTATCTGGATGACCACGCGGTACATGTAACATCTTTTTTTACAAGTGAATAGTACTTGTGTTTTCCGGAATTAAAGGAGCACAGAAACGGGAAACCAAATCTCGCTTTCGATACCACTCCTACTACCTCTGACATCGAGCGCGTTCCACTTTTGTTATATAGTTGATATGATCTTTTTTCAAGAATTTCTTCAATGTAGCGAGCTGTATGAGTGCGCTTCGTATTTCTGTGGCTGTTTGCCTCTTGCCTTTGCGGCCGTCAGCCATCGTGACGTATTGGAGTGCTCAGGATAGTGGAATCGGGAGCATTGGGGATTTAAAAGGATGGGAAGGGTAGAGTAGGAAAGGGTGTGTCATTGGCCGCCTGGTTTTGTTGACAAATGAAGAGGCAGACGTTAAGACAGCATGAGTTGTTAGTTTGGTATACGATCATGGCTCTTCCTCTTTCCTCTCTCTAGGATAGTAACATGACATGTAAACTACTGTAAGAACCCCACTTCAATTGCCGAGTCTCAGGGGGTGCCAAACCTCAACATGGTGCAGGCCAAGTGCATTTGCCCTCCCATTGTAGGATTGCATGGAGAAGGGTACGCCAGCTGCGCCGGACTTTGTGTCTACGTCGGGGTAAGATGGTTGGAGTCCCATTTTCTTTGGATGCACTTCCACAACACCGCAATTTATGCTATTGACCCTTTTAAGCGTGAAAACCGTGTGGCGTGGAGTCCCGTTGGATGAAGGAGAGAACCGCTCTTTCCTCGGAGCACGTCTCGTCCGATTTGTTAAAATTACACCATTCGTGAGTTACAACGGGGGAATAGGTCATTTAATATCATTCTTATAAGTAGGAAAACGCATCGTTAGTGTTTTGGTAAGCTTTGTATGGGGTAAAAGCTCGTAGAAGGTTAAATGAAGCCATGTTATCTTTTTTATTTCTTCCAGTGTCGCTGGCGGTGGTGTGGTCGCGCTGTGTGCCCTGCCTTTGGGAAACGCTTCCGTCTTTGTTTTTAGCACTGTTAACACGTTTCCCTTACTGTTTGCTTTACACCATGCAATTGGAACTATACTGGACGTGGTGTTATCATTTTTGTACTGTCAAACGAGGTGATTGTCATAACACTTATAAAAGGTCATTTTTTTCAAGACGGTTCACCGTTGTTACCCTGGTCTTTTTATTGGATAAATTCTTTCTGTATAGCGGGATCACGTCAGTAACTGTGAGCATCTTGCCTCGCTCGATGGTTTGGGTGGACACGGGCAGTTGAAAACAGTGGACGTCGGGTGGATAGGAGTACAGGGCACTACAGATCTAAAGGGTTTTTTTTGCGCTTGAGTTGGTGGACGTAAGGGGCGTCGGGTATCTTAGATTGCGCACCAGTCTTTCGGGACTGGGAAGGCTAAAAGCCGTGAATGTCAGCCATGCTGGGATGGAGTTTTTTCGAGATCTAGCTGGATGTGTGGCGCCGGAGGAAGTGGACTTAAGCTATTGTGTGAATCTTACTTAACAGAGACGTCCTGCTTCATGTGACTTGTCTCTATGTGAATATTTATCTACTCCGTGGACGAATCCAGGTGACTGAAAGTCACGACATACCTAACCCCGATTTGTTCTTGAAGATTTCCCGTTGGGTGCCAAGCCCGATGAAGAGGATTGGTTTATTTGGCCGCGGGCCGACTGCGGGAGGACAAGGGAAACGTTTTCCCACAGAGAGGACGTTCTTCGGATTTTTCACACGAAGGCGTGAACCAACAGCCTGCCATTACTACTGACTGGACGGCAAATACGGTTCGTTTCAGTAACGTGTATATTGTGTGAAAGAGAGCTACTCGAGAACAAACTAAAAAAGGTTTAAAATTTCTTCAAATACTACTTGTTTTCGCATCGGCAATGGTGTGACATTCACCTTTTCGATGAACGCTGGTTAGTGTTTTTTATCTCTATTACTGTTAGACTAAAGTTGGAAGACCGTGGGGTTTTACCCGGTGTTTGGAGCTTTCCCTAGCAGCGGTCTCGTTGTTACTCTAACACTGCCAACTCTTGTTTTATAGTGCTTCTACTAAGAGCTCCTCCATTGGTGTGGAGCGGCGCGAATAACTGCCACAACTAAAAAACAAAGTAGGGAATCGTTTTGTGGCTGATTCCGTAGATCTATATGAGTGTTGAGTAGACTTTTGTTTAATGTGTTCCTTTCGGATGTTTGACCTACTTGTTTTTGTTTCCCTATCCGCGAAAAGACCGCTCTTGTTTTTGTTTTCCACACCGTAATCAGGGTGTCCTTCTAGTCACTTTTCTCTCATTTGCTTTTTAGTATATCGGTTTTCATTTCATTCCACTTTCTGTATACCAGCTTCTAATGTTTCTACTTCGGAATATTTCCCGACATACCGGTTACCTAAGGACGTTACCGCCTATTGCCTTTTCGGGTCTCTTGTTTCAGACCAGGGCGGTTAGTGGGCACCAGAAGGGAGGTCCGCAACACTGTGACAACGTCAGCGTTGCATCGACGAATATATTTAACATGAATTCTTTCGACGTGGTGCAGTTGGAAAAGGAGAAGCCGTGGCTGAAGGAAAAGAGTGAATTACCTCCACATTTTACCGTTACGTTCAGTGACAAAAAAAGCATTGAAAGACATTCCCGCGTGGGAAAAATTGTCAAAAAAAATGGTGAAGGACAAGGTAGAGCACACGTTTGGCTTGGATATACATTGTGTTAAGTCCCTTTTACCATTCTCCGTACTGTTGGAGCGGACAGAGGAGGTTTGCCTAAATAAATGTAGCTTGAAATCCTTAGAGGCGTTGGAAAGACTTCAATGTCTTCGAAAAATAGAATTTCAAGACTGCCGCGGTACATTCAGCCTTGACTCTCTGACTACTTGTCCTAACCTGACGAGTGTTTCCGTCCCTGATTTCTACGATGGTGCTAAACTGGTGTGTTTAGGGAGGGTGAAAAGTCTGAGGAAGGTCGTATTGAATTCCTGTGCTATAAAAAATGTTGATTTTCTGAAAGACTGCCTCCTGCTGGAGTGCTTGGAGGTGAAAGCCTGTCGTTGGCTAACATCACTAGACGGACTATCGGGACTGAAAAACTTGAAGACTTTGGATGCGTCCAAGACTGGCATCAAAAGTATCCGTGCGCTTTCAGGATGTACTGCTCTGGAGGAAGTTTGTGTCAATTCGTGTGAAAGTCTAAAGACTCTCGAGGGGCTCTCCGGTTTAAAGAAGTTGAAGATTGTGAAAGCTGAATTCAGTGGAATTCAGAGTGTTGAGGGACTGAAGGGGTGTGTGCCGTTGGAGGAAGTTAACGTTGAACACTGTCACCAATTGACCTCTTTGGATGGTCTCTCGTCGTTACCGCATTTGAAAAAAGTATATGCTTCTTTCAGCAAAATTGACAATATTAGAGGATTAAAAGGGTGTGCTGAGTTGCGTCTTCTTTCTGTAAAGGGGTGCAAAAAGTTAACCTCCCTGAAAGGCATTTCAGGACTACCTAAATTGAAATATGTTCGGACAAATTGTAGTGCGATTAAGAGTGTTCGTGATTTAGCCGGATGTGTTTCTCTAGAAGAGTTAAACGCAGTTTTGTGTGAAAACCTGAGGAGTCTGGACGGCTTGTCTGGATTACCGAGACTAAAGACCGTCATTGCATGGCAAAGTGGAATTTCAAATATTGAAGGACTGACCGGGTGTAAATCGTTGAAGCGGCTTGATCTGTATAAATGCGAACAATTAACCTCTCTGGAGGGTCTGTGTGGATTACCGAATCTAAAACACCTTGATGCAAGCAGTACTCCAATCACCAGCGTCCTGCCTCTAACCGGGTGTGTTGGTTTAGAGCACGCAAACTTCTGTTGGTGCACAGAGCTAAAATCTTTGGATGGATTGTCTGGATTATCCAGATTAAAAACGATGGACGCGTTTATGAGCGGTTTGATAAATATTGACGGACTCTGCGGTTGTACAGCGGTTGAGAAGGTAGATGTAGCTGAGTGTAAAGATTTAACTAATATTGATGTCCTTTCCACGCTTCCCAACTTGAAGAGAGCAAGAATACACTTTACCAATATTCCGTGTAGCGAAAAGGAAAAGGATTTCTCTGAACTTCGTTCATTCACGGTTAATGGTGTTGAGTTCAGCATTAGTTCAAAGTATTACGAAGGAAAGATAATGACCAGTGTTCATACAAGTTTCGGTCTCGTTCGTAATAAAGATGACTAGCGTTATTAATGAACTCTGCTTTTCAGTTACATCCATGTTACTTAGCAGTAATTGTTGTCCTTCACGCCTTTAAGGAAGTGGCGGTATCTCAGTATTTATTGAAGCTGTACAAATTGTGCAGCTCAAAGTCAAATAGTAGTGAAAAAAAAAAAGAATAAGCAGTGAGTCGTTTATCAATTTACGTTTCTACACTGACATTAATGTTTTTACTCTTTTCCAGTGTAGTATCTTGCGCGATATATGTGCACTACTTTATCTTTTATCTCCTTTCTCAAGTGTCAACGAAGGATCAATTCATTTTCCGAGTATATGTACCATGTCTCTCAAGTGACATGACCTAGGTAACTACTTCCTTTTGGAAGCGCGTTGTACTATTTAGTGAATCCTGTGCGGTGGTAGGAGTATTCTCCTGTATCTTAAAGAAGTATGTTCCAAGGATCCATTGCATCCAAGGTTTGTTATAAGGGAAAGCTACTGGAAGCAACAACAGGCTCTATCGTCGTTGTGAGTGATTAACACGTTGACCTAGTAAGTGTATTTTCGTACTGCTGTCTTGTGGTGTTAACCTCTTAAAAGGTATTATCAACACCAACTAGGTTCCTGCGTGCTCGTTTTAATGTAGTACGGTAATTTGGCTGTTCTGTAACTCGTGTGAGTGTGAATCTATAACATGGGATGCTATTTTGATACCTTATAAAGCGGTAGACTTATGTTTGTGTTTGTTTTAACGAATTAGTAGAAGTTTTGTAAATACGTTCTTTATTAACGAACAGTTTGTATGTCCGGACTCTTTCAATTTAAGGAGTGGTGCTTACTTTTTGTTTCTATTGGGGTTTGGGATGCCCGTTGCCTAGCACCCTTGTGATAAAGTGTGCCTGGTGTCTGTGAGGTAACACAAGCCCTCTTTGTGGGCGTGTTTCGTTTTTACTTTTTTTTATTAACAATGGTAAGAAACGTTTAATACACATATGAGTCTTTTTTATCTCTTTACAGATAAAGTGGGATTCACGCTTGACGTGTCTTCTTGTATCCGTGCTGGCCGGATGTGGGTGCCGCTATGTTTAAGGCCCAGGGCCTTTGATGGTGTGTTGGGGTTAGGGTTAGGGTTAGGGTTAGGGTTAGGGTTTGCTTATCCACATTCTTTTCAAGGAGAGTAATTGGATGTAGCATGACGAATTTTATAAAAAGTGTATTTATTGTTTTGTGTTTTTTCATATGATTTAATTGTATTGTGGTGATGGATGTAAGACTACTTGATCCTATCCATCTTGGGAATTCTTTCTTGCCTTTTCTATATTACACGAATATAGGAGAAGAATTGTAAAGGCTGACAAAAAATTTTAAAACAATGAATCCACAAGTGGAAGAAAAGTTGAGAGCCGCTCTCACTCCTGAGGAGCTTCAGGGGTTAAGAAACTCCCTTGTGAATAATCAGAATGCGGATGGGAATAATACGACACAAGACGAACACACGTCTGCCAGATACCTTCGCCAAGCACAAGAGGAGAAAGATTACCTTTTCCTCGGCCAATACCGAGTCGACATGGCTCAATACAATGATGTTCTTAATTTACCGGTACCTGCAGGCGTCGCGTGGGCTGAAGACAACAAGCAAACTTTCACGGTCAGGGCGGATGCCAAATCCCTCACTGTCGACCAAGCCATCATGGGGTCTCACATTTTTGGGTCCAACGAAACCGTCGACCACGCTGGAAGAACCTTAATTTTTCTCTACCTGGATACTCCAGCAGTGAACCGCATCAGGGTCCACAATTCCATTATCCTGTCTCGGTATCCCGATCTTAAACGACGAGCTATGGGGAACAGGGCATTAAAGTGCTCGCTTCCTCTGTACGCGCCACTGAATCCCAAACTAAAGGAAATCAACGAGAGGATCCTCGCCTCGATGGACGAGGTGCAAGGAGGCGAAGCGGATGAGAAACGTAAACCGTTCTTTACAGACGAGAAGATTCAAGGAGGCGATTATACCGAACGTGTCATTGATGGCAACGGCCAACAAGTCTATGCCGTGCAAATGACGGAAACCGATGCAAGGCTAAACTACATCGCGAACCTAATCCAAGGGATGGCAAACGAAAAGCAGTCTACAAAGAGAAGGACCTACAACAATAACCCTCAAAACAATAATAACTACAACAATAATAATAACAATGGTGGACGCGGGGGTTACAACCGCGGCGGATACCGAGGTTCCGGTGGACGCGGGAATGCCTATGGAGGCGGCTCTGCCACCGAAGAAGAGTCGTCGGCAAAAAACTAATTGTGCCCGGAGTAGAGCCGGGCCAAGGGGATACAAATGAAAGGACAGAACAAAACCACCTGTCGTTCGGCGGTAGCCTTAAAGCTGGGAAGACGTCCAACCTCGAGTTGGATGAAGTTCTTCTCTATTTAAAGAATAATAATCCGAGTAATAAGAGGCTCGTTATTCTCCCTAGCAACACGTTACTCGTTATGGGAGATCGTACGGTTGAACAATTAAAGAAGTTCAACAAAGAAGGGAAAGAAGTATTTTTCCCACTTTTTCTCAAAAATCATTGGATGGCAGGCATCCTGTGGGAGAGTGAGCTGACGGTGTATGATTCGGCGCCCTGTGCACATCTACACAAGCTACTCTGCAGGACTTTTGAACGCCTATGGCCGTCGTTACGCCTTACGTTTGCCCACTCGGCGAGACAAGTACGAGGTAGCAATGACTGTGGTATATTTACCCTTATTGCATTTTACGCTACCTACCTTCGCGTGAAAGTCTCGGTACGAGACGATCTACCTAAGATGGTGAGAACTTTTCTGTCTTCTCCGCAGCGCCTACAGATGAGCGCAGAGGACGTCGTCACCAGAATGAAAGCTATCCTCCTACATGGGGAGGTGGAAGGAGCAGGATTACCAGAAGAGACGCGAGAGCGTTACGACCGTTTTGTGCAACAGTACAAGAATCTGAAGACGGAGTTTAAAAAGAACCCAACCTTGCGCACTGTTTATATTACCATTGCACTTCTCTCAATCGGAGAGGGAAAGGACCGCAGCTGCGAGAAGCATCATATTGCTTCGCAAGCAGGAAAGCGCCACTTGGCGCCCCAGTCTTTAAATGACTTGGCGGAGGTAATACAATTATATGGATTTGGCGTATTTCTTTATGGAAAAGCAGCACGAAGAGCAGAGGATACGTTGATCATTGGTGAAGGCAAGCAACCCGGATCCGTATTTGCGGTACAGTGCGATGTGTCTTCCCAGTTACCAAAGAATTTCGGCGACTGTGTATTCCTCGCTGGTGCGGAGTATTTTAAGGGAACCAAGAAAACAAGACCTCATTATGAACTCACATGGAGTCATAGGAAGGCGGTGATTGGTGTGTACGTCAACCCGAATAGCACCAAGAGACGTTTTACATCCGTAAAGGAGATGGAGTCGCTTCTTGCGGTTACATCTGTTTCTACTGAACCATCTCGCACCGTAAGTGACGCGTCCACTCGAGTCGTGGTAGACCCTATCGCGGAGGCAGTAGCCAACGAGGTGGATGTGACAAACGAAATAGAAGAAGAGGACATGTCGATCTCGGTCGACCAGGAGCTGAATAATGCGGAAGCGGTACCATCAGTGGTGACCCACCAAGTTCAACATAGACCACCACAGGAAGACACATTGTCTACTGGAGTAGAAGCACCGCATACGTTTCGAGAGCAGGGCGAGTCTACGTTTGACCCGTCAGAAAACGCCGGACGGTTTTTTGCCCACTTCTTCCAGGTAAAAAACCGACGGGGCGGACAGCACGACGACCAGGGACGAGCGTTGTGGGGGTCTGTCTGCCCGAGAAACTGGGTCATTACGACCAGTCAAAACCCCCAGGTCAGCGAAGTGGTGTGGAGAGGCATCAAGAAGGAGGAGCGGGATTTGCACCTATCATTCCTTCAACGTGTACGAGATATGCCGGCCGAAATGCTACCTTGGCTTCCGGAGGACACAGTGCTGACCATGCTACAACGCGACGCGGTGGCTCGCAATTACGCCTGGACAACGTTTGTTCGAAAAATGAGTGTGGCGCAGTCCGCCCTCAAGAACCTACCGGTTTACACCACCCAGTTAGAAGGGATCGACCTGGGACGGTCGATGGTGTGGCGTTCGGCGATGACGTATGCCAGAAAAATGATGCAACAATCCGAAACCAATCCGCCGGCGGGTGTCACAATCCATACCTTCAAAGTGATATACGCGCGCCTGAGACACCGGTCACCGATGACGGCGACTTACCTCATGTTAATGTGGTGCTCCGCGGCGCGGGCGGTCGACATCGAGCGCATGAAGGTGCGGGACATTTTCATTTACACACAGGAGTATCCAACCCATGTAGAGAGCGACCGACAGCTGACAGGCTTGGAAAGTCTACAGATTACCAGCCTACCGCAGGAGACACTAGAGATGGTACCGATCACGCTCCTTATGAAACGAGGCAAGGGGGCACACTTTCGTGGGACCTACCATATATCGACCGCCATTCCCCGGCAAGATGCGGCGGTTCTCAGCGAGTTGATAGCGACGCGTACCAAGAGCCATCTGTTATTTCCCGATATTGCCGCGAGACGGCGGGAAGCCCTAGAGGTGATACATGCTGTGGCCCCGACGGCCTGCGTGGCGTCCATTCGCCGCAGTGCGATCCAGTTTTTGGCGGGGCAGGGGATACCACAGCACCTCATGATGAAGATTTCGGGACACACGAGAGAAGAAACCTACCACCGGTACCTGGGCGATGGCCGCCTACGTACGAGGGAGGACGCACAACTGCAGGAACTCGCCGCAGTCGCCCTCCGCCCCCTCCAACAGCCGAGCAATTAGGCTCCAAGGCGCCGACGGCGAAGCAGCTTGGGCTACAAGAGTTGGATATTCTAAACGAAATGCTCCGCATCAAAGAATACGAGCTGAACGATTATTATGATGACGAGAGAGCGGCTGAGGCAGCGGCGTTACGCGAGAAGATTGACCATATCCCGTTCAATACACGACAATGGCCCTTGCACTTAAAAAACCCGCCATTACTGAATATGCAGGCGGTACTCACCCTTCCTGTAGCACATTCGCGGACCATGGACCGTCTTCTAGAAGTACAAACATTCATGCAACCGTCTTACTACCAAGGCTTGAGAACGTCAAGGACACTGAAGAGTACCTCATTGAGTATGGCAGATGTCCAGCTAGCGATCGATATGGGCAAGTTTGAAGAGTGCGAGTATCAGAACCCGATTGCCCAGGAACACACTGGCCCGAATGCGTTTAGCAAACTACCGGAAGGATGGCATGGACTGAATACGTTCTACGTGCTAGAGCTAAAAGGACGTCGACGACTGATTACAGAACCGTTGGTCAATGGGGTGATTCGAAAAGAGGATATGCCACATGTGGACTATCCAGGAAGATTGGAGATTCGACAGTCGCTACGCCGCTGCCGTTACATGCTTCAAATTGATTTTGATGCATTCTATGATTCCATCGGGATTGATGAGTCGATAAGGAACAATTTTGTATTTCGCGGAAAGAACGGAAAGTACTACCGGTTAAAGACTCTACCAACTGGAGCACGGTGGAGCGTCTGCGTGGCGCAAGCCATTACGAGCACGATTGTGGATGTGGACACTACCTTGGTGATTCACACAATGATAGACAATATTTTGATTAGCGCAAAGGACAACGAGGAGACGGAATTCCTACGTGTAGTGCGTTGTATTCTTCACCGAATACAACAGTGCCACCTGAGCACGACACCGGATCGCAATACATTGTTGCAGATGTCGGACGAGGACCTCCTGAACCTATCGGAGAAGTCTAATGTTTTTCTAGGGGAAGAGTACAGCACTTATGACTTTACAAGCGGCCAGCGTTTTATTCGAAACAGTACCAAGTCGGTGGCCAAGACGACCCTATCGGTGAGTTTAGCGCCCCATTTCACGGCTCGCACGTTTGCGAGTACTATCAGTTTGATTTTGTTCACGGCCCATACGATTAACATGAACCCGGCCGCCATGTACGACCTGTTGAAGGCATACCGAGCCGTCTACTCGACGGTCGGCGCGGGCCTAGACTGGGACATGCCCATCCCGCACTTGAGTCCGAAGATACACCGTGTGATGGTGGAGATTGCCACCGTGATAGCGGAGAACCGCTGGGCAGAGATTGCTTCCCCTATTCTCTCTACGTACAATGAAGAGGATTACGATTATGTCGCGTTTACGGACGCTTCGGCTGCCGGATGGGGAGCAGTGGTAGAGGATATAGCTTCCGGAAGAGTATTGTGCTACCAGCAACAGTGGATCGATGAACTGGCAGCCCCACTTAGCGCACACTACGGCGGACCAAAGGATTACCGGTCCAAGCAGCTGTTTAACCGACAGCACTCTGCCCATGCCGAGCCACGTGCCGTGATAGAGTTGTTGCGTTACCTGAAAGAAAAAGGTAAATTACAGAGGGGGATGCGTTTAGCGATTGTGACGGATCACGATGCCATTGTGAAGGCGCAGCGAAAATGTAATGGTTTTGGCGGCATAGGCCGCGGCAAGACGCTGAACCGCCTCTACCAAACAGTTTTCGATTTGTTTTTCGAGAAGGGCGTCACCATTGTGTTCTTTTACATTGCGGGTCCCCAGAACCCCGCTGATACATTGTCACGGCGGTTCCAAATCTATGGGGAGAGCGTGAGCGAGATTCAGGTGGATGACCTGACGGTTCCATTCCTTCGCTCCACGTATTCACCGCTCGCGGAAAGGCGATGTGGAGACACACATACATTCGCCGCTATGGGGACATGAAATGGGGAATGATTCTGCACAACAGGCTAGTGAGCCCAATTGAAAGCTTGCCTGTGGGTCGGTAACACCGACCCTCCTTGTGTATGTGTTTTGGCTTTCCTTGTTTGCACGAACAAGGACCAAAACATTGGAATACAAACCCTTTTTTCTTGCTCTTTTCCGATACAATAGGTTAGTCCATTACAATGCCTCGTTTCGACCAGTACTAACCCTGTAAAGGAAAAGCCTATGTATATAGCCCAACGTCATTTGCTTATCCACATTCTTTTCAAGGAGAGTAATTGGATGTAGCATGACGAATTTTATAAAAAGTGTATTTATTGTTTTGTGTTTTTTCATATGATTTATTTTTATTGTGGTGATGGATGTAAGACTACTTGATCCTATCCATCTTGGGAATTCTTTCTTGCCTTTTCTATATTACACGAATAAAGGAGAAGAATTGTAAAGGCTGACAAAAAATTTTTAAACAACCCACCCACCACTCCCTTTTAGAAAATACTGTACCTTTGTTTCTGTTTTTTGTTTTTTGTGTTTTCCATGTTTTTTCATAATTAAAAAATAAGTATTTATTGAGTTTATATTTTGAAACCTCTGTGACAAGTTTGTGGTTATCTTGTTTACAATATTAGGTTTCCTTTAAAAAATTTACCTAAAAGTTATTCTGGAAACTCGGCAATCCTTTTTCTACGTGATCAAGTTTACAAACCTGTATCCATATAAATGTTTACGTTTATGTACAATTTGTATACCAATTGATTCCTGTTAGATTTCAGGCTCTACATTGCCTAGTGAGCCCAATTGAAAGCTTGCCTGTGGGTCGGTAACACCGACCCTCCTTGTGTATGTGTTTTGGCTTTCCTTGTTTGCACGAACAAGGACCAAAACATTGGAATACAAACCCTTTTTTCTTGCTCTTTTCCGATAAAATAGGTTAGTCCATTACAATGCCTCGTTTCGACCAGTACTAACCCTGTAAAGGAAAAGCCTATGTATATAGCCCAACGTCATTAGGGTTAGGGTTAGGGTTAGGGTTAGGGTTAGGGTTGGGGTTAGGGTTAGGGTTAGGGTTAGGGTTAGGGTTAGGGTTAGGGTTAGGGTTAGGGTTAGGGTTAGGGTTAGGGTTAGGGTTAGGGTTAGGGTTAGGGTTAGGGTTAGGGTTAGGGTTAGGGTTAGGGTTAGGGTTAGGGTTAGGGTTAGGGTTAGGGTTAGGGTTAGGGTTAGGGTTAGGGTTAGGGTTAGGGTTAGGGTTAGGGTTAGGGTTAGGGTTAGGGTTAGGGTTAGGGTTAGGGTTAGGGTTAGGGTTAGGGTTAGGGTTAGGGTTAGGGTTAGGGTTAGGGTTAGGGTTAGGGTTAGGGTTAGGGTTAGGGTTAGGGTTAGGGTTAGGGTTAGGGTTAGGGTTAGGGTTAGGGTTAGGGTTAGGGTTAGGGTTAGGGTTAGGGTTAGGGTTAGGGTTAGGGTTAGGGTTAGGGTTAGGGTTAGGGTTAGGGTTAGGGTTAGGGTTAGGGTTAGGGTTAGGGTTAGGGTTAGGGTTAGGGTTAGGGTTAGGGTTAGGGTTAGGGTTAGGGTTAGGGTTAGGGTTAGGGTTAGGGTTAGGGTTAGGGTTAGGGTTAGGGTTAGGGTTAGGGTTAGGGTTAGGGTTAGGGTTAGGGTTAGGGTTAGGGTTAGGGTTAGGGTTAGGGTTAGGGTTAGGGTTAGGGTTAGGGTTAGGGTTAGGGTTAGGGTTAGGGTTAGGGTTAGGGTTAGGGTTAGGGTTAGGGTTAGGGTTAGGGTTAGGGTTAGGGTTAGGGTTAGGGTTAGGGTTAGGGTTAGGGTTAGGGTTAGGGTTAGGGTTAGGGTTAGGGTTAGGGTTAGGGTTAGGGTTAGGGTTAGGGTTAGGGTTAGGGTTAGGGTTAGGGTTAGGGTTAGGGTTAGGGTTAGGGTTAGGGTTAGGGTTAGGGTTAGGGTTAGGGTTAGGGTTAGGGTTAGGGTTAGGGTTAGGGTTAGGGTTAGGGTTAGGGTTAGGGTTAGGGTTAGGGTTAGGGTTAGGGTTAGGGTTAGGGTTAGGGTTAGGGTTAGGGTTAGGGTTAGGGTTAGGGTTAGGGTTAGGGTTAGGGTTAGGGTTAGGGTTAGGGTTAGGGTTAGGGTTAGGGTTAGGGTTAGGGTTAGGGTTAGGGTTAGGGTTAGGGTTAGGGTTAGGGTTAGGGTTAGGGTTAGGGTTAGGGTTAGGGTTAGGGTTAGGGTTAGGGTTAGGGTTAGGGTTAGGGTTAGGGTTAGGGTTAGGGTTAGGGTTAGGGTTAGGGTTAGGGTTAGGGTTAGGGTTAGGGTTAGGGTTAGGGTTAGGGTTAGGGTTAGGGTTAGGGTTAGGGTTAGGGTTAGGGTTAGGGTTAGGGTTAGGGTTAGGGTTAGGGTTAGGGTTAGGGTTAGGGTTAGGGTTAGGGTTAGGGTTAGGGTTAGGGTTAGGGTTAGGGTTAGGGTTAGGGTTAGGGTTAGGGTTAGGGTTAGGGTTAGGGTTAGGGTTAGGGTTAGGGTTAGGGTTAGGGTTAGGGTTAGGGTTAGGGTTAGGGTTAGGGTTAGGGTTAGGGTTAGGGTTAGGGTTAGGGTTAGGGTTAGGGTTAGGGTTAGGGTTAGGGTTAGGGTTAGGGTTAGGGTTAGGGTTAGGGTTAGGGTTAGGGTTAGGGTTAGGGTTAGGGTTAGGGTTAGGGTTAGGGTTAGGGTTAGGGGTTAGGGTTAGGGTTAGGGTTAAAGTTAAGTTAAAGATTAGGGTTAAAGTTAAGATTAAAATTAGGGTTAGGTTTTAAGGTTAGGGTTAGGGTTAGGGTTAGGGTTAGGGTTAGGGTTAGGGTTAGGGTTAGGGTTAGGGTTAGGGTTAGGGTTAGG